>CAUDMG010001376.1:0-15000 GCA_958450375.1 Homarus gammarus | reverse complement strand
TTACATATTGCTTGTCATGAGGACCACTATAGCCTTACATATTGTTTGTCATGAGACCACTATAGCCTTACATATTGTTTGTCATAAGGACCACTCTAGTCTTACATATTGTTTGTCATGAGGACCACTACAGCCTTACATATTGTTTGTCATAAGGACCACTGTAGCCTTACATATTGCTTGTCATGAGGACCACTATAGCCTTACATATTGTTTGTCATGAGGACCACTATAGCTTTACATATTGTTTGTCATAAGGACCACTATAGCCTTACATATTGTTTGTCATGAGGACCACTATAGCCTTACATATTGTTTGTCATGAGGACAACTATAGGCTTACATATTGTTTGTCATAAAAACCAATATAGACGTACATATTGTTTGTCATAAGGACCACTAGAGTAGGGTGTGTCATAGGAGGGAAGATCAGCTAAAACTAATGGCCCATCACTTTTTTGGTAGATTTTAGTGTATATAAACAAAAAATAATTTCAGTTTCAATATTTTGCAACCTTTTGCTAGGTAAATTTTAGCGTGAAATTTATCGAAAATCTAACGTACAGCTGCATTAGTGCATTACAATTAAATAGTGAACATTGCTTTCTGACTTCATTCTTTAACAACCCAACTAACAATATTTTTTTCTGTTTCAGATTCTGATGCATTTATAAGTTGATAATATTTGCGATGGCTGCTTGTGTCAGGACGAGGAACCAAAAATCCAGCCATCTCAGTCACTATCTTGGGTCTGGGAGAGGGGTCTAGGACAACTGGCCGCCGCCATCTGGCCGCAGCCTCACTGGCCGCGGGAAACTCGCCGCTCTTTACTGGCCGCCATATGGAACTTTTTGTTGACAACCTAACCTAACCTAACCTAACCCAACCTAACCTAACCTAACCAAACCTAACCAAACTGGGCTGCGGCCAGATGGCGGCGGCCAGTTGTCCCATTCCCCTGGGAGAGAGCTCCTGAAGTCGGAGTTGCCTACATTGAGAGATGCTTTGAGATACGGTGTTTTAATCAGGCAAATCAGTGAAAAGAACCAAAGAACTTACACAAACAAAGACATTGCCAGTGATATGACCAAAGCTGTCTTGGCACAGTACACTCTGGCTAACGCTCAGTTCAAGCCTCCAGTCATAACAAGTCAAAAGAAGATTAGTGAGAGACTGCTAGCCAGTTGGGAAAAGGCAAGAGATATCTCTCTTGGGAGAGGAAAACTTGCAGTTAAGGAAAGCTTTGCCAAGCAACTGGACCAGTTATTTGACATAATTACTTGCAAGTGCCCAATTGTTCTCTGTCCTGAGTTTGGAGCGCGATCGTGACTGTAAATCCGAGGCCCACATCTCCTGTATTTGCAAGTGTGAACTGATGATCCCTGTGATCGGCATTTGTCAAAGCACAGAGAGAGAAGACTGGCAGTATAGGGGCTCTCATGATTTCTAGCCAAGATATTCCGGAGTCCAAGAGACAGGAGGCTGCCACAGAGAGACAGAAGAGGAGAAGAGTTGCCGAGGAAAAGAGACTTGAGAAGGCCCAGGGTGAGGTAAAAAAGGCCGATGATTGGAGTCAAGCTGATTCAGAGTTTAATGACTTCCCCATGGCTGATCCGAGTGCTGACCAGGAGAATGGTGACTTTGTCCCTAACCCAGAAAATAATGATCCCAAACCTTCCAGGCATAACATTCGAAATAGGAAAGATATCCCGAGCATAGCTCTGGCCAGCATGCGACACCACACTGGTCTCAGAGAAACTGCAGAGATTGCAACAGCTGCCTGGATTGACGGTGGTTTGATAACACCTGATGATGTTCACCTGGTGATAGATCATAACAAAGTAAGGAGAGCTCAGGAGAAACTTGTCAGTAACCGAGAAGAGGAGTTTGACAAGGGGATAAGAGAAAATGGAATCAATTGTTTGTTCTTTGATGGGAGAAGGGATGACACTAAAGTGTTCATGAAAGTTGGAGATTCTAACAAGTTGTTCCCTGCCATGGTGAAGGAGGAACACTACTCCTGCTGCAGTGAACCAGGAGGGAAGTATTTGTGGCATTTCACTCCAGAGAAAGATGACATTAGGAAACCAGCTGAGATAGTGGCAGATAACATTGTGAACTGACTCATAGAGAGGAACGTAGACCAGAAACTGCAGGCCATTGGAGGGGACAGCACCAACACGAACACAGGGTGGCAAGGGGGGGTCACACAGTGGATAGAGCGGAAGATTGGGAGGAAGCTGGTCTGGATTGTTTGTGACCTCCACACCAGCGAGTTGCCCCTCAAACATCTGATCCAGGAGCTGGATGGCAAGACTCTTTCAAACAACAGATGGTCTGGTCCTCTTGGCAAGATGCTGGACTCTGCCACTGAGTTAGAAATAAATCCGAGCTTTGAAAAAATCACAGTTGGCCCTCCACTCGTTGAGCTTGCACATACTGTCATTGACGACCTGAGTACTGACCAGTACTATGGTTACATGATTTGCAGTGCCATCAAAACTGGGGTCATGCCTGATAGACTTGCTTACCTGCAGATAGGTCCAGTCTCACATTCTAGGTGGCTCACAACGGCTCTTAGGTTCTGCAGAATTTGGGTCGCTCATCATAAACTGAAAGGGAACCAGCTTCACAACCTGAGACTTATTGTCCAATTCATCGTGAGTGTCTACTTGCCAAATTGGTTCAACACCAAGGTCAAGTCATCGTTCTCCGAAGGTCCGAGGCATGTTCTCTTCCAGCTTGAGCTCCTGAGGAGTCAGCCAAGGAAGGTTGTTCAGATTGTGGAGCAGACTGTGAGGAGATCTTCCTGGTATGCTCATCTCGAGGCAGTTCTGCAGACAATGCTCTGCAGTAAGGATGAGGAGGAGAGAAGAGTGGCAGTCAAAATGATCTTGGATATGAGACTTATGAGAGGATCTGGGCATGACGAATCAGTTGGTGACGATTCCTTCAGGGTCAGGAAGACTCCTGAAGTCAATCTAGGTGCCAAGACCCTCACTGATCTCATAGATCTGGATAACATCCAGGCTGGCAGTGAGCCCCCTCTTACCTGCAGCCTCACCAATGTTCAAGTCAGAGCTTTCCTGGACAACCCCATGCATGTCCCTGCCTGGCCCTCGCACACCCAGAGTATAGAGCGTTGTGTACAGCAAGTGAGCGAGGCCAGCAGTCATGTGTACAGCCAGGAGAGGAGGGAAGGCTACATCCGAGCTCAGGTGGTCAGCAGGGAGGTGATGAGTAGAAACAGAAGCAAGAAAGACATGTTCTCTATGGTGTGCAGCAACACCGGGTCGTAGTAGTAAAACCGGTTTTTGTATTTGATGATTTTGTTTTCTAAAGGAATATTAAATTTAATAAATGTGTCAAGATCATTCGTTTCACTATTCTGGATCATTTTCATCCTAATAAATTAACCTGATACATTTACTTTACTTTAAATAAGCTATTTAGTGGTGTTGGTAAAAGGGTGGGAATACTGAATTTTCATAAGATTTCAAGTTAAAATTTAAAATTTAAAAGTTAAAAAATAAAAACTTTTCAAATCTGAAGATATCACATGATTCTGCACATAGAACTACATCATTAATACCATGGGCCGATTTTTCAAAGTTAAAAAAAAAAAAATTCGCCTCCGTATGACACACCCTACCACTATAGTCTTACATATTGTTTGTCATAAGGACCACTATAGCCTTACATATTGTTTGTCAAAAGGACCACTACAGCCTTAAATATTGTTTGTCATAAGGACCACTATAGCCTTACATATTGTTTGTCATAAGGACCACTATAGCCTTACATATTGTTTGTCAAAAGGACCGCTATAGCCTTACATATTGTTTGTCACAAGGACCACTATAGCCTTACATATTGTTTGTCATAAGGACCACTATAGCCTTACATATTGTTTGTCAAAAGGACCACTATAGCCTTACATAATGTTTGTCACAAGGACCACTATAGCCTTTCATATTGTTTGTCAAAAGGATCACTATAGCCTTACACATTGTTTGTCAAAAGGACCACTACAGCCTTAAATATTGTTTGTCATAAGGACCACTATAGCCTTACATATTGTTTGTCATAAGGACCACTATAGCCATACATATTGTTTGTCAAAAGGACCACTATAGCCTTTCATATTGTTTGTCACAAGGACCACTATAGCCTTACATATTGTTTGTCAAAAGGACCACTATAGCCTTACATATTGTTTGTCATAAGGACCACTATAGCCTTACATATTGTTTGTCATAAGGACCACTATAGACTTACATATTGTTTGTCATGAGAACCACTATAGCCTTACATATTGTTTGTCAAAAGGACCACTATAGCCTTACATATTGTTTGTCAAAAGGACCACTACAGCCTTAAATATTGTTTGTCATAAGGACCACTATAGCCTTACATATTGTTTGTCATAAGGACCACTATAGCCATACATATTGTTTGTCAAAAGGACCACTATAGCCTTACATATTGTTTGTCACAAGGACCACTATAGCCTTACATATTGTTTGTCAAAAGGACCACTATAGCCTTACATATTGTTTGTCATAAGGACCACTATAGCCTTACATATTGTTTGTCATAAGGACCACTATAGACTTACATATTGTTTGTCATGAGAACCACTATAGCCTTACATATTGTTTGTCACAAGGACCACTATAGCCTTACATATTGTTTGTCATAAGGACCACTATAGCTTTACATATTGTTTGTCATAAGGGCCCCTACAGCCTTACATATTGTTTGTCATAAGGACCACTGTAGCCTTTCATATTGCTTGTCATGAGGACCGCTATATGCTTACATATTGTTTGTCATAAGGACCACTATAGCCTTACATATTGTTTGTTATGAGGACCACTATAGCCTTACATATTGTTTGTCATAAGGACCACTGTAGCCTTACGTATTGCTTGTCATGAGGACCACTATAGCCTTACATATTGTTTGTCATAAGGACCAATATAGACTTACATATTGTTTGTCATAAGGACCACTATCGCCTTACATATTGTTTGTCATGAGGGCCCCTATAGCCTTACATATTGTTTGTCATAAGGACCACTATAGCCTTACATATTGTTTGTCATGAGGACCACTATAGCCTTACATATTGTTTGTCATGAGGACCAATATAGCCTTACATATTGTTTGTCATGAGGGCCCCTATAGCCTTACATATTGTTTGTCATAAGGACCACTATAGCCTTACATATTGTTTGTCATAAGGACCACTATAGACTTACATATTGTTTGTCATAAGGACCACTATAGCCTTACATATTGTTTGTCATAAGAACCGCTATAGCCTTACATATTGTTTGTCATAAGGACCACTGTAGCCTTACATATTGCTTGTCATGAGGACCACTATAGCCTTACATATTGTTTGTCATGAGGACCACTATAGCCTTACATATTGTTTGTCATAAGGACCACTCTAGTCTTACATATTGTTTGTCATGAGGACCACTATAGCCTTACATATTGTTTGTCATAAGGACCACTGTAGCCTTACATATTGCTTGTCATGAGGACCACTATAGCCTTACATATTGTTTGTCATGAGGACCACTATAGCTTTACATATTGTTTGTCATAAGGACCACTATAGCCTTACATATTGTTTGTCATGAGGACCACTATAGCCTTACATATTGTTTGTCATGAGGACAACTATAGGCTTACATATTGTTTGTCATAAAAACCAATATAGACGTACATATTGTTTGTCATAAGGACCACTAGAGTAGGGTGTGTCATAGGAGGGAAGATCAGCTAAAACTAATGGCCCATCACTTTTTTGGTAGATTTTTGTATATAAACAAAAAATAACTTCAGTTTCAGTATTTTGCAACCTTTTGCTAGGTAAATTTTAGCGTGAAATTTATCGAAAATCTAACGTACAGCTGCATTAGTGCATTACAATTAAATAGTGAACATTGCTTTCTGACTTCATTCTTTAACAACCCAACTAACAATATTTTTTTCTGTTTCAGATTCTGATGCATTTATAAGTTGATAATATTTGCGATGGCTGCTTGTGTCAGGACGAGGAACCAAAAATCCAGCCATCTCAGTCACTATCTTGGGTCTGGGAGAGGGGTCTAGGACAACTGGCCGCCGCCATCTGGCCGCAGCCTCACTGGCCGCGGGAAACTCGCCGCTTTTTACTGGCCGCCATATGGAACTTTTTGTTGACAACCTAACCTAACCTAACCTAACCTAACCCAACCTAACCTAACCTAACCAAACCTAACCAAACTGGGCTGCGGCCAGATAGCGGCGGCCAGTTGTCCCATTCCCCTGGGAGAGAGCTCCTGAAGTCGGAGTTGCCTACATTGAGAGATGCTTTGAGATACGGTGTTTTAATCAGGCAAATCAGTGAAAAGAACCAAAGAACTTACACAAACAAAGACATTGCCAGTGATATGACCAAAGCTGTCTTGGCACAGTACACTCTGGCTAACGCTCAGTTCAAGCCTCCAGTCATAACAAGTCAAAAGAAGATTAGTGAGAGACTGCTAGCCAGTTGGGAAAAGGCAAGAGATATCTCTCTTGGGAGGGGAAAACTTGCAGTTAAGGAAAGCTTTGCCAAGCAACTGGACCAGTTATTTGACATAATTACTTGCAAGTGCCCAATTGTTCTCTGTCCTGAGTTTGGATGCGATCGTGACTGTAAATCCGAGGCCCACATCTCCTGTATTTGCAAGCGTGAACTGATGATCCCTGTGATCGGCATTTGTCAAAGCACAGAGAGAGAAGACTGGCAGTATAGGGGCTCTCATGATTTCTAGCCAAGATATTCCGGAGTCCAAGAGACAGGAGGCTGCCACAGAGAGACAGAAGAGGAGAAGAGTTGCCGAGGAAAAGAGACTTGAGAAGGCCCAGGGTGAGGTAAAAAAGGCCGATGATTGGAGTCAAGCTGATTCAGAGTTTAATGACTTCCCCATGGCTGATCCGAGTGCTGACCAGGAGAATGGTGACTTTGTCCCTAACCCAGAAAATAATGATCCCAAACCTTCCAGGCATAACATTCGAAATAGGAAAGATATCCCGAGCATAGCTCTGGCCAGCATGCGACACCACACTGGTCTCAGAGAAACTGCAGAGATAGCAACAGCTGCCTGGATTGACGGTGGTTTGATAACACCTGATGATGTTCACCTGGTGATAGATCATAACAAAGTAAGGAGAGCTCAGGAGAAACTTGTCAGTAACCGAGAAGAGGAGTTTGACAAGGGGATAAGAGAAAATGGAATCAATTGTTTGTTCTTTGATGGGAGAAGGGATGACACTAAAGTGTTCATGAAAGTTGGAGATTCTAACAAGTTGTTCCCTGCCATGGTGAAGGAGGAACACTACTCCTGCTGCAGTGAACCAGGAGGGAAGTATTTGTGGCATTTCACTCCAGAGAAAGATGACATTAGGAAACCAGCTGAGATAGTGGCAGATAACATTGTGAACTGGCTCATAGAGAGGAACGTAGACCAGAAACTGCAGGCCATTGGAGGGGACAGCACAAAACACGAACACAGGGTGGCAAGTGGGGGTCATACAGTGGATAGAGCGGAAGATTGGGAGGAAGCTGGTCTGGATTGTTTGTGACCTCCACACCAGCGAGTTGCCCCTCAAACATCTGATCCAGGAGCTGGATGGCAAGACTCTTTCAAACAACAGATGGTCTGGTCCTCTTGGCAAGATGCTGGACTCTGCCACTGAGTTAGAAATAAATCCGAGCTTTGAAAAAATCACAGTTGGCCCTCCACTCGTTGAGCTTGCACATACTGTCATTGACGACCTGAGTACTGACCAGTACTATGGTTACATGATTTGCAGTGCCATCAAAACTGGGGTCATGCCTGATAGACTTGCTTACCTGCAGATAGGTCCAGTCTCACATTCTAGGTGGCTCACAACGGCTCTTAGGTTCTGCAGAATTTGGGTCGCTCATCATAAACTGAAAGGGAACCAGCTTCACAACCTGAGACTTATTGTCCAATTCATCGTGAGTGTCTACTTGCCAAATTGGTTCAACACCAAGGTCAAGTCATCGTTCTCCGAAGGTCCGAGGCATGTTCTCTTCCAGCTTGAGCTCCTGAGGAGTCAGCCAAGGAAGGTTGTTCAGATTGTGGAGCAGACTGTGAGGAGATCTTCCTGGTATGCTCATCTCGAGGCAGTTCTGCAGACAATGCTCTGCAGTAAGGATGAGGAGGAGAGAAGAGTGGCAGTCAAAATGATCTTGGATATGAGACTTATGAGAGGATCTGGGCATGACGAATCAGTTGGTGACGATTCCTTCAGGGTCAGGAAGACTCCTGAAGTCAATCTAGGTGCCAAGACCCTCACTGATCTCATAGATCTGGATAACATCCAGGCTGGCAGTGAGCCCCCTCTTACCTGCAGCCTCACCAATGTTCAAGTCAGAGCTTTCCTGGACAACCCCATGCATGTCCCTGCCTGGCCCTCGCACACGCAGAGTATAGAGCGTTGTGTACAGCAAGTGAGCGAGGCCAGCAGTCATGTGTACAGCCAGGAGAGGAGGGAAGGCTACATCCGAGCTCAGGTGGTCAGCAGGGAGGTGATGAGTAGAAACAGAAGCAAGAAAGACATGTTCTCTATGGTGTGCAGCAACACCGGGTCGTAGTAGTAAAACCGGTTTTTGTATTTGATGATTTTGTTTTCTAAAGGAATATTAAATTTAATAAATGTGTCAAGATCATTCGTTTCACTATTCTGGATCATTTTCATCCTAATAAATTAACCTGATACATTTACTTTACTTTAAATAAGCTATTTAGTGGTGTTGGTAAAAGGGTGGGAATACTGAATTTTCATAAGATTTCAAGTTAAAATTTAAAATTTAAAAGTTAAAAAATAAAAACTTTTCAAATCTGAAGATATCACATGATTCTGCACATAGAACTACATCATTAATACCATGGGCCGATTTTTCAAAGTTAAAAAAAAAAAAATTCGCCTCCGTATGACACACCCTACCACTATAGTCTTACATATTGTTTGTGATAAGGACCACTATAGCCTTACATATTGTTTGTCAAACGGACCACTACAGCCTTAAATATTGTTTGTCATAAGGACCACTATAGCCATACATATTGTTTGTCATAAGGACCACTATAGCCTTACATATTGTTTGTCAAAAGGACCACTATAGCCTTACATATTGTTTGTCACAAGGACCACTATAGCCTTACATATTGTTTGTCATGAGGACCACTATAGCCTTACATATTGCTTGTCATAAGGACCACTATAGCCTTACATATTGTTTGTCATAAGGACCACTATAGACTTACATATTGTTTGTCATAAGGACCACTATAGACTTACATATTGTTTGTCATAAGGACCACTATAGACTTACATAATGTTTGTCATAAGGACCACTATAGCCTTACATATTGTTTGTCATAAGGGCCACTATAGCCTTACATATTGTTTGTCATAAGGGCCACTATAGGCTTACATATTGTTTGTCATAAGGACCACTATAGCCTTACATATTGTTTGTCATGAGGACCACTATAGCCTTACATATTGCTTGTCATAAGGACCACTATAGACTTACATATTGTTTGTCATGAGGACCATTATAGCCTTACATATTGTTTGTCATAAGAACCACTATAGGCTTACATATTGTTTGTCATGAGGACCATTATAGCCTTACATATTGTTTGTCATGAGGACCACTATAGACTTGCGTATTGTTTGTCATGAGGACCATTATAGCCTTACATATTGTTTGTCATGAGGACCACTATAGACTTACATATTGTTCGTCATGAGGACCACTATAGCCTTACATATTGTTCGTCATGAGGACCACTATAGACTTACATATTGTTCGTCATGAGGACCATTATAGCCTTACATATTGTTTGTCATGAGGACCACTTTAGGCTTACACAGGCCTCAACAAGACGCTACCGAGACAAGAATATTCCCCCCTGTCAGACAGAAAAACGGGAAAACGTTCGCCTGGCGTAATTTCTTAAAGTGTGTTATTGCGTGATGGAAAAGAGCACTAGGAACACATGATTGCTCTTGCCGGCTTTGCTTTTGTGGTGGGAGAGAGGTGAAAGGAAACGCCAGGCGATGTTGATTGTTCTTACTAGCGCTGTTATTCCGGTGCATATAGGTTAGAGTGGAATGAGGTATTGACTATTAACGTCTGCTGTACACACATACATACACACACTATTAACGTCTCCTGTACACACATACACTATTAACGTCTCCTATACGCACATACCCACACTATTAACGTCACCTGTACACACATACACACACTATTAACATCTCCTGCACACACATACACACTATTAACGTCTCCTGTACACACATACATACACACTATTAACGTTACCTGTACACACATACACTACTAACGTCTTATGTACACACACACACTAATAACGTCTTCTGTACACACATACCCACAAACACTATTAACGTCACGTGTACACACATACACACTATTAACGTCTCCTGTACACACAAACACAGAAACACTATTAACGTCTTCTGTACAGAAACATTGTACACACACTATTAACGTCTCCTATACGCACATGCACACACAATTAACGTCACCTGCACAAATATACACACACTATTAACGTCTCCTGTACACACATACACTATTCACGTCTTCTGTACACACATACACACACAATTAACGTCTCCTGTACACACATACACTATTAACGTCCTCTGTACACACATACACACACACTATTAACGTCTCCTGTACACACATACACACACACTATTAAGGTCTTATGTACACACATACATACACAATTAACGACTGCTGTACACACATATAGTATTAACGACTGCTGTACACACATACACACACACTCTATTAACGTCTGCTGTACATACACACACTATTAACGTCTTATGTACACACCAACATACACTATTAACGACTGCTGCACACACATACACACACAATTAACGTCTCCTGTACACACATACACACACTATTAACGTCTCCTGTACACACATACACTATTAGCGTCTTATGTACACACATACATGCACTATTAACGTCTTATGTACACACATACAGACAGTATTAACGTGTCCTGTACACACATACACACACTATTATCGTCTCGTGTACACATATACACTATTAACGTATCCTGTACACACATACATACACTGTTAACGTTTCCATGTACACACATACATGCACTATTAACGTCTGCTGTACACACAAACACGCACTATTAACGTCAGGTGTACAAACATACACACAGTATTAACGTCTGCTGTACACACATACACACTCTATTAACGTCTCCTGTACACACATACACAATTAACGTCTCCTGTACACACATACACACACACTATTAACGTCTCCTGTACGCACATGCACACACTATTAACGTCTGCTGTACACACATACACACACTAGTAACGTCTGCTGTACACACATACATACACTATAAACGTCTGCTGTACACACATACATTCCTTATTAACGTCTTATGTACACACATACATACACTATTAACGACTGCTGTACACACATACACACACACTATTAAGGTCTCCTGTACACACATACATACACTTTTAACGTCTCCTGTACACACATACATGCACTATTAACGTCTTATGTACACACATACATACAGAATTAACGTGTCCTGTACACACATGCACACACTATTAACGTCTCCTGTACACACATACACACACTATTAACGTCTCTTGTACACACACTATTAACGTCTTATGAACACACATACATACACTATTAACGACTGCTGTACACACATACACACACACTATTAACGTCTCCTGTACACACATACACACACTATTAACGTCTCCTGTACACACATACATGCACTATTAACGTCTCCTGTACACACATACACACACACTATTAACGTCTCCTGTACACACATACACACACTATTAACGTCTCCTGTACACACATACATGCACTATTAACGTCTCCTGTACACACATACACACACTATTAACGTCTCCTGTACACACATAAACACACTATTAACGACTGCTGTACACACATACATGCACTATTAACGTCTCCTGTACACACATACACACACACTATTAACGTCTCCTGTACACACATACACACACTATTAACGTCTCCTGTACACACATACATGCACTATTAACGTCTCCTGTACACACATACACACACTATTAACGTCTCCTGTACACACATACACACACTATTAACGTCTCCTGTACACACATACATGCACTATTAACGTCTCCTGTACACACATACATTCACTATTAACGTCTCCTGTACACACATACATGCACTATTAACGTCTCCTGTACACACACACACACACACACTATTAACGTCTCCTGTACACACATACATGCACTATTAACGACTGCTGTACACACATACACACACACTAATAACGTCTCCTGTAGACACATACATGCACTATTAGGGTGTGTCATACGGAGGCGAATTTATTTTTTGAGTTTGAAAAATCAGCCCATGGTATTAATGATGTAGTTCTATGTGCAGAATCATGTGATATCTTCAGATTTGAAAAGTTTTCATTTTTTGCTAGGTAAATTTTTACTTGAATTCTTATGAAAATTCAGTTTTCCCACCCTTTTACCAACACCACTAAATAGCTTATTTAAAGTAAAGTAAATGTATCAGGTTAATTTATTAGGATGAAAATGATCCAGAAAAGTGAAGCGAATGATCTTGACACATGTATTAAATTTAATATTCCTTTAGAAAACAAAATCATCAAATACAAAAACCGGTTTTACTACTACGACCCGGTGTTGCTGCACACCATAGAGAACATGTCTTTCTTGCTTCTGTTTCTACTCATCACCTCCCTGCTGACCACCTGAGCTCGGATGTAGCCTTCCCTCCTCTCCTGGCTGTACACGTGACTGCTGGCCTCGCTCACTTGCTGTACACAACGCTCTATACTCTGGGTGTGCGAGGGCCAGGCAGGGACATGCATGGGGTTGTCCAGGAAAGCTCTGACTTGAAAATTGGTGAGGCTGCAGGAAAGAGGGGGCTCACTGCCAGCCTGGATGTTATCCAGATCTATGAAATCAGTGAGGGTCTTGGCACCTAGATTGACTTCAAGAGTCTTCCTGACCCTGAAGGAATCGTCACCAACTGATTCTTCATGCCCAGATCCTCTCATAAGTCTCATATCCAAGATCTTTTTGACTGCCACTCTTCTCTCCTCCTCATCCTTACTGCAGAGCATTGTCTGCAGAACTGCCTCGAGATGAGCATACCAGGAAGATCTCCTCACAGTCTGCTCCACAATCTGAACAACCTTCCTTGGCTGACTCCTCAGGAGCTCAAGCTGGAAGAGAACATGCCTCGGACCTTCGGAGAACGATGACTTGACCTTGGTGTTGAACCAATTTGGCAAGTAGACACTCACGATGAATTGGACAATAAGTCTCAGGTTGTGAAGCTGGTTCCCTTTCAGTTTATGATGAGCGACCCAAATTCTGCAGAACCTGAGAGCCGTTGTGAGCCACCTAGAATGTGAGACTGGACCTATCTGCAGGTAAGCAAGTCTATCAGGCATGACCCCAGTTTTGATGGCACTGCAAGTCATGTAACCATAGTACAGGTCAGTACTCAGGTCGTCAATGACAGTATGTGCAAGCTCAACGAGTGGAGGGCCAACTGTGATTTTTTCAAAGCTCGGATTTATTTCTAACTCAGTGGCAGAGTCCAGCATCTTGCCAAGAGGACCAGACCATCTGTTGTTTGAAAGAGTCTTGCCATCCAACTCCTGGATCAGATGTCTGAGTGGCAACTCGTTGGTGTGGAGGTCACAAACAATCCAGACCAGCTTCCTCCCAATCTTCCGCTCTATCCACTGTATGATCCCCCCTTGCCACCCTGTGTTCGTGTTGGTGCTGTCCCCTCCAATGGCCTGCAGGGTCTGGTCTACGTTCCTCTCTCTGAGCCAGTTCACAATGTCATCTGCCACTATCTCAGCTGGTTTCCTAATGTCATCTTTCTCTGGAGTGAAATGCCACAAATACTTCCCTCCTGGTTCACTGCAGCAGGAGTAGTGTTCCTCCTTCACCATGGCAGGGAACAACTTGTCAGAATCTCCAACTTTCATGAACACTTTAGTGTCATCCTTTCTCCCATCAAAGAACAAACAATTGATTCCATTTTCTCTTATCCCCTTATCAAACTCCTCTTCTAGGTTACTGACAAGTTTCTCCTGAGCTCTCCTTACTTTGTTATGATCTATCACCAGGTGAACATCATCAGGTGTTATCAAACCACCGCCAATCCAGGCAGCTGTTGCTATCTCTGCAGTTTCTCTGAGACCAGTGTGGTGTCGCATGCTGGCCAGAGCTATGCTCGGGATATCTTTCCTATTTCGAATGTTATGCCTGGAAGGTTTGGGATCATTATTTTCTGGGTTAGGGACAAAGTCACCATTCTCCTGGTCAGCACTCGGATCAGCCATGGGGAAGTCATTAAACTCTGAATCAGCTTGACTCCAATCATCGGCCTTTTTTACCTCACCCTGGGCCTTCTCAAGTCTCTTTTCCTCGGCAACTCTTCTCCTCTTCTGTCTCTCTGTGGCAGCCTCCTGTCTCTTGGACTCCGGAATATCTTGGCTAGAAATCATGAGAGCCCCTATACTGCCAGTCTTCTCTCTCTGTGCTTTGACAAATGCCAGTTCGATCACAGGAATCTTCAGTTCACGCTTGCAAATATAGGAGATGTGGGCCTCGGATTTACAGTCACGATCGCATCCAGACTCAGGACAGAGAACAATTGGGCACTTGCAAGTAATTATGTCAAATAACTGGTCCAGTTGCTTGGCAAAGCTGTCCTTAACTGCAAGTTTTCCTCTCCCAAGAGAGATATCTCTTGCCTTTTCCCAACTGGCTAGCAGTCTCTTACTAATCTTCTTCTGA
>CAUDMG010001375.1:0-31410 GCA_958450375.1 Homarus gammarus | reverse complement strand
TGTATAAAGCAAAATTGTCTAGCAAATGCCCAGGTTCAATACATACACAGAACTGAAGCTATGTTTAGAACACAGCACTGAACTTTTTCCCTTTAAATTTTTATGGTGTACAGTGGTCTCTCGGTTAACGAACGGTTCAATTAACGAAATTTCGGTTAACGAATTACCTCCCTTAAGGATCTTCAATAATACCTTGCTATTCATAACCCCGCTTATCTGCAATTGATATTTTAACACCCCTATTCTATATTTATGCCCCTATTTGCAAATTAAAAATTATGATACCCTACAGTAATATTTAAAACTGGGTGGGCTATCCACAGCTTTCATATTCCGAAGTAAGGCCAGTTTCACACCTACTGGGCGAACCTTCGAGTTGTGTTGTCATTTTGCAACTCGTAATTTCGAGTAGATTTATGTAATTTTATTCAATTTCTTTTACACTGTTACATGTACACAATTGTTCATACAGAATGTGCAAAAAAAAAAGAAAAATTATGAGGTCAAAAACATAATGTAAGTATAGACAGATACTCGTATGTCCACAGTAGTTAATGTGCATTCTTGGGAGGGGAAGGAGGGAGCTGGAGGGGAGTGGTAGGTTTGGGTGGTGTGTGATAAATAATAATAATTAACAGTTTATTGAAAAGGATTAGCAGCCAGAAGGCTGAAAAAATATAGTTGACAGAAGTGGCTTATTACATTGACATGTCACACAGAGATACACATACACTTTAATTGCCGTGAAGTGATTAGGTTGGAATAATAGCCCGATGACGTGGACACAATGATTTATTAGTCAAAACCTGTTGAACATAACACCACAGTTACACATAGAAGACTGATCATATCACAAAGTTACATTACCAATCCATACTCATAACACAACTACTGGTATATCGGCATCCAGGACTATGTTACTAGATATCTTTACCTGTACATTTTGTCACTCCAGGTAAATTTATCTCTTTTTTTTTTTCATACATGTCACAGGCATTAGAATCTTCCAGCATCCATAGCTGGTCGTTGGGTTTGGTGTCCTTTCACTTGTCAATGTTGGTACTCCCAAAGTGCTTTCCACATACATGAACTGTTGACATTGATACTCCCTAGGTACTAAGATATTTTGCTACACACACACACACACACATACATACACACACACACACATACATACACACACACACACACACACACACACACACGCACGCACGCACACACACACACACACACACACACACACACACACACTCTTTCGTGTGTGTTCTGTTCAATGCCCAACTGCCCTGCCACTGCCCAGCGGACCCGAGACAAAGACGCCTTTGATTATGCCCATAAGTTCCATGGTAATGATAGCATAGTGCCCACGTGGCCCAGCTCTGCCTAGTCGCCACCCAAGGGACACCTAGGGGGGTGACAACACACTTAGCAAATTTGTTTCTTATAATTTCAATTATTTATAATGAAACAAACCCCATAATAAGCTGATCATACGAAAACATCTTGAATAATGACTAAATAAAAAATCTTGTGAGTGTGGCAATGGTCAATTCTACCCTCCCCATCTCCAGCAAATTTATAGATCAAGTGTCCTCTCATATTAGCTTCCTTTAGGTCTATATCCAGGGCTGGATTAACCATTAAGCAAAATAAGCACGTGCTTAGGGCACCAAAAGAAGGGGGCACCACAGGTTTTTCTTTTGAAGGTATTATGCCTTGTAGTGACCAGATCATATTTGCGATAAAACCTAATAGGCTAGTGTAAAATCGCCGTATGAAATTGGTGAAAAATATTTATCCCATTTTGTTCGTTAACTATGTTTTGCAAAGGGTTTTAAACCAAGAAAACTGTGCTCCTTTTTTTTTTTTTTTTAAAGGACACGTTGCCCAATGGAAAACAGCTTTATTTTATACACGTTCAAGAACGTTCCTGAACGTCTGAAATTGTCTAAGTTCGTTCCCTCGCTTCTCAGCCCTCACTCAGGCTCTTGCAGTATCAACGAAATGTGTCTATTTTAACGTGTGGTATGAGGTGGATTGTGTGAAGTAACAAGTGAGTTTCTGAATTTCTCATTAATTAAATTACTTTATATTTACAAAATAAAGAGGTAGATATTTTAACTATATTGTGTTACTAAATTAAGAGCAGTAACTCTAGGCCAAGTTGTTATAATAAATAAGGTTAAATCAAAACTGTCTAATTTAAGTGATTTTTATAATTATCAAATGTTGAAAAACTTCAACTCTTTTATTTCTTAATTGTCTTTAACTGTATTTGTTCTGGTTCTAGTCTAACATCAGTGATGAGAAAATTGTAGGATCTGGCTTGTGGGGTGGCCTGGAAGAAACCTGAATTTATTATCTTATATTTCAACATCAGTATTCATTGAGTCTTAATCATGGTCTTAATATCTTGTCAGTTAAGCAATGGGAGGGCCGAGGGGGCACCATTGTTGGGCTTTGCTTAAGGCATCAATTGGCCTTAATCCGGCCCTGTCTATATCAGATCTGATTAGACCACTGTGCAGTATCTGCTGGTGAGTACTTTTTTTTTTTATGGGCATTTGCCCACCTGGGCACAAGTCATTTCATAATGACCCACATCAAGGCCTGGGGGGCAACAATATAAAATAATAATACAGTAAAATTAATAAAAACTAATAAAAATAAATAACAATTATAATAAAGTAAAGATTAATACAATAATACTATAAAAATTAATACAAAATAATAATTATAAAGAGCCATAAATAAAAAAAAAATTAAGAATGAGAAATGATACAGTAAACCTTTGATAACTTGGAATTTCATATATAACTTGGCAGGGATATGGTCTCAGAATATAATAGTATAACTCAGGAAATGCCGAGATACAATGATATACCCATTAGCCGGAACAATTGGTGCAGAGCTTTTCCGGGAATGAGAGATTTCCGGGTAATGAGACGACTCTCAAAGCCGGAAAAAAAGGCCCTCATCCCCGTAATTTTCCGGGTAACGCAAAATTTTTCTCGGAATTTCCATAAAATGCGCTTGATTTTCATCTCTCATATCCGGAAAAAAATGCCCCCATCCTTGGAATTTTCCGGTTTCTCGGAATTTTCCGGAAAATGTGCCCGTCGGAAAATCGTTCCCAAAGCCAGAATTTCCAAGAAAATTACGGCTCTGGGAACGATTTTCCGAGAAAATTTCAATTCCGACTATCGGAGAGTTCCGGGTTTGAGGGATTCTGGCTAAAGGAGATATCACTGTATTTAAAATTATATGGGAAAATCTCTGCATATCTGGCCACTTGCATCACCTACCATACCTCTGTGTCACCTACCATGCATCTGTATCTCCTACTAAGATGCTTCATTCTTTGCCTGCAGTGTTGGTAAGTGTTACTTATTTACATTTAGTAATTACATGTTCACATATATGGGTCGATAATTTATTTTATTTCTTTGTAGGAGGGGGGCAGTGCCTCGATAAGTCGGAATTTGGGATAACTCGGCAAGGAAAGAACCCCATATGTGCCGAGTTATCGAGGGTTTACTGTACGAGGTATATGTATGTTGTGTTGTCAAAGTAAGAGAAACAATTGAGACCCTGCAATTGTGTGTAAATGAGGCAGAAAGTCAGATCAGCAACATAGGACTTGTCACAATTTTTGTGATGCCATATGGCAGCAGGGATTACCATTAGACAACACATTATGCTTCCAATATCTTCCCAGGCGGTAGTACCTCCCTGTTTGATAGCTGCCTACTACCTACTGTTAGGTTCTGAATAATAAGTTCTATATACAGGAGAGAACACAAACACCTGTATAGTTTTGTAGGTTCGGTTTACTGGATAAGAGTATGTACACAGAGGGAAGCAGCACTCTCCCTTACCTAGGCTCTTTGTCAACTGCTATAGGCGACGTATGGCAAGTGATACATTAGCAGCTTCCATACGTCGCCAGGCACATTAATTAAGCATGTGGGATATGGTAATAACATTGCCACACGCTGCTAGCTAGGCTGAATAAATAATACATAAATGGAGCACATACATAATATACATACATGACATATAATCCAGCATACATAATATACATACACCTCCCTCCCCCCTATACGCTCATAGCAAAGTCTTGAGCGGACCTTTTCTTTTGGATCCGTTCTGAGCGTCGAGGGACTTCATCACTGGGAAGGGTATGGGACTCAACACTGGTGGCGGGGCCAGCAGACGGCATTGTTACGGGTCGGAGGAAACGGCGGTTCCTCCACCACACACGACCACTGGGTAACCGCACCTGGTAGTCCCGTGACCTGCCGAGACCCATGACTACGCCTACTTTGTCCCAACGTAGGGAGGTCGGGTCCTGAACACGGACTTGGGTGCCGACACTCAACCTGGGGAGAGAACGGGCGTGGTCATTGTAGCGGGCGACGACGTCCTGAACACGTTCGGCGGCTCGGCGATCACAATCCTCTGTCTTGGCCTGCCACTCCTTGGAGAAGGATTGAGGGTGAGCAGGGACACAAAACCTGGGCAGGGGAGCGTCCGGTGTAGTTAGGTGTGTTGCGGAGTTCAAGAAGACCCCTGTCGAAGGCCTCGCAGTCAATGTTCCCAGAAGGGGCCACCTTAAGGATGAGGTGCTTCAGGGATTTGACAGCAGCCTCAGCGTGGCCGTTGGACTGCGGGTAATGGGGCGATGACAACACATGCCGGACTCCCCATCGGTCAAGGAACACAGCAAAGTCCCGGCTTGTGAACTGAGGCCCTCCGTCGGTTCGCAGGCGTACAGGAACGCCCACGTCACGGAAGTAGTGGCGGAACTTGCTGATGGTGGCGGTAGACGTCGTGTCATTACCGCACTTGATGACAACCGGCCAACCAGAGAGACGGTCGACGATAACGAGGAAGGACTTTCCTGACACACAGAAAAAGTCGGCCGACACAGACTCAAAGGGGCGGGTGGGGTTGTCGTCACTCATGAAGGGTTCCTGCTGCTGGCTGGGTTGTAATACTTGGCAGGGCTCACACGCACGGACAACATTGGAGATGTCGGAGTTGATGCCGGGCCAGAACACAGTCTGTCGTGCACGTCGTTTGGTGGCCTCAGCTCCACGGTGACTGTCGTGAAGGCGGGCCAAGGCGTGGGGACGTGATGCAGCAGGGACAACTACACGTGCTCCGTACAGAACAAGGTCTCCGTCGCAGTAGAGTTCATCGCGGAGTTTCCAATACGGGAGCAGGGTGTTGTGAAGATCGTAGCGGTTGCTAGGAAATCCATTCCTCACACACTCGACGAGTCGGACATAGGAAGGGTCATCTCGGGCCGCTGTTCGAAGGTCCTCCATTGCCTTGTCGTCATCTGGTGACAGGTCCGAACGAAGGGATTGGACGGCATGGAGAGTGACCACAGTCCTGACGGAAAGAGCGAGGTCGGCGTCGAGTACATGGTCTTCTGGAGTAGGGCGGCTGACAGGAGAGCGGGATAAGGCATCAGGGATGCAGAGCTCCTTACCAGCACGCCACACTGCAGTGAAGATGTACGCCGAGAGTTTCTCTTTCAGACGCTGGAGGCGAGGGTTCTCAACGGCGTCTAGCGTGTAGTGGTTGAGGATCGGGACAAGCGGGCGATGGTCGGTCACTAGGTGAAAGTATTGCAGGCCTATGAGGTAAAACCTGCACTTGGACATCGCCCAAACCACGGCCAACAGCTCCAACTCAATAGTGGCGTAGCGCGTCTCAGTGTCAGAGAGGAAACGCGAGCCACACTGGACGAGCCGGAACTGCCCTCCACCATGATCCTGCAGTAGGGCGTATCCCACGCCATACAAGCGTGAGGCATCTGTCTGCAGAACTGTCGGCAAGGCTGGGTCAAACGTGGCGAGGACAGGTGGACGAGACAGGGCCTGTTTCACTTGCTGGAAGGCCTTGTCGTGGTCGGGGGTCCACAGGAATGTCCTCTTGGGGCTCATCAGGGGGCGAAGTGGTTGAGCAGCTGCGGAGATGTCCGACGAAAACTCTGCTAACTGGTTGACGAGACCTATGAAGGACCTCAAGTCGGTCAGGTTAGCAGGGGTGGGAAAATCCGTAATGGCGCGGACCTTTTCCGGGTCAGCTGCGATACCATTCCCTGAGAGGGTGTACCCACAAAAGTCAACTGAAGAGCTGGCCAGAACAAACTTGTCGGCATTTAGGGTAATGCCGTGCTTCCGGCACCTGTTGAGTACCTCGTAGATACGGCAGAGGTGATCCATATAATCCTCGTCGTACACGAGTATGTCGTCGACCACTTTCACGCAGTTTGCCAGACCTTGTAGAGCCATATCACCTCGAAGACAGAAAGCGTCTCCTGTACCGGCGAATCCCATGGGGCCACGGCAATAACTGTAACGTCCATGCGGGGTGATGAACGTTGTGAGTGGTCGGTCTTCTTCGGCAAGCTCTATCTGCCAGTATCCACACAGGGCGTCCATCGTCGTGAAGAAACGCGCCTTCGGGTTCACGCTGCGTATGGCTGCAAAGGGCGTGGGAGAAGGGTGCGCAGGACGAGACACCTGGTTGTTGAGCTTGGAAAGGTCAGTGGTGATCCGAACACCACCTTTAGGTTTTGCGACGACAACCATCGGGTGACACCATGGAGACGGGTCATCGCCGGTTGGTACAATAATTTCTTGGGCGACCATGGAGTCCAGCTCGTTTTTGACCGCCTCGCGGAAGGCCAGGGGAACCAGTCGAGGGGTGTAAATAGCGAATGGCTTCGCGTCGTCCCTCAGGTGGATCCTCATGGGGGGACCTGCCATCTTCTTGAGAGGCTTGGATTCCAGAGCGGACTTGGTCACCAGAACGTCGCTGAATTCCTTCAGGAAGTACTTCCGAGCATCCGAAGGAGAGGTGTCACTGGCAAGAGGCAGGGGTAGGGCGGCAGCAGGGTCGTTGCTGCTCCCTTTCTGCACCCTGTTGGCGTGTTTTACCTCAAGAATAGGTTTGGGGAAGTCCTGGGAGATGATGGCCAACTCCTGACAATGTCTGTAGGACAGCAAAGGAGTCTGGACACCATTATGCACATCAATCCAGGCTTGACACGACCTGTTGCCAAAGGTGACTTGTGCTTGGAGTGAACCCAGGGCCGGGGTCATCTGTGAACCATCTGCCATAAAGCGGAGATCCTTGGGGGGCGGTCCTAGATCACTTGGAGAGAGTCCCAAGCATTGCAAATGCTGGGGACCGATGACTGTAGCATCAGCGCCGGTGTCGGGCAACATCTGAAGACGGGATGAAGCACTGCGGTAGGTCACAATGACACTGATGTACTGGGGGACTTTGGTCCTGGGACGCTGGGGGGAGCACACATTCCTAATGTGGCTCGAGCGTTGTCAAGAGTCGTCGTACCTCTGATTGGAAGACTGTGGGCGGCCCTCTCTGGTGGAAGGGGGCTGAAGCTTCCGCCGACGCGGTCCCTTGGGTTTGTTGGAAGGGCAACACTTGTCATAGTGGCCCAGACGACCACACACATTGCACTGGACGCGTTTGGCTGGGCACCGTACTGTGAGTGACCAGTGGCCCTTACGGTCACAACTGTTGCAGGTAGACTGAGCAGCTGGACACACCTGTGTTCCGTGCTGCTTACCACAGTTGTTGCAAAATAAACCGGGCGTGGACGTGGTGGGCGAAGGCGTAGGAACAGACTTCTTGTCCTTCTTGTACCGGGACACAGCGCGTACAGCTGTAGGGGGAGCACGGATGGCAGAGGTGGCACACCTGGCAGCCTCATAGGAGCGACATATCGTCAACACATCCTTAAGAGAAGAGGAAGAGTCGAGGGAGGTGAGGCGTTGGACAAGTTCCTCGTCCTTAACACCCATCAGGATCACCTGCCTCAACTGGGTCTCCTCGCACTGCTGGTGGTGGCCTGGACATATATCTACCTCTTCCGAGGCTCTCTTAAGACGCACGTAAAAGGCATCAAAAGACTCACCCTCCATCTGTCTGCAGCTAAACAATTCCCTCCTGCGCAGAGCTTCATTCTGCTGTCCTTTGATGTGCCGTTGTAGAACGTCCAGTACCTCCTCTACAGACAGCAAAGAGGTTGGGGGTACCTGCAACGTATGTTCCAAGACACGCTGAATTTCCAAGGACAGGCACATACGCAGCTGGATGAGTTGTTTAGGCTGTGACAAACTCTGGAGATCCACCATTGTAGAATAATCAGTCCACCGTCGCCGCCATTCACGAAAAGTCTGGAAAGTCTCATCAGGCTTCAAGATGGGCGGCGTTTGAGCTGCTGCTTTAGGTGGGGCTGGGGGGTGTGAAGGAAGCATGGATGAGGTATCTGAACCAGTCAGTACCGAGGCAGTGTTAGAGCCAGGGGCTTGGTTAACAGTGAGGCGAGATATCAAGGCTTCAAACCGTTCACTGTCTTCCAATCTCCGTTGGTTGTCTCGTTCTGCCTCTGCTTGCCTTCTGTGCTCATCCGCCAAACGTCTGTGGGCTTCATCCTCGCGTTTCTCATCTCTCATAAACTTCAGTAAAGCAATTATCTCTGGAGACAACGCTGAATATTGAGGTGAGGGACTGCGCGATGTGGGGGCTGGAGCGTCGTGGCCGGCCTGGTCATCCATCTCTGCGGGGCTATCACCCGCCTGGCTCATCCAGGCTCTGGGTCCACGGCTACGTAAGGCGTGAGACATAACTACTTCATCTGTGTACTATGTCTTAAATCAGTGTTGACCGGTCAGCCCGTCGTATCAACAAGATTTCAGACAAAAAATTAATTAAATACACAGATAAGTAGATTATATATATAAAATATATATAAGGAAGCCGCGCGGTCAGCGAGTGTTAGTACGTGTATGTGTGCGTGTGAGGGCAGTGGGAGCGGTCTCCTCGAGCTGTGAAGGGGTGTGGAGACGACGCTGTGAGGCGCGGCGACTCCCAGTCAGTCCAGTTACCCTCAGAACGCGGTCAGAGACGGGTGCACTGAACTCTACTCCTTACAAATGCCCAGAACGTGCCGTATACCTTGGGAATCCTTTAGAACAAGGTCACACATGAATGGCACGAAACACACAATGCACTAAACACTTCACAGAAAATCACTGTCACTGACACTGCTCAAAGTTGCTGAGATTCTTCGAGGAGAGCTGACGCGTGGGAGTTGACCCAAGGCGAGGAGGAGTCCATCCGGCTTTCCACAGACTTTGCGCTATCACTCGTAATTATCCAGTAAGATCGGATCACTGCGCCATGTTAGGTTCTGAATAATAAGTTCTATATACAGGAGAGAACACAAACACCTGTATAGTTTTGTAGGTTCGGTTTACTGGATAAGAGTATGTACACAGAGGGAAGCAGCACTCTCCCTTGGCTAGGCTCCTTGTCAACTGCTATAGGCGACGTATGGCAAGTGATACATTAGCAGCTTCCATACGTCGCCAGGCACATTAATTAAGCATGTGGGATATGGTAATAACATTGCCACACGCTGCTAGCTAGGCTGAATAAATAATACATAAATGGAGCACATACATAATATACATACATGACATATAATCCAGCATACATAATATACATACACCTACTACTCTATACAATAGTATATTTTGTTTATTTACAATACATTGTACATGTACAGTAGTGTCTGCATAAGTAAATACAGCTCTGTGTCTCTGACTGCAGTCCGTAATGGAAACAATCACCAGTGCCTGGAAAAATTTCAGTCTTGCAATTGTTTCCAGGAATAAGAAAATTTGCCTCAATACCCGGAAATCTCTCAAACCCGAAACCACTCGGCACCAATTATTCTGCTAACGGGGAGATTACTGTATTGTAAGATCATAAAGATAGATTAGGTTTGGTTTGTCTCATTTTGTCTCAAAGTTGATGGTTTATGCTCACTTTATGTACCAGACTGTGTCAATTGTATTTTGCCTGTTTCACCTTGTTTTTTCTACATATTCACTGTTCAGCATATTATTTTGGCAAGGTAAATTGTTTCTTCTAAGTAATTATGAAAATTGTTTGGAGTTTTGTAAGGGAATTCTACTTAGAAGCTGTGCGCCACTAAACTGAACTGTAATTTGCCTTATGAATTTCAACACAAAAATGCTTATTTGGAAAAGTGAAAAATTCACAATTCCAGCATGTTGTCAGTCCCAAAAGTGCTGGATTTCTTAGGTTATATTGCGTTTGTCATTTACATTCAGGTTGAGGATATGAGAAAGTATTTCCATCTCCTCCCTCTCCTCCCCCTCCTCCTAAAACTTCTCCTCCTCCTTCCATGCCACACAAAATTGGGAGAAAAGGAAATCTAATAGATACTGTATAATTATTTTACAGCTGGACCAGATAACCACAAAATTGGCACGAACAACTAAGCAGGGAGGTTACATGCAGTGGCGGCCTGTGAGTTACCTTAGTTCAGACCGGGATATTAACTTGTCCACTGACCCAAACATTGATGGCAACTTTACTTCACTGACGGAAATCTCTATTGCCCTGGAAGAGTCTTTGGCCTATGCAGTGTTTGGGGATAAATTGGAATCAGCAATGACTGCCCAGACAAAAGTTTCTTTTGGCCAGAAGAAGGACAAATTTTATGCTGCAAATAACTACACCACATGGTAAGAAAGTTATAATTTGTTTGTTAAAAAACTAAGAGCTTAATCCTTAAACATCAGCTCTCATCAGTGTAAGTTTACCCTCTCGTGCATGCAATAAGTGACCACAATGAAGGTCATATGGGACCAATTCACATGAGGTCTGGTCATCATATTTGTGCGACCAATTTATCCCACAATATTTTTCTTTTTGAATGATTTGTGCATCACTGGCTTCATTATTGCTTGGGCTTTGATATACTGTAAGTAGAAAAAATATAAGACGTGTATTTTTTTCGTTCCGAATAAAGAAAAAAAAATTCCCAGCATCATATCTCTGATACATTACGTTCTCACAAAGCTACTCAGCTATTATATACAGTTGTACCCCGATTTACGCGGTCAATTGAACCCACAGGGTACCGCGTTAAGTGAAATCCGCGTAAATGGAACAACAGAACATATGGGATTAATTCCAATAGAGACTGACCCGACCCCCAAACTCCACTTTTTCAGACACAATACCTACGTTGTAGTAAAAATTACATCTTAATTTTATGATGGTATGCACTCACAATTAATAATTAAGAGAAATATCAATAATATTAGTTTTTTTAACACTTACATTAGTAGAAAAGATGGCTGAGCACACAGGGATGGGGGGTTAGTTCCGAGGCAGAGGGCAGATTATTGGCCCTCACCTGTATCACTTGTATCAATTGTATCACTATCCACCACATAGGCTTGCAGGGCCTCTTTGTCAAACCCCTCAAAGTCCATTTAAGTCCATATCCTCACTATCACTGACTTAGGCCGGCTGTGGTGGGTGGCGGGTGAAGAACTCGGTAATGTTTTGATGACTGGGCGACCTTGTGCGCATCCTGCCCTCGCCGCTTCCCACGTATATGGGTAGACGAACCGCATAAAGTGAAAGTTCGGTTCTGGCAAGGCACCGCGTATATGAGAAATCGCGTAAAGTGAAACCGCGTAAAGCGGGGTACAACTGTAGTTAAATAGAAGCAGAATTTTATGAGCTTTCCAATGATTGCTTTGGAAATTTGATATGACTGATTGTGGAGAGGGTGGGAGAGGAAATACTGTAAAGAGATAAATGCGACTTACCAGCATGGCTGATAGGAGGAAGCTGTTGGACAGCGGAACTCCACCCATGCTTTGGTACTTTCTGGAAGCTTCCTTCGCAACTTCGTGCAGTTATCTATGATGCACAAAATATTGACGCAATTGTCTTGATTTTTTTATTTATTTATTTTTTTTTATAGTTTAATGACGCAATTGTAGTCACCGATGCAAATAGTGCTATCCAATGATTTGCGTCATGATGCGCGAGGCGGTTAACCGTAGGGACAACATGCATCATTATTATGAGGTCAAACGCATAAAGGGAATAAACATTTCTTTGCTCACCAGTTAGCAGGCAGAGTGGGGTAGGGAGCGGAATGTGTGGGGTGGGGCGTTGCTAGGAAGTCGGCAAAGACATTGTCCTAGGTGGGCTTTGTGGTATGGTAAGTGTTGAGTTGAAGCAGCCAGTGTATATACAAATGGCATTTTTGTTAAACTTTCATTTGGCTCTTCCTTAGGTTTAGCTGCATTTATTTTTAATTCTAGATCTTCTACAAATTTTGTTTGTTTGAAGTAGCACAGTTGTTAAATAACATTAAGAAAGGTAGGTACGGTAGTATGATTATGAATACTGTGAAAGGAGGTACATGGAGTTGTGAGTTTTCTTCACAGCCTTTCAACTTTCCATAAAGGCCGTTACTTTGGATCTGTGATATTATTCTTTATTTTTTGTATTTTTATTTATTTTTTTAACTTGGTTTTCAGCACAGGTTGAATCTCGATTTAACGGCACTGGATTTACCGGCAACTCACATTTAATGGCAAAATTTAGAGATCAAAATTTTTTCACTATTTGTTTATTTTTTTAAGGCCTGCCCGTAATTTCCACTAGTCCTTACCTTCTGCAACGCTCCCGTGGTCAGTGTATTTTGGCATTAAAATCCAGCCGGTGCTGTGCTCGTGTGATCGCCTTAAATTTCTACTTTCTTTGCATCAATTATGTCCTCTAAATGACCTGAAAACCTGACTGGAGTTGCTAGCCACCCAAAGAAGAAAAGAATTTCCCTGAAAATTTTGCAGAAGGTTGCAATATTATGGAAAATGGTGCCAGTTTAATGAAACATTATTGAAAAATAATTAAGCCCCCCCCCCCCCAAAAAAAAAAAAAAATTTGCACACTCAATCCCAGATGAGCTATTGCTTCGTAGTATATTTTCAGTCTCTTGTTTATAAAATGGCAACACTGACCCACTCTTCACTAATAGTGTTGCCAGCACTCGCCATCTCTCAAGCACTGTTGTTGACACTGTCCTAGAGGGCTGGTGGTTACCACAGGATCTGTCTTGGACACTTAGTAAATAATATTGTAGCATATTTATCAGAACTTAATAAATGTTATTGTAGTGTTTAATACGTCTCCGTATGCCCTGGTTTATCCTCACCTCGTCACCCCACCTTGCAGTGTTACATTTATTTATTACTATTATTTACTTTATAATTACTGTACAGTATGTACATTTGGAAAAAAAAAATTTCCTCAGTAATTATAAATACGTAGATTATTTTATGTGGCAGCCAAGGCAAGGCGCAAAAACTGAGCAGAAGACGAACGAATAAAAAAATTGAACACACATCAGCTGGGTGGTCACCAGTTGACTCAGAGACTTGTGTGTGTCCTGACACAGACATGCAGTTACTGTTCAGTGCTCACTGCCTCCACACACATATGTTCACTTCCCACACATACGCACCCATGCACTTCAGTTTTCTTATTTTATGGTAGTTTTATATTCTATTTTCTTTATTTGTAAGCCACTTTAGAGTATAGTAATTTTTACTCTTTTGCTCTGTATTAGAGAAAACAATTTTACTAGGGTAGACTAATATCCTGAGAAATTTATGTCCCTTATTTTTTTTTACAATTTATCATCTTCACCACTGATCGGCGCGTTAGCCGCTTGGGCAATCGGTCACGTCTCTTACCTTTCTCTTTCTTTTATCCTCTTCACCAAATGATTGGCTTGTTAGCCTCTTGGGCGATCAGTCACGTCTCTGTTATGCACTGTTGGCAAGTACTCGGCATGCACCAGCTCCTGAATGTACCTGAACCCGCTCCAGTGTTGGTCAAGTCTTGTCTTGAAGGAGCTCACACTCGGTGCCGTCACAACACTTTCTGGTAGATTGTTCCAAGAGTTTACAACCCTCACTCCGAAAAAGTTTGCCCTCACAGTTTTCTGGACTTGCGGCTTCTTCAATCTTGAGCTGTGACCCCTTGTGGGGCGAGTTTCCGCCAGCTCCAAGTAAGGACACTCGACTGAGTAGTGCCCCCTGAGATGCTTATACACCTCAACTAGGTCACCCCTGGCCTGTCTGTAGTATAAGCTAGGCAAGTTCAGGCGCTCCAATCTCTCAGGGTAACTGAGGTTCTGAATTGCAGGCACCAGTCTGGTGGCCCTCCTTTGAATATTTTCTACCAACTGACAGTCCCTAGCATATCTTGGGGACCAGATGTGGTGACAGTACTCCAGATGGGGAAGCACTTCACTCTTAAAGATCATTACGAGGGACGGACCGTCTAGATATCTGAACGACCTTATAAGACCCAATAATTTATTTGCCTGATTTACATTCTTCTTGCAATGGCCCGAGAACTTCAGCTCATTGTCAACATACACACCTAGGTCCTTCTCACATTCAGTCTCAACTAGTGCATTTTCTTCATCCCGTTGGGACATATGATACGCCTCCTTACCGTTGGTACGCCCCAGGTGCATCCTCTTACACTTCGTGACATTGAATCTCGACAGCCATTTCTTCAACCATTCCTGGAGCCCACAGAGGTCCTTCTGCAGCTCTTCACAGTCCGCTTGGTTCTTGATTTCCCGAAATAACTTGGCATCATCGGCAAACATTTATATGGAGGAGTGTACAACGTCAGGCATGTCATTTATGAAACAAACAAACAACAGCGGGCCCAATACACTTCCCTGTGGTACCCCACTTGTGACAGGTACAGATGACGATTTCGTGCCATTAATCACCACACACTGCTTGCGGTCATGTAGAAAGTCTTCTATCCATGCTAGGACATTTCCCCGAATTCCGTACCCTTCCAGTTTGATTTTCAGCCTAAAAAAGGGGTCCACTGCCAAAAGCCTTTTTTTATGGGAAGTACATTTTTATGTGTTTATTTCCATACTCAGACATGAATTATATGAAGAGGAAAAAAATTGCTAAAATTTATTAGTTTTTATTACACAAAACCTACTCCATAGAAATATCAACACCATCTTTGAAACATTTATCATTTCTAACCTAAAATCTTATGACAAATATGATAATCTTGGTAGCTTAATCAAGTGGTTTCGTCAGTGCTTTAACGACAAATTGGATTTAATGGCATGGTCCAGGTCCTATTGATGCCATTAAATCAAGGTGCAACCTGTATAGTGTTTTATATTAGTTTTGTATTTGTAATAATAACACAAGACTCGTCACTATAGCCACATCTGCCTAGCCCTCCTTATCACTCCAGGCGAAGCTGAGCAATAGTATGTTATGGTTATTTTCCAACTCGTAATTTTGGGTAGATACACATAATTTTCTTCACAATGTGTGAAATGTACACAATATTCCCTGCTGAAATGAGTTGGGGGGGGGGGGGGGGAGTGCATGTTATATCCCATAAAATATGGCCCTTAAATCTTTCTTAAAATAGATTATTTTATTAAAAAGACAGATATATGGTGCTTTAATGTACTGTCTAGTCAGAAGCAGCAATTGCTACCCCCTCTAGTAGCCAGAACCATGGTAAATGAAGGCCTGGCGATTAGACAAACCTTTCTCCTTCCCTTCCTCCCCTGTCCAAATGTTGCTAGGTAGTTAGGAATTATCTTGGCTGCCAATGCTGCATTGTGTCAACATCGGCATTCACTGGCTGTGGCTCCGGCTACTAGGAGGGGAGTAGCAATTACTGCTTCTGACTGTAACATTGAGATTTGCATGAGTGGTTGACTAGTTATTACGGTGTGTCAATTTAGGGGGTGAACTGGCTAAATTGAAAATCGAGTAATTTGGTAGCAATTTATTGTAGTCTTTAAGCATGCAAAACAATATTCTGGCATAAATTTTTTTTTATAATAAGTCCTACCTACATCAAATGGATTTTTAAATGTACATATTTGTGAATTCATAACATAACCAGCGTTTGCACACATGTTACTTATTCAAGTTTCAAATTATTATATTTTATTATCCGTAGTCTATTTGAAAGTAACCAATGCTTTCATACTCTCTTTGCTTTGGTTTCTTGTCATCAGTAGTCTGCTTGCTATTTGTGCTTTGATGTAACCTTCTCGCCTCTCGTGGCTGTAAACATGGCCCGCTGCTTCTGTGACCATTTTCACACATCTCTCCACACTTTGAGTGTGGGAAGGCCACTTCGGCACCTGCATTGGAGTCTCTTTAAGGTTTCTCAATTCTTGGCTAGTTAGACTTGTTGTCAATGGTGGCTCTAAGACTTCCAAACTCAAGTCAACCAATTCTGACAATTTGGTGGCATTGACGTTTATTGGGGGAACTTTTCTTGAATGAAACGAACAGTCTCCCAACTGGTCGTCATCTATTAGCATTCCTCTAATCTTTAGAATGACTTCTACAGCCTCGGTTCGGAGATTGGTACATTGACTGCAAAGCATTGCTTGCAAAACTGCTTCTGATCGAGCATACCAAGCGGACCTTCTTGCCACAGGTAACACGATGTCCCTCACTACCTTCCTCTGTGTTCTTACTAGCTGCAATTGAAACAAAAGGTGATTGGGCCCATCCACCCACATAGGATTAAGTTTCACACTAAACCACTGGGGAAGATAAACTCCAATAATAAATTCAACAATTAACCTCAAATTCTTCAGCACTTTGCCCTTCAATTCGTGTTTGGAAATCCAAATCCTGCAGAAACGAAGAGCTGTAGTTAACCAACGGCTGTGACTGACAGGTCCAATCTCCAAGAGAGCCAATGACTGAGGCACTTCTCCTGATCTTATTGCTTGGGCAATACGATAAGCATAGGATTGATCTGTGCTGAGATCTTTGATGACTCCTTCAGACAACGCCGGAAGGGGAGGGCCAACTTCGACCTTTGGAAAGGTTGTATTTATTTCTAGTTGTGTTGCTTCATCCAGCATGATGCCAAGGGGACCTGACCACTTGTTGTTGCTCTTTGTAGGACCATCAAGTTCCTGGATGAGATGACGAAGAGGTAGCTCGCCTGTATGTAAATCACATACAATCCAAACAAGTCTTCTTCCTAGTTTTTTCTCTAAATGCGTCATTACACCCCCCTGCCATCCGGTGTTCACTGCAGTTGAATCTCCACCAACAGCCTGCAGTGAACTGCCAAGTCCTCTCTCCTGAACCCAACATAAAATATGATCAGCAATGACCTCTGCATGTTTCTTCCCTTCTACTTCAGCTTCGGGAGCAAAGTGAAACAAAAACCGACCACCAGGCACAGAACAGACAGAGTAGTGTTCTTCTTTGATGAGACCTGGAAACTTTCTGTTCACTCCCTCTACTTCTAGCAAAACTTTTGTGTCATCTATTCTTCCATCAAACAAAAGACAGGAGAGCCCTCCCTCGCTTAAATCATTTTCATGCTGATCAGATATTTCCTTCATTATTTTTTCTTGTGCTCTTCTAATTTTATTATGATCTATCACCAAAGATACATCCTCTCGGCTGATGAGGCCTGCATCTATCCAAGCGGCAGTTGCAATTTCTGCAGCCTCACGAAGTCCAGCATGGTGGCGAATACTAGCTAAAGCAATGTTTGAAATATTTCTTGTGTTGTATTTCATTTTCTTTGGTAAAGGTTCAGATGGCTCTTTGGAACTATCATCTGATGTTGCTTCCTGTTCATCAGAAGAACTATCAAAGAAGTGATAAACATCTTGACACAGCTCTTCCTCTCTTTGGATGGCTTCTTCACTCTTCATTTTCTTCTTTTGTTCCCTCTCTCGGATTTGTTCTCTCTTCTTGGCATTAGCAATCTGCTTCTTTGTTTCTGAATAATCTATTGAACCCATTTGCATACTTCCTTGGCCTTCTGCCTTTGTCCTCTGTGCCTTTATAAATTCAAGCTCTAAAACAGGGATCTTCTTTTCACGAGGACAACCACAATCAATGTGGGAATTATTTTCTCTCTTACCTGAGTGAGAACAGTTGGATTCAGAACATAATTGTATGGAGCACTTGCAGGTCAAAATGTCAAACAGAGTATCACGTGTGTGCAGAAATTCATTTTTCCTGGCCAAGTTTCCTTTACCAAGTGATGTTTCAACTGCTTTGTGCCATAATTTCGTTAGTTTTAGCTCAATAGTTCGACACTGATTAATCACAGGTGGTTTGAATAGTGCATTAGCTTTTGTCCATTGATGCAGAAGAGGGACTATCATGTCATTTATGAGTTCTTTATCTGTATAGTTCCTTCTGTCCTTTGCATTTTTTTCTCGAAGGAGTAACCCTAATCTTAGCATGTCTCTCACTGTTGGAAGTTCTGATACAGGAAGCTCCTTCCCTTTACCAACTAGCAGGCTCAAGTGGGTTGACAACTGACTTCTTGTCTTCAATTTTGACATCTTCACACTATCTGACAAATAGAAAAATATTTCAATGTTTCATAATTCAATTGTTGTTTCAAAAAATATCAATTTGTTTATCAAAAATGCTGTAACAGAAATAACATAATAATTTCTTAGAACATAATGTTTTATACAATGATATAAGTAACTGCGACAATCAATATGCCCTACTTACAATAATTAAAATGTAGAATTCGTCTGGTAGAGTAGGTGCAAGTGCAATGAGAGCAAACCACCGTCTATGATATCTAGAAGGAGAGTGAGCCGGGCGCCTTATCCTCACGCTTGGTACAAGTCAAAACAAGAATTAAACTGTCCCACACGGAGAGCCTGTTCATGTTCATGTTCTGACATGCATATTGTACACAAGCTATAGAACCATAAAATACACCATAATCCATATGCTTACATGAGATTAGTTAATATCAAGTGAATAATTCTAATCAAGTCTCATTAATTTGTTGAAATACTGATATTTGAAACTTTAAGGCATAATTGATGTAGGTGAGGGTTATTTCAATTCATTTTTGTTTGCTAATCTCAAGTTTAGACATAAAGAGGCACAATAGTTTGACTACCAAATTTGATTTTTAACATGTTGACAAAATTGACACACCCTACTAGTTATACCAGTCTCAAGATTTTACTAACCCTGAGTAGGGGCTGACCATTGTTTACTCACATTAAAACAAATATGCATCATATTGAAATGAAAATTTACTTTCTCTTGGTTCTCCGCTGGAGGATATTAAAGTTCATTGGACATATTTCTGGTCAGCATTATTGATTATATTTTATTTTGGACTATTAGGAAATAAATACTGTACAGTATACTGTATTCTTTTTCCTTAGATTATGGATATTTTTCAGGACTGTTGGCTTTGGACATGGATTGCCACCAAAGGAAACTTTCTCCACGATGGTGATCCTTGTCATAACCCTAGGTCTAAGCATCCCAGCATTGATGTTTCTGATTGGATGTGTAGTGATAGCCAGTCGCAAGTGCCGTAGGTCAACCGATCAACTTATTGTTAATTAATTTTTCAGATTTTCCAAACTTTGTATTTATATCATTGAATTCACACAGTGTGGTTATTATTGAGTTAAGTATAATTTTATGTATTTTTGTAGATTTGAAGTATTTATCCTGTAAAGTGCCTTGAAGTGGAGAGAATTCACAGTATGATACTCATATAAGATACTCTTGTTATTCTAACATTACAGTCGCATGAGCTCTTTATTTGCCTCTTGTAGAAAAAAAATTATTTGCTTGCAAGAAAAGGTTATTAAATTTTTTCAAGCTGAAAATAAAGAACTCTATATTTATTTTCATGTGAAGAAAGCACTTGTTCATCCATTTGAAGTGATTTAATGTCCATTCACTAAATTGAGAGAGGCTTTGTGGATCAAAAGGAATTTTGGGATACGGCTTCATGTCAAGAGTGTTTAAGCTTAGTTTGGTAATCAACATTTCCTAACTTTCTGTACTGGTTTATAGAAGCCCTCTTGTTTTTTTTAAATTCAGTGCTGTATTAAGAAACATTAGGCTATTAAACTTCTATTGCTGTTAAAACCACAAAAGTGTGACCACTTAAGCATTCCTTTAGTTGTGAGTAACTTTTTTATTAAAAGACTAGCTTTATGAAATCAAGAATAACTTATTTTTATATTAAATAATATTGAATGTATGGCTGCTATCACTAACATTACATTGATTTTTTTTTTTTTTTACAAGAGAACAGATTTTATGCTTGATATCACTATAAATGTAAGATATCTTTGGTAGTCAGTTTACATAAAATTCCCAGTCTACAGTTGAAGGAATGAAGGTGGTGGTTAAGTGTAGTGCCAGCCATGGACCAAAAAAAGGCTTAGTCTACCGTGTGCTGGATCTGCACTACCCATAATGAGGTGGCAGGTCTATGGAAGCCACTCTCATATTCACTTTGGTACATGGGATTCGACACTGAGTGAATGCAGCTCCTGCCACATGTCCTAAAGGTTACTGGTTTGCACCAGGGGCACTCCCAGTACACCCAGCTGTGAATGAATACACAACTTTATAGTTAAGGAAGCAAGGGCAGTTGAGTGTAGTGTTTGTGTTGGCCACACAACCTCCTTTAGAACCAAAGGCTTGGTGTTCAGTGTATTGTATCCACACTGCCATTACTGGAACATCAAGACAATGGGATCCACTTGAACTCTGACATATGACTATCATATTGTATTTTGTGATATACATGTTTTTCAAACCAAAGTTTATTATTTAGGTTTGCACTGTAGAAGATTCATGTAGTTATCTATAAAGTGATATTTTACAAATATATATCCAGTATGTAGTACTGTACTGTGTTACTTAGAGATATATGATTATACTGTATAGTGAAGTAGTAATTTATCATGATGTAAGTTGTGCTATTTTGAGAGCCTGCTGAAATGTATAGACTTGTTCCAATAATTTTAATTGTCAGTAATCTACAAATCTTCAAATGTTGAAGGTTCTTCCTTGACATTCACAACAATTATTGAACAAAGACTGGCCTCTGTAAGTAAACACTTGCATCACATTCCAGTGGTTGAAATTTCCTTTTGGGAGGTGAGGCTTTATACAAGTTCCTTTGCTCCATGTGCATGTCTGCTCAGCAATGATTAGTGCCAAGTATTTTAGGGGTTACTGTATTAGGTTCCTCAATTCCAAGCAAATTGTGCAGTTCAGGGTTAGCCATTTTCACTGGTCCAAACTGCTTGCTATCTGTTGCCATGGGTTTTGTGATGACAAGAAGCTTCAACACCTAAACAGAAAAAGTAAAGTGACAGGGACTGGAAGACAACAGTGTTTGAAGAGTTGTTGCAACTTGAAAACTATACAGTACCCATGTGGGATGCAGGGTATGTGGAGGATTTGGGGAGATGACAAAATAGTTTAAGAGTGAATGTGACCTGAATAAAGAACCACCAAAGCTAGTTTGGCTCAGTGGCTGTTAAGTCTGTCATCCACTTAATTCTTTTGGAAAAAAAAATTTCCATGGATTTATAAAAATTTCGGTTTAAGTCACTGAAATGTATTTTTATATTCAATATATACTTTTCAGGAATTAGAAGCTAACACTCCTGTTGAATTTTTTTTTTCAGTGATACTGTCTGAAATTTTTTTTTTCAGTGATACCGTCTTAATGTTTTATTAATTACCTGTACACGTATACGTATTAGTCAGGCCATGTGCACCTTTAAATAAAATTATTTATTCAGAGTATAATGGCTATATGAGTAGTGTAAATTAAATATTGTCCTAAAATGTTCATATGGTAATTAGAACGCTTTTGTATTAAAAAAAAAGTAGTGTAGTTTAATCAATATACAGTACACTATTTACATATTGTTGAAAGTGCTGTCTTCAGCATTTTATTCAACCTCTTTTGTGAGCACTCATTATGTCTGTAAAGTATCACATAATAAATGTCACAGACTTTCCCAAGTAAAAACTTACTGGTTATTTTGTATTATGCATCAGTTCTCATGTTGTACCCATACATGTGGTGTAAGTTCTTCTTTGCTGTCTCGTGACTCTAATTTATAAGAACAGTAAGTTTATTGTGTTATTCAGCAGGAGTGGCTAAGAGTAAGAGAAAACCCTGGAAATAGTTCTGTAGGCTCTCATATTTCATGCGATTCCATTTTGCCTTATGACCTCAAGTATACCTCTTGTAAGAGCCTCTGTTCTTGGTTTATTCATGTAAATTCTCTCCTTAAGGTATCCCCAGAGAAATTAGTCTGGTGCTGACATGTCAGGCAGTGGCATATTCTGAAGAGCTGCTCTGGTTTATCACACCTTTCACTTTTGCCAGAAGTCCTCCCAAGTTTCCCAACATAACAGCTGCACCAACATATGTCTGAGGGACTAGCTTTTCTTGCAAAATAAAATCCTCTACAATAGGTACGACATGCTGGTGAGGTTGTTGATTATATGTTCAAAGTCCGCGTGTTATATGGACTAAAAATGAAGTATATATATGTACCTCGCGTTTCATACCAGCTGGATTCGGTAAAATGCTACTGACACTACATAAGAGGCACGGGCAGTTTCCCAATGAGGTTCACGGCGCCATCAGCTCGATGAACAGGCTTTGTGTGAAATATAACAGAGTCTAGAACTGCTTTTAGTGTCCTTGTGGCCTAGCCGGTAAGCGTTCCCTACTCCCACCCAGTAGGTCGAGGGTTCGATTCCATGCTGGTGAGGTTGTTGATTATATGTTCAAAGTCCGCGTGTTATTTGGACTAAAAATGAAGTATATATATGTACCTTGCGTTTCATACCAGCTGGATTCGGTAAAATGCTACTGACACCACATAAGAGGCACGGGCAGTTTCCCAATGAGGTTCACGGCGCCATCAGCTCGATGAACAGGCTTTGTGTGAAATATAACAGAGTCTAGAACTGCTTTTAGTGTCCTTGTGGCCTAGCCGGTAAGCGTTCCCTACTCCCACCCAGTAGGTCGAGGGTTCGATTCCATGCTGGTGAGGTTGTTGATTATATATATATATATATATATATATATATATATAGCCTATATATATATATATATTTTTTTTTTTATTCTGTTAAATTGCTGCAATTTACCGTATTGATGATTTTTTTGCAAAGTAGGCTCTATGAGTTACCAAAATTGATTGGTAAGTAAATATTTGTAAATAATAAGTAGGCCTGATTATTAATTAATTACTAAATTAGGTAGGATAACTGTAAATTATGTACTGTACTTGTAAATTTCACAGTAACTGCAGAGAGGTTAACAAAAAACTGCTCAGCCTCTTCCATGTCATTGTCAGAGGTTTGTGTCTAGTGTTATGTAAGCTACTGAGCTTCCATGTGAATGCGACCTGGACAGGATCCCAACATTCAGAAGACTCACCCGTACTGGACAGGTCTATCTACTAACTGGTAGGGGTGAATCATTGCTTTGTTAATTTAATTTATTAATTTAGGCTCTTTGTTCATTACATACGTATACAGTGAGTTCTGCTATAACGCGTGTTTTGATAACGCGAATTTGCTCTAACGCGATTTATGAATTCGGAACAATATTTGTATAACGTGAACGCTTGTTTGCTATAACGCGATTTTTGCTTACTATTTCTCCAATTTTGTGGTATTAACTGTGAATATGGTAAAGAAGAATATCTCCAAAAAGCGTTCTGATGATAGCCGGTGATTATCGTAAAAGAAAGGATATAACACTTGAAGAGAAGCTCGATGTTATCAACCTCAAAATCACCCTTCTCCTCCATCAAGTTACATTCATATTTTTTCAAGGTAAAGTGTTACATTTACTGTATGATTTCACTATTAGATATGAATGTAACATTTATTTAGACTGTGCTAACCTTTGTGTTAGGCTAACTACTTAAAATTTTTCGATTTCGAGTAGTAATCTGCACCTAACCCTATTTTCTCCTTAAGCCCTGTTATTTCTATTACGCGATTTTCTATAACACGATATTTTACAAGAACACAATTATCGCGTTATAGCAGAACTACCTGTATACAGCACTTCACTAGTTGTTAAAACATGTTCTGTTGCTAATAGCACTGGGTGTCCCTTTTTCTTCTCAGCACCACAAAACTCTCACTTTTAAGCTTGACAGCCATTTTAAAGTGAATTACAAACAAAAATTTTGTCAGTACACAGCGCAAACACTAACGTCGGGACTCGAAAATACGTAATTTGACAAAATTTTGGTACGACTGAGGCGGTCGTATGTCCGGGTGGTTGTAAGTCGAGGAGCAGCTGTATTGTCTAATCTTGAGTCTCGACTCTTTAGTCTTACAAGTTTATTATCAGTTTTGCTTGTTGTCAGTATTCATTATACAGTAAACCCTTGTTATTCGTGGGGGATAGGTTCCAAGGAATGGCACGAATATCAACTTATACTACTTAAGTGCACTAGTATATACCTATACCAAACAACTGACCAGACGTGGCAGCACTCATCCCCTCCTTTAAATTATCTAATAATAAAACTTTCTTTGTCAAGGTCATCACTGACTTCTGCCTTTTATGTTTCACTCCACTAGCACTACATACTAGCACTGACACTAGGCAGTCTTTTTAGGGGCCATTTCACACAGACAATGGTTGAGCGCAAACAAGGAAGAGGAGACGCTGCGTGGGGGTGACTCGCTGTGCTGCAGGGAAGGCTTGTAAGCTAGTCACCCTCTGCTTACCACGAATAGTCAAAACCGTGAATCACAAACCTGCAAATAACAAGGGTTTACTGCACTTGATTGTTTCTCAAATTCTTGTAGCAATATTCAAGTTCTACACTGAAAAAGGAAATTATTAAGATTACAGTATGTGAATTTTACTCTTACTAAAAGTATTGATCTTATTTTATTAGTACCTGTATCTCCATGTCGGTTTGTACAGTTACTACAATGATACTTTTTAATTGTTAATTTGTTTAATTTTCTTATTATTGCAATTTAAAATACAGGTAGTTGCACTTTTAGATGTTTGGTAAAAGTATCAGCTGGTATCAGCCCATTTTCCACAGATACCAATACTGTACCTCCAAAATTAACTGATACCGATGTCAATGCCTTGAGAGGCAAAAAAAAAAAAACAAGAATAAGTTCAGCCATGCTTTCCCCTGTGTGTGAGTGAATAGGGGTATACTTTATGAATTTCTCAACAGACCGTAGGGTAAATCTGAATGTCGCATTTTAGGGCGATAATTGTCAATTTGGACATATCCGAATTTCACAGTCAATTCTCATATATAATCAGCTAGCTAGGCTTTTGCTGTCAGATATTTAAAAAAAGCACCTCGTCAACCCAGAACAGTTTCAATAATTTTCTATAACCATGTGGTAGTACACACCAACTACCATGTTGCCTTTATTTTCTTTCTTCAGGTGCACACCCCACACACTATCATCGACCATGACACTTAAATTGAATAAGACATTCAGTGTTCGTTTACATTTCATTATTTGTGTACCGGTAACTGGCATATTTCATAATGATACAGATATCAAAATATAAGGTTGAGCTTGGATGGGTAACAGGGGTCACCGTAGCTTTTGTACACAGAATTATGGTGAAATATGAAATTTTTATAATACAGTACATTAATTTTTTTAAATGGCCCCTTGTATCTTTGGGGACCAGGGCGATGGCCCAAATGGTCCTTTTGTAAATCCGACACTGGGCGCGGCTATGGAGGTTCTCAGCCAGTTGACAGGAGAAGAGCGAATCAGTTACAAGTCGCTAGTAAAGGTCCTAGAACGAAGGTATGGAACCAAGCACCAAAATGAGGTTTACAGGGGCAGATTCCGTACTCGTACCCATAATCAAGGTGAAACACTGCAACAGCTTGCTCAGGACCTGGAAAGTATGGCTCATAGGGCATACCCTAGAACATTTCCTGTTCTGTTAGTCGTGTTGTTGAGGGACCAGTTTGTGGACGCATTGGACAGCACGCATCTCAAAATTCAGGTGAAGCAGTCCCAACCGTTAACTCTACAGCAAGCTTTGGCTAAAGCCCTGGAGTTTGAATTCTATGTGAGGTTAAGTTTACCAAGCATCAGGACGGTGTCTAGCTCCGGGTTTAAAGCACGAAAGGGTCAAGTTCAAGTAACAGAGATTTAAAGGAACCTGCTGGTATTGTGAGAAGATTGGACACAAACAGGAGGATTGTTACAAGCGGGAGCGAGAGAAAGGCAATGCAGAGAGAGAGGTTGTTGGACGTGTGAAGAAGATGGACATTTCAAGACTAAGTACCCACAGAATTCCAAGAGAGGGGAAGAAGAGCAGCCCACTAAGATGGGGAAACTAGAGATGGCTGGTGTTGAGGAGCAACAACCAGCCTGTCTCACCAGAGCCCCACTGTTGACAAAATGCAACCGAGCCACTGTAAGCAGTGTCCAGGTTGAAGGAGAGATCGATGGCGTAAGGTGTCCGTCGGTGATCGACACAAGCAGACTTTTACGAGGCCGGACGTGGTTAGTCATCGAAAACTACCCGAGACGTTGCAGCAGCTGTGCGGGATAACCGGACACTGCACAATGCTAAAGGGACCAGTGAATATCACCATCAAGCTCGGAGAGGAAGAAGAAACCCTACAGGTATATGTAGCGGATATAGAAGACTCTTGCATTCTGGGCCTGGACTACCTCCTACCTCGCAAGTGTCAACTGGACCTTGGCTCGATGCATTTGAAAATCAAGGAAAAGTGGGTTTCGCTGAAGGCTGTGAAGCATGCAAGTGCTAAGGTTACAGCTAGGCGGACAGTAGTTACACCCCAAGATCAGAGGTGCTGTTGCCTGATGGAGCCTGATGAGCAGTGTGGAGTCGAAGATGGAGTGATGGCGGGGAGAATTTTCGCCGATCCTTCTGCAGAGGAGGTATCTGTAATTGTGGCCAATTTCTCTTTCCGACCAAAGAAGATACAAAAGGGAGTGACCGTTGGACTGTGCCAAGAGGTCAACCAGGAGCAGCAGCCCAAGACCTGCAAGAAGAGCATGGTCAAGCAGAAAAATGGTCAGCTTGACCATTTGCAGGACTTGTTTGCCAGGAGCTCCTAGTGCCTGGATGAGGCTCAAGTGATACAACTGGAACAGTTGTTATTAAAGTATATGGACGCCTTGTCTGCAGGGGACTTAGACCTGAGGTGTACAAACCTGGTACAGCATCACATTGACACCGGGGATCACCGCCCGATCAAGCAGCCGCCTTGGAGGATAGCACCAACCAGCTTGTTGCCAGGAAATGGAGAAGGCGGTATGGGGCCTTATTCACCAAGGTCTCATCGAAAGTCCAGCAGTACGTGGGCGTCAGGAATCGTCCCAGTGAGGAAGAAAGAGGCTCAATGCAGTGCCGTGTGGATTACCGCACCCTCAAAGACGTTGCGGTGAAGGACTCCTACTCCCCAGAAGTCCACGCACAGGCGGCAGGGGCCCCCAGGGGAGGTGGCAGCGCCAGGAGCCCTGCAACATGCAGCAGCGCCCCTAGGAGCCCTCACAGGGGTGGCGGCGCCTACACATGCTCTTCAGCCCTGTCCTCCTGCGGGACACACACATGCATTAAAGCCCTGACCTCCTAGGGGACATGCCCTACAGCCCTGACCTCCTGCGGAGAGGGGGGGGGGGGACACACACATGCCCTACAGCCTTGACCTCATGGGACACACACACATGCCCTACAACCCTGACCTCCTGGGGGACATACACATGCCCTTACCTGGAGGGACACACACATGTCCTACAGTTCTGACCTCCTGGGAGACACAAACACACACATGCCCTACAACCCTGACCTCCTGGGGTACACACACATGCCCTATAGTCCTGACCTCCTGGAGGACACGCATATATATGCCCTACAATCCTGATCTCCTGTAGGACAGACGCACACATGCCCTACAATCCTGACCTCCTGGAGGACACACACATGCCCTACAATCCTGACTGACTCTACAGTCCTGTAAGGAGTGATGTGATATTAGAAAGTCTTGTAAGTAAAGGTATGAAATGGAAATTATTGATGTGGATTACAGATTACTTAACTAACAGAAAAGCTAGTATCTGGTTTCAAGGTCACGAATCAGAAGAAAAAGGTCTAGGGTTGGGTATCCCACAAGGTGGCGTTCTTAGGCCTATGCTTTTTAATATTTTTATGGACAGAATAACTAGTTACAAATTGCAGGGCGAGTCCCAAGTAATCACTTATGCTGATGACATTGTGATCCAATGTAAGAATGAGGAAGATATGTCCAGGATTATTGATGAGCTGCAGTATCTCTGTCTCTCTCTGAGACTGGTCATTAATGAAAATAAAACCAAATATCAGTAAATGGAAAAGAATATTGGCTAAATGGAATAAAATTGCAAAAAGTATCCAGTTACAAATATCTGGAAATGCTTGTGAGTGTTAATAACAATGCTAAGGATCAAATTACTTATATAAAAACTATAGTACAGCTAGGCTAAAACCTCTGGAAGTTTTGTCATACAGAGGAAATGGTGTTGGCATACCAGTTTTAAGATCAATGTACTTAAGTACAGTTAAGAGTATCATTGATTATTCAGCTCCAGTTCTAACTTCTTATTCAGGAAAAGATCTTAGGCCATTAGAGCTTATTCGGAGTAAAGCAATGATGATTGTGCTTGGTTGTCCAAAGACAACAAGAATAGAGATTATGAGGATGGAGCTAAATGTCTCGTGCATGGTGTGTCATACGGAGGCTAATTTTTTTTTTTTTTTTTTGAGTTTGAAAAATCGGCCCATGGTATTAATGATGTAGTTCTATGTGCAGATTCATGTGATATCTTCAGATTTGAAAAGTTTTCATTTTTTGCTAGGTAAATTTTAACTTGAAATCTTATGAAAATTCAGTATTCCCACCCTTTTACCAACACCACTAAATAGCTTATTTAAAGTAAAGTAAATGTACCAGGTTACTTTATTAGGATGAAAATGATCCAGAATAGTGAAACGAATGATCTTGACACATTTATTAAATTTAATATTCCTTTAGAAAACAAAATCATCAAATACAAAAACCGGTTTTACTACTACGACCTGGTGTTGCTGCACACCATAGAGAACATGTCTTTCTTGCTTCAATTTCTACTCATCACCTCCCTGCTGACCACCTGAGCTCGGATGTAGCCTTCCCTCCTCTCCTGGCTGTACACGTGACTGCTGGCCTCGCTCACTTGCTGTACACAACGCTCTATACTCTGGGTGTGCGAGGGCCAGGCAGGGACATGCATGGGGTTGTCCAGGAAAGCTCTGACTTGAACATTGGTGAGGCTGCAGGTAAGAGGGGGCTCACTGCCAGCCTGGATGTTATCCAGATCTATGAGATCAGTGAGGGTCTTGGCACCTAGATTGACTTCAGGAGTCTTCCTGACCCTGAAGGAATCGTCACCAACTGATTCGTCATGCCCAGATCCTCTCATAAGTCTCGTATCCAAGATCTTTTTGACTGCCACTCTTCTCTCCTCCTCATCCTTACTGCAGAGCATTGTCTGCAGAACTGCCTCGGGATGAGCATACCAGGAAGATCTCCTCACAGTCTGCTCCACAATCTGAACAACCTTCCTTGGCTGACTCCTCAGGAGCTCAAGCTGGAAGAGAACATGCCTCGGACCTTCGGAGAACGATGGCTTGACCTTGGTGTTGAACCAATTTGGCAAGTAGACACTCACGATGAATTGGACAATAAGTCTCAGGTTGTGAAGCTGGTTCCCTTTCAGTTTATGATGAGCGACCCAAATTCTGCAGAACCTGAGAGCCGTTGTGAGACTGGACCTATCTGCAGGTAAGCAAGTCTATCAGGCATGACCCCAGTTTTGATGGCACTGCAAATCATGTAACCATAGTACTGGTCAGTACTCAGGTCGTCAATGACAGTATGTGCAAGCTCAACGAAATGGAGGGCCAACTGTGATTTTTTCAAAGCTCGGATTTATTTCTAACTCAGTGGCAGAGTCCAGCATCTTGCCAAGAGGACCAGACAATCTGTTGTTTGAAAGAGTCTTGCCATCCAGCTCCTGGATCAGATGTCTGAGTGGCAACTCGTTGGTGTGGAGGTCACAAACAATCCAGACCAGCTTCCTCCCAATCTTCCGCTCTATCCACTGTATGACCCCCCTTGCCACCCTGTGTTCGTGTTGGTGCTGTCCTCTCCAATGGCCTGCAGGGTCTGGTCTACGTTCCTCTTTCTGAGCCAGTTCACAATGTTATCTGCCACTATCTCAGCTGGTTTCCTGATGTCATCTTTCTCTGGAGTGAAATGCCACAAATACTTCCCTCCTGGTTCACTGCAGCAGGAGTAGTGTTCCTCCTTCACCATGGCAGGGAACAACTTGTCAGAATCTCCAACTTTCATGAACACTTTAGTGTCATCCCTTCTCCCATCAAAGAACAAACAATTGATTCCATTTTCTCTTATCCCCTTATCAAACTCCTCTTCTAGGTTACTGACAAGTTTCTCCTGAGCTCTCCTTACTTTGTTATGATCTATCACCAGGTGAACATCATCAGGTGTTATCAAACCACCGTCAATCCAGGCAGCTGTTGCTATGTCTGCAGTTTCTCTGAGACCAGTGTGGTGTCGCATGCTGGCCAGAGCTATGCTCGGGATATCTTTCCTATTTCGAATCTTATGCCTGGAAGGTTTGGGATCATTATTTTCTGGGTTAGGGACAAAGTCACCATTCTCCTGGTCAGCACTCGGATCAGCCATGGGGGAAGTCATTAAACTCTGAATCAGCTTGACTCCAATCATCGGCCTTTTTTACCTCACCCTGGGCCTTGTCAAGTCTCTTTTCCTCGGCAACTCTTCTCCTCTTCTGTCTCTCTGTGGCAGCCTCCTGTCTCTTGGACTCCGGAATATCTTGGCTAGAAATCATGAGAGCCCCTATACTGCCAGTCTTCTCTCTCTGTGCTTTGACAAATGCCAGTTCGATCACAGGAATCTTCAGTTCACGCTTGCAAATACAGGAGATGTGGGCCTCGGATTTACAGTCACGATCGCATCCAAACTCAGGACAGAGAACAATTGGGCACTTGCAAGTAATTATGTCAAATAACTGGTCCAGTTGCTTGGCAAAGCTGTCCTTAACTGCAAGTTTTCCTCTCCCAAGAGAGATATCTCTTGCCTTTTCCCAACTGGCTAGCAGTCTCTCACTAATCTTCTTCTGACTTGTTATGACTGGAGGCTTGAACTGAGCGTTAGCCAGAGTGTACTGTGCCAAGACAGCTTTGGTCATATTACTGGCAATGTCTTTGTTTGTGTAAGTTCTTTGGTTCTTTTCACTGATTTGCCTGATTAAAACACCGTATCTCAAAGCATCTCTCAATGTAGGCAACTCCGACTTCAGGAGCTCTCTCCCAGACCCAAGATAGTGACTGAGATGGCTGGATTTTTGGTTCCTCGTCCTGACACAAGCAGCCATCGCAAATATTATCAACTTATAAATGCATCAGAATCTGAAACAGAAAAAATATTGTTAGTTGGGTTGTTAAAGAATGAAGTCAGAAAGCAATGTTCACTATTTAATTGTAATGCACTAATGCAGCTGTACGTTAGATTTTCGATAA
>CAUDMG010001374.1:742500-858642 GCA_958450375.1 Homarus gammarus | reverse complement strand
TTTCAGAAATTTTCCAAAATTTTCAAAAATTTTCATAAAATTTCCCAAAATTTTCCGACACATTTTCCCGAAAATTTTCCAAAAATTTTTCCAAAATTTTCCAAAAATTTACAAAAATTTTCCAGAAATTTTCCAAAAAATTTGCAAAAAATTTCATAAAATTTCCCAAAATTTTAAGAAAATTTTCAAAATTTTTTCCAAAATATGGAAAAAATTGTCCAAAAATTTTTCAAAAATTTTCCAAAAATTTCCGAAATTTTTCCAAAAAATTTTCGAAATTTTTTCCAAAATTTTCCAAAAATTTTTCTCCATTTTTTCCAAAATTTTTCCCGGAAATTTTCAGAAAATTTCCAAAAATTTGCCAAAATTTTCCAAATATTTTCAGAAATTTTCAGAAATTTTTTCCCAAAAATTTCCGAAAATTTTCCAAAAATTTTCCCAAAATTTCCCCAAATTTTTCCGAAATTTTTTTCCAAAATTTTCCCAAAATTTTTGGGAAATTTTACAAAAATTTTCCGAAATTTTCTCCGGAAATTTTCAGAAAATTTTCAGAAAATTTCCCAAAAATTTACCGAAATTTTTTCCCAAAATTTTCCGAAATTTATTAAAAATATTTTTCAAAAAATTTCCCAAATTTAAAGAAAATTTTCCAAAATTTTCCAAAAATTTTCAGAAAATTTTCCAAAATTTTCACAAAATTTTCACAAAATTTTCCGAAATTTTTCCGAAATTTTTCCGAAATTTTTCCAAAATTTTCCAAAAATTTTCCCAAATTTTTCGAAAATTTTCCCAATTTTTCAGAAAATTTTCAAAAAATTCCCAAAAATTTTCGAAAATTTTCCAAAAATTTTCAAAAATTTTCCAAAAATTTCCGAAATTTTTCCGAAATTTTTCCAAAATTTTCCGAAATTTTTCCAAAATTTTCCAAAAAATTTCCAAAATTTTCCGAAAATTTTCCAAAATTTTCAGAAAATTTTCAGAAATTTTCCAAAAATTTTCCAAAATTTTCCTAAATTTTTCATAATTTTTCCAAAAATTTTCCCAAAATTTTCCGAAAATTTTCCAAATTTTCCAAAAATTTTCAGAAATATTCAGAAATTTTTCCAAAATTTTCCGAAATTTTTCCAAAATTTCAACAAAATTTCCGAAAATTTTCCAAAAATTTCAAAAATTTTTCAAAATTTCCAAATGTTTTCCAAAATTTTCCGAAAAGTTTCCAAATTTTCCGAAAAATTTCCCAAAATTATCCCTATATTTCCGAAAATTTTCCCTCTTTTTCCGAAAATTTTCCCTATTTTTCCGAAAATTTTCCAAAATTTTCCGAAATTTTTACAAAATTTTCCGAAATTTGTTCCAAAAGTTTTCCAAAAATTTTCCAAAATTTTCCAAAAATTTCTCCAAAATTTTCCGAAAATTTTCCAAAATTTTCCAAAAATTTTCAGAAAATTTTCCCAAAAATTTTCCGAACAATTTTCTAACAAATTTTCGGAAATTTTTCCAAAATTTTCCAAAAATTTTCCGAAATTTTCCCGGAAATTTTCAAAAATTCCAAAAATTTGCCAAAATTTTCCAAAAATATTCAGAAAATTTTCAGAAAATTTTCCAAAATTTTCCGAAATTTTTCCAAAATTTTCCAAAAATTTTCCCAAATTTTCCGATAATTTTCCAAATTTTCCCAAAATTTCAGAAAATTTTCAAAAATTTTTCAAAATTTTCAAAAATTTTTCCAAAATTTTCTTCGAAATTTTTCCAAAATTTTCCGAAAATTTTCCAAAATTTTCACAAAATTTCCGAAATTTTCCCGGATATTTTTCAGAAAATTTCCAAAAATTTTCCGAAAATTTTCCAAATATATTCAGAAATTTTCAGAAATATTTTCCAAAAATTTCCGAAATTTTCCGAAATTTTTCCAAAATTTTCCAAAAATTTTCCGAAAATTTTCCCGAAATTTTCAGAAAAATTTCCAACAAATTTGCCAAAATTTTCCAAAATATATTCAGAAATTGTTCAGAAAATTCTCCAAAAATTTCCGAATAATTCCGAAATTTGTCCAAAATTTTCCAAAAATTTTCCCAATTTTTCCGAAAATTTTCCAAAATTTTTCCAAAAAAATTTCCGAAATTTTCCCGAAATTTTCAGAAATTTCCAAAAATTTGCCAAAATTTTCCAAATATATTCAGCAAATTTCAGAAAAAATTTTCCAGTAAAAAATTCCCGAAATTTTCCGAAATTTGTCCAAAATTTTTCCCAACAATTTCACAATTTTTCCGAAAAATTTCCAAAATTTTCAAAAAATTTCAGAAAAATTTCCAAAGATTTTCCAACATATTTTCAGAAATTTTCAGAAATTTTTTCCAAAAAATTTTCCGAAATTTGTCCAGAAATTTTCCCAAAATTTTCTGAAAATTTTTCCCAGGTTTTTCCCAAATTTTACAAAAATTTTCAGAAATTTTCAGCAAATTTCCCAAAAATTTACCGAAATTTTCCAAAATTTTCCAAAAAATTTTCCCAAATTTTCCGAAAAATTTTCCAAAATTTTCAGAAAATTTTCAGAAAATTCCCAAAAAATTTTCCCAACATTTTTCCGAAAATTTTCCAAAAATTTCCAAAAAATTTCAGAAAATTTCCAAAAATTTTCCAAAATTTTCCAAAAATTTCCGAAATTTTTCCAAAATTTTCCAAAAAATTTTCATATAAAATTTTTCCGAATATTTTTCTGAAATTTTCAGAAAATTCCCAAAAATTTTCGACATTTTTCCAATCAACATTTTCAGAAATTTTCCAAAAATTTTTGGAAAATGTGGGGAAATTTTTGAAAAATCTGGGAAATTTTTGGAAAATCTAGGGATTTTTTGGACAAATCTGGGGAGAAATTTCCAAAATTTTTCCAAAAATTTACACAATTTCCCAGATTTTTCAAAAATTTCCCAATATTTTTCAGAAAATTTCCCTAGATTTTCCAAAAATTCCCCTCAGATTTTTCAGAAAATTTCCCTATATTTTCCCAAATTTTCCGAAATTTTTCCCAAATTTTTCCAAAATTTTCCGAAATTTTTCCAAAATTTTCCAAAAATTTTCCGAAAATTTTCCAAATTTTCCGAAAATTTTCCAAAATTTTCCGAAAATTTTCCAAATTTCCGAAAATTTTCCAAAATATTTTCCAAAAATTTTCCCAAATTTTCCGAAAATTTTCCAAAAATTGTCCTAAAATTTTCATAAAATATTCAGAAATTTTCCAAAATTTTCCGAAATTTTTCCAAAATTTTCCAAAAATTTCCGAAAATATTTCCAAAAAATTTCCAAAAATTTTTCCAAAAAATTTTCCAAATGTTTTCCAGAATTTTCCGAAAATTTTCCAAATTTTCCCGAAAATTTTCCAAATTTTCCAAAAATTTCAGAAAATTCTCCCAAATTTTCCGAAATTTTTCTAAATTATCGGAAATTTTCCAAAATTTTTCCAAAAATTTTTCCAAAATTTTCCGAAAATTTTCCAAAAATATTTCCGAAAATTTTCCAATTTTTCCAAAAATTTTCCGGAATTTGTCCAAAATTTTCCAAAAATTTTCCCTATATTTTTCCGAAAATTTTCCCAAATTGTTCCGAAATTTTTTCCGAAATGTTTTCCAAATTTTCGCAAAAAATTTTCCAAAATTTTCCGAAAATTTTCCAAAATTTTCCAAAAATTTTCAGAAATTTTCCCAAATTTTCCGAAAATTTTTCTAAAATTATCGGAAATTTTTTCAAAATTATCCAAAATTTTCCAAAAATTTTCCGAAAATTTTCCCGGAAATTTTCAGAAAAATTTCCAAAAATTTGCTAAAATTTTTCCAAATATATTCAGATATTTTCAGAAAATTTTCCAAAAATTTCCGAAATTTTCCGAAAATTTTTTCCAAAATTTTCCAAAAATTTTCCCAAAATTTTCCGAAAATTTTCCAAAATTTTTCAGAAAATTCCCAAAAATTTTCACAAATTTTCAGAAAATTTTCCAAAATTTTCCAAAAAAATTTCAGGAAAATTTCCAAAAATTTTCCAAAATTTTCCAAAATTTTCCAAAATTTTCCCGGAAATTTCAGAGAATTTCCAAAAATTTGCCAAAATTTTCCAAATATTTTCAGAAATTTTCAGAAATTTTTTCCAAAAATTTCCGAAAATTTTCCAAAAATTTTCCCAAAATTTTCCCCAGATTTTCGAGATTTTCCAAAATTTTCCCAAAATTTTTCCAAAATTTTACAAAAATTTTCCGAAATTTTCCCGGAAATTTTCAGAAATTTTCAGAAAATTTCCCAAAAATTTACCGAAATTTTTCCCAATTTTCCCGAAATTTTTTAAATATTTTTCAAAAATTTCCCAAATTTAAAGAAAATTTTTCCAAAATTTTCCAAAAAATTTTCAGAAAATTTTCCAAAATTTTCACAAAATTTTCCAAAAATTTCCGAAATTTTTCCAAAATTTTCCGAAATTTTTCCAAAATTTTCCGAAATTTTTCACAAAATTTTCCAAAAATTTTCCCAAATTTTCCGAAAATTTTCCCAATTTTTCAGAAAATTTTCAGAAAATTCCCAAAAATTTTCCCAAATTTTCACAAAATTTTCCAAAAATTTCCGAAATTTTTCCAAAACTTTCCGAAATTTTTCCAAAATTTTCCAAAAAATTTCCAAAATTTTCAGAAAATTCCCAAAAATTTTCGACAATTTTCCAAAAATTTTCAGAAATTTTCCAAAAATTTTCCCAAATTTTCGAAAATTTTCCAAAATTTTTCCAAAATTTTTGGAAAATTTGGGGAAATTTTTGAAAAATCTGGGGAAATTTTGGAAAATCTGGGGGAAATTTCTGAAAAATCTAGGGAATTTTTTGGAACATCTAGGGAATTTTTTGGAAAAATCTGGGGAAATTTCCAAAAAATTTTCCAAAAATTTCAACAAACTTTTCCAAAAATTTACACAATTTCCCCAGATTTTCAAAAATTTCCCTAGATTTTTCAGAAATTTCCCTAGATTTTCCAAAATTCCCCTAGATTTTTCAGAAATTTCCCTAGATTTTCCCAAATTTTCCGAAATTTTCCCAAATTTTTCCAAAATTTCCGAAAATTTTTCCAAAATTTTCCAAAAATTTTCCGAAAATTTTCCAAAATTTTCCGAAAATTTCCAAAATTTTCCGAAAATTTTTCCAAAATTTTCCGAAAATTTTCCAAAATTTTCCAAATATTTTCCGAAATTTTCCGAAATTTTCCAAAATGTCCTAAAATTTTCATAAATATTCAGAAATTTTTCCAAAATTTTCCGAAATTTTTCCAAAAATTTTCCAAAAATTTCCGAAAATTTTCCAAAAATTTCCAAAAATTTTCCAAAAATTTCCAAATGTTTTCCAAAATTTCCGAAAATTTTCCAAATTTTCCAAAAATTTTCAGAAAATTTTCCCAAATTTCCGAAATTGTTCTAAAATTATCGGAAATTTTTCCAAATTTTCCAAAAATTTTCCAAAATTTTCCGAAAATTTTTCCAATATTTCAGAAATTTTCAGAAATTCCCCAAAATTTTTCGACAATTTTCCCAAAATTTTCAGAAATTTTCGAAAAATTTTCCCAAATTTTTGAAAAATCTGGGGAAATTTTTGGAAAATCTGGGAAATTTCTGAAAAATCTAGGGAACTTTTTGGAAAATCTAGGGAAATTTTTGGAAAATCTGGGGAAATTTCCAAAAATTTTCCAAAAATTTCAACAAATTTTTTCCAAAAATTTACACAATTTCCCCAGATTTTTCAAAAAATTTCCCTAGATTTTTTCAGAAATTTCCCTAGATTTTCCAAAAATTCCCTAGATTTTTCAGAAATTTCCCTAGATTTTCCAAATTTTCCGAAAATTTTCCCAAATTTTTCCAAAATTTTCCTCGAAAATTTTTCCAAAATTTTCCAAAATTTTCCGAAAATTTGCAAAATTTTTCCGAAAATTTCCAAAATTTTCCGAAAATTTTCCAAAAATTTTTCGAAAATTTTTCCAAAATTTTCCAAAAATTTTCCAAAATTTTCCGAAAATTTTCCAAAATTTTTCAAAAAATTTCCAAAAATTTTCCCAAATTTTCCGAAAATTTTCCCAAATTTTCCGAAAATTTTCCAAAATTTTCCAAAAATTTTCAGAAATATTCAGAAATTTTTCCAAAATTTTCCGAAATTTTTCCAAAATTTTCCAAAAATTTCCGAAAATTTTCCAAAAATTTCAAAAAATTTTCCAAAATTTCCAAATGTTTTCCAAAATTTTCCGAAAATTTTCCAAATTTTCCGAAAATTTTCCCAAAATTTTCCCTATTTTTCCGAAAATTTTCCCTATTTTTCCGAAAATTTTCCAAAATTTTCCGAAATTTTTCCAAAATTTTCCGAAATTTTTCCAAAATTTTTCCAAAAATTTTCCAAAATTTTCCAAAATTCTCCAAAATTTTCCGAAAATTTTCCAAAATTTTCCAAAATTTTCAGAAAATTTTCCACAAATTTTCCGAAATTTTTCTAAAATTTTCGGAAATTTTTCCAAAATTTTCCAAAAATTTTCCGAAATTTTCCCGGAAATTTTCAGAAATTTCCAAAAATTTGCCAAAAATTTTCCAAATATATTCAGAAATTTTCAGAAAATTTTCCAAAATTTTCCGAAATTTTTCCAAAAATTTCCAAAAATTCTCCCAAATTTTCCGATAATTTTCCCAAATTTTCCAAAAATTTTCAGAAAATTTTCCGATAATTTTCCCAAATTGTTCCAAAAATTTTCAGAAAATTTTCAAAAATGTTTTCAAAATTTTCAAAAAATTTTCCAAAATTATCCGAAAATTTTCAAAAAAATTTTCAAAGTTTTCCGAAATTTTTTCCAAAAATTTCCGAAATTTTTCCAAAATTTTCCAAAAAATTTCCGAAATTTTCCCGGATATTTTCAGAAAATTTCCAAAAATTTGCCAAAATTTTCCAAATATATTCAGAAATTTTCAGAAAATTTTCCAAAAATTTCCGAAATTTTCAGAAATTTGTCTAAAATTTTCCAAAAAATGTTCACAATTTTTCCGAAAATTTTCCAAAATTTTCCAAAAATTTTCCGAAAATTTTGCAAAATTTTCCGAAAATTTTCCAAAATTTTCCGAAAATTTTCCAAAATTTTTCGAAAATTTTCCAAAATTTTCCAAAAATTTTCCAAAATTTTCCGAAAATTTTCCAAAATTTTCCAAAAATTTTCAGAAATTTTCCAAAAAATTTTCCAAAATTTTCCTAAATTTTCAAAAAATTTCCAAAAATTTTCCCAAATTTTCCGAAAATTTCCAAAATTTTCCAAAAATTTTCAGAAATATTCAGAAATTTTTCCAAAATTTTCCGAAATTTTTCCAAAATTTTCCAAAATATTTCCGAAAATTTTTCCAAAAATTTCAATAAATTTTCCAAAATTTCCAAATGTTTTCCAAAATTTTCCGAAAATTTTCCAAATTTTCCCTATTTTTCCGAAAATTTTCCCTATTTTTCCGAAAATTTTCCAAAATTTTCCGAAATTTTTTCCAAAATTTCCGAAATTTTTCCAAAATTTTCCGAAATTTTTTCCAAAATTTTCCAAAAATTTTCCAAAATTTTCAAAAAAATTCTCCAAAAAATTTTCCAAAATTTTCCAAAAATTTTCAGAAAATTTTCCCAAATTTTCCGAAATTTTTTCTAAAATTTTCGGAAATTTTTTCAAAAATTTTCCAAAAATTTTCCGAAATTTTCCCGGAAATTTTCAGAAAATTTCCAAAAATTTGCCAAAATTTTCCAAATATATTCAGAAATTTTCAGAAAAATTTTCCAAAATTTCCGAAATTTTTCACAAAAGTTTCCAAAAATTTTCCCAAATTTTCCGATAATTTTCCCAAATTTTCCAAAAATTTTCAGAAAATTTTCAAAAATTTTTTCAAAATTTTCAAAAAATTTTTCCCAAAATTCTTCCCGAAAATTTTCCAAAATTTTCCGAAAATTTTCAAAAATTTTTTCAAAATTTTCCGAAATTTTTCCAAAATTTTCCGAAATTTTTCCAAAATTTTCCGAAAATTTTCCAAAATTTTCCAAAAAATTTCCGAAATTTTCCCGGATATTTTCAGAAAATTTCCAAAAATTTTCCGAAATTTTCCAAATATATTCAGAAATTTTCAGAAAATTTTCCAAAAATTTCCGAAATTTTCCGAAATTTTTCCAAAATTTTCCAAAAATTTTCCGAAATTTTCCCGGAAATTTTCAGAAAATTTCCAAAAATTTGCCAAAATTTTCCAAATATATTCAGAAATTTTCAGAAAATTCTCCAAAAATTTCCGAAATTTTCCGAAATTTGTCCAAAATTTTCCAAAAATTTTCCCAATTTTTCCGAAAATTTTCCAAAATTTTCCAAAAAATTTCCGAAATTTTCCCGGAAATTTTCAGAAAATTTCCAAAAATTTGCCAAAATTTTCCAAATATATTCAGAAATTTTCAGAAAATTTTCCAAAAATTTCCGAAATTTTCCGAAATTTGTCCAAAATTTTCCAAAAATTTTCACAATTTTTCCGAAAATTTTCCAAAATTTTCCAAAAAATTTCAGAAAATTTCCAAAAATTTTCCAAATATTTTCAGAAATTTTCAGAAATTTTTCCAAAAATTTCCGAAATTTTCCAGAAATTTTCCAAATATTTTCAGAAATTTTCAGAAATTTTTCCAAAAATTTCCGAAATTTTCCAGAAATTTTCCCAAAATTTTCCCAAAATTTTCCCAGGTTTTTCCCAAATTTTACAAAAATTTTCAGAAATTTTCAGAAAATTTCCCAAAAATTAACCGAAATTTTTCCAAAATTTTCCAAAAATTTTCCCAAATTTTCCGAAAATTTTCCAAAATTTTCAGAAAATTTTCAGAAAATTCCCAAAAATTTTCACAATTTTTCCGAAAATTTTCCAAAATTTTCCAAAAAATTTCAGAAAATTTCCAAAAATTTTCCAAAATTTTCCAAAAATTTCCGAAATTTTTCCAAAATTTTCCAAAAATTTTCATAAAATTTTCCAATATTTTCTGAAAATTTTCAGAAAATTCCCAAAAATTTTCGACAATTTTCCAAACATTTTCAGAAATTTTCCAAAAATTTTTGGAAAATGTGGGGAAATTTTTGAAAAATCTGGGGAAATTTTTGGAAAATCTAGGGAATTTTTTGGAAAATCTGGGGAAATTTCCAAAAATTTTCCAAAAATTTACACAATTTCCCCAGATTTTTCAAAAATTTCCCTATATTTTTCAGAAATTTCCCTAGATTTTCCAAAAATTCCCCTAGATTTTTCAGAAATTTCCCTATATTTTCCCAAATTTTCCGAAATTTTCCCAAATTTTTCCAAAATTTTCCGAAATTTTTCCAAAATTTTCCAAAAATTTTCCGAAAATTTTCCAAAATTTTCCGAAAATTTTCCAAAATTTTCCGAAAATTTTCCAAAATTTTCCAAAAATTTTCCCAAATTTTCCGAAAATTTTCCAAAATTGTCCTAAAATTTTCATAAATATTCAGAAATTTTTCCAAAATTTTCCGAAATTTTTCCAAAATTTTCCAAAAATTTCCGAAAATTTTCCAAAAATTTCCAAAAATTTTCCAAAAATTTCCAAATGTTTTCCAGAATTTTCCGAAAATTTTCCGAAAATTTTCCAAAATTTTCCGAAAATTTTCCAAAATTTTCCGAAAATTTTCCAAAATTTTCCGAAAATTTTCCAAAATTTTCCGAAAATTTTCCAAATTTTTCCAAAAATTTTCCGAAATTTGTCCAAAATTTTCCAAAAATTTTCCCTATTTTTTCCGAAAATTTTCCCAAATTTTTCCGAAATTTTTCCAAAATTTTCCGAAAATTTTCCAAAATTTTCCGAAAATTTTCCAAAATTTTTCCAAAAATTTTCAGAAAATTTTCCCAAATTTTCCGAAATTTTTCTAAAATTATCGGAAATTTTCAAAAATTATCCAAAAATTTTCCAAAATTTTCCGAAATTTTCCCGGAAATTTTCAGAAAATTTCCAAAAAATTTGCTAAAATTTTCCAAATATATTGATATTTTCAGAAAATTTTCCAAAAATTTCCGAAATTTTCCGAAATTTTTCCAAAATTTTCCAAAAATTTTCCCAAATTTTCCGAAAATTCCCAAAAATTTTCACAAATTTTCAGAAAATTTTCCAAAATTTTCCAAAAAATTTCAGAAAATTTCCAAAATTTTCCAAAATTTTCCAAAATTTTCCCGGAAATTTTCAGAGAATTTCCAAAAATTTGCCAAAATTTGCCAAATATTTTCAGAAATTTTCAGAAATTTTTCCAAAAATTTCCGAAATTTTCCAAAAATTTTCCCAAAATTTTCCCCAGATTTTCCGATATTTTTCCAAAATTTTCCCAAATTTTTCCAAAATTTTACAAAAATTTTCCGAAATTTTCCCGGAAATTTTCAGAAATTTTCAGAAAATTTCCCAAAAATTTACCGAAATTTTTCCCAAATTTTCCGAAATTTTTTAAAATATTTTTCAAAAATTTCCCAAATTTAAAGAAAATTTTCCAAAATTTTCCAAAAATTTTCAGAAAATTTTCCAAAATTTTCACAAAATTTTCCAAAAATTTCCGAAATTTTTCCGAAATTTTTCCGAAATTTTTCCAAAATTTTCCAAAAATTTTCCCAAATTTTTCGAAAATTTTCCCAATTTTTCAGAAAATTTTCAGAAAATTCCCAAAAATTTTCCAAAATTTTCACAAAATTTTCCAAAAATTTCGGAAATTTTTCCAAAACTTTCCGAAATTTTTCCAAAATTTTCCAAAAAATTTCCAAAATTTTCAGAAAATTCCCAAAAAATTTTCGACAATTTTCCAAAAATTTTCAAAAATTTTCCAAAAATTTTCCCCAATTTTTCGAAAATTTTCCAAAATTTTTCCAAAATTTTTGGAAAATTTGGGGAAATTTTTGAAAAATCTGGGGAAATTTTGGAAAATCTGGGGAAATTTCTGAAAAATCTAGGGAATTTTTTGGAAAATCTAGGGAATTTTTTGGAAAATCTGGGGAAATTTCCAAAAATTTTCCAAAAATTTCAACAAACTTTCCAAAAATTTACACAATTTCCCCAGATTTTTCAAAAATTTCCCTAGATTTTTCAGAAATTTCCCTAGATTTTCCAAAAATTCCCCTAGATTTTTCAGAAATTTCCCTAGATTTTCCCAAATTTTCCGAAATTTTCCCAAATTTTTCCAAAATTTTCCCAAATTTTTCCAAAATTTTCCGAAAATTTTCCAAAATTTTCCGAAAATTTTCCAAAATTTTCCGAAAATTTTCCCAAATTTTCCGAAAATTTTCCCAAATTTTCCGAAAAGTTTCCAAAATTTTCCAAAAATTTTCAGAAATATTCAGAAATTTTTCCGAAATTTTTCCAAAATTTTCCGAAATTTTTCCCAAATTTTCCAAAAATTTCCAAAAATTTCCAAAATTTTTCCAAAAATTTCCAAATGTTTTCCAATATTTTCCGAAAATTTTCCAAATTTTCCGAAAATTTCCTAAAATTTTCCCTATTTTTCCGAAATTTTTCCAAAATTTTCCGAAATTTTTCCAAAATTTTCCGAAATTTTTCCAAAATTTTCCAAAAATTTTCCAAAAATTCTCCAAAATTTTCCGAAAATTTTCCAAAAATTTTCAGAAAATTTTCCACAATTTTCCGAAAATTTTCTAAAATTTTCGGAAATTTTTCCAAAATTTTCCAAAAATTTTCCGAAATTTTCCACGGAAATTTTCAGAAAATTTCCAAAAATTTGCCAAAATTTTCCAAATATATTCAGAAATTTTCAGAAAATTTTCCAAAATTTTCCGAAATTTTTCCAAAAATTTCCAAAAATTCTCCCAAATTTCCGATAATTTTCCCAAATTTTCCAAAAATTTTCAGAAAATTTTCCGATAATTTTCCCAAATTTTCCAAAAATTTTCAGAAAAATTTTCAAAAATTTTTTCAAAATTTTCAAAAATTTTTCCAAAATTATCCGAAAATTTTCAAAAAAATTTTCAAAATTTTCCGAAAATTTTTCCAAAATTTTTCCAAAAAATTTCCGAAATTTTCCCGGATATTTTCAGAAAATTTCCAAAAATTTGCCAAAATTTTCCAAATATATTCAGAAATTTTCAGAAAATTTTCCAAAATTTTCCAAAAAATTTTCCCAAATTTTCCGAAAATTTTCCAAAATTTTCAGAAAATTTTCAGAAAATTCCCAAAAATTTTCACAATTTTTCTGAAAATTTTCCAAAAATTCAGAAAATTTCCAAAAATTTTCCAAAATTTTCCAAAAATTTCCGAAATTTTTCCAAAATTTTCAAAAAATTTTCCCAAATTTCTCCAAAAATTTTCCCAAATTTTCCGAAATTTTTCTAAAATTTTCGGAAATTTTTCTAAAATTTTCGGAAATTTTTCCAAAATTTTCCAAAAATTTTCATAAAATTTTCCAAAATTTTCCAAAAATTTTCAGAAATTTTCCAAAAATTTTCCAAAATTTTTCCAAAATTTTTGGAAAATTTGGGGAAATTTTTGAAAAATCTGGGGAAATTTTGGAAAATCTGGGGAAATTTTTGAAAAATCTAGGGAATGTTTTGGAAAATCTGTGGGAAATTTCCAAAAATTTTACAAAAATTTCAACAAATTTTCCAAAAATTTAAAAAATTTCCCCAGATTATCCAAAAATTTCCCTAGATTTTTTCAGAAATTTCCCCAGATTTTCCGAAAATTCCCTAGATTTTTCAGAAATTTCCCTAGATTTTCTCAAATTTTTCCAAAATTTTCCGAAATTTTTCCAAAATTTTCCAAAAATTTTCCGAAAATTTTGCAAAATTTTTCGAAAATTTTCCAAAATTTTCCGAAAATTTTCCAAAATTTTTCGAAAATTTTCCAAAATTTTCCAAAAATTTTCCAAAATTTTCCAAAAATTTTCAGAAATATTCAGAAATTTTTCCAAAATTTTCCGAAATTTTTCCAAAATTTTCCAAAAATTTCCGAAAATTTTCCAAAAATTTCAATAAATTTTCCAAAATTTCCAAATGTTTTCCAAAATTTTCCGAAAATTTTCCAAATTTTCTGAAATTTTTCCCAAAATTTTCCCTATTTTTCCGAAAATTTTCCCTATTTTTCCGAAAATTTTCCAAAATTTTCCGAAATTTTTCCAAAATTTTCCGAAATTTTTCCAAAATTTTCCGAAATTTTTCCAAAATTTTCCGAAATTTTTCCAAAATTTTCCAAAAATTTTCCAAAATTTTCCAAAAATTCTCCAAAATTTTCCGAAAATTTTCCAAAATTTTCCAAAAATTTTCAGAAAATTTTCCCAAATTTTCCGAAATTTTTCTAAAATTTTCGGAAATTTTTCCAAAATTTTCCAAAAATTTTCCGAAATTTTCCCGGAAATTTTCAGAAAATTTCCAAAAATTTGCCAAAATTTTCCAAATATATTCAGAAGTTTTCAGAAAATTTTCCAAAATTTTCCGAAATTTTTCCAAAAATTTCCAAAAAATTCTCCCAAATTTTCCGATAATTTTCCCAAATTTTCCAAAAATTTTCAGAAAATTTTCCGATAATTTTCCCAAATTTTCCAAAAATTTTCAGAAAATTTTCAAAAATTTTTTCAAAATTTTCAAAAATTTTTCCAAAATTATCCGAAAATTTTCAAAAAAATTTTCAAAATTTTCCGAAATTTTTCCATAAATTTCCGAAATTTTTCCAAAATTTTCCAAAAAAAATTTCCGAAATTTTCCCGGATATTTTCAGAAAAATTTCCAAAAAATTTGCCAAATTTTCCAAATATATTCAGAAATTTTCAGAAAATTTTCCAAAAATTTCCGAAATTTTCAGAAATTTGTCTAAAATTTTCCAAAAAATGTTCACAATTTTTCCGAAAATTTTCCCAAATTTTCCCCAAAAATTTCAGAAAATTTCCAAAAATTTTCCGAAATTTGTCCAAAATTTTCCAAAAATTTTCCCAAATTTTCCGAAAATTTTCCAAAATTTTCAGAAAATTTTCAGAAAATTCCCAAAAATTTTCACAATTTTTCTGAAAATTTTCCAAAAAATTCAGAAAATTTCCAAAAATTTTCCAAAATTTTCCAAAAAATTTCCGAAATTTTTCCAAAATTTTCAAAAAATTTTCCCAAATTTTCCAAAAATTTTTCCCAAATTTTCCGGAAATTTTTCTAAAATTTCGGAAATTTTTTCTAAAATTTTCGCGAAATTTTTCCAAAATTTTCCAAAAATTTTCATAAAATTTTCCAAAATTTTCCAAAAATTTTCACAGAAATTTTCCAAAAATTTTCCAAAAGATTTTTTCCCAAAATTTTTGGAAAATTTGGGGAAATTTTTGAAAAATCTGGAGGAAATTTTGGAAAAATCTGGGGGAAATTTTGAAAAATCTAGGGAAATTTTTTGGAAAATCTAGGGAATTTTTTTGGAAAATCTGGGGAAATTTCCAAAAATTGTCCAAAAATTTCAACAAATTTTCCAAAAATTTAAAAAATTTCCCCAGATTTTCCAAAAAGTTTCCCTAGATTTTTCAGAAATTTTCCCCAGATGTTCCGAAAATTCCCCTAGATTTTTCAGAAATTTCCCTAGATTTTCGCCAAATTTTTCCAAAAATTTCCAACAATTTTCCCAAAATTTTCCAAAAAATTTTCATAAAATTTTCCAAAATTTTCCAAAAATTTTCAGAAAATTTCCAAAAATTTCTCAGAAAATTTCTAAAAATTTTCCAAAATTTTCCGAAATTTTCCAATATTTTCAGAAATTTTCGAAAAATTTTCCCAATTTTTAAAAAATCTGGAGGAAAATTTTGGAAAATCTGGGGAAATTTCTGAAAAATCTAGGGTACTTTTTGGAAAATCTAGGGAAATTTTTGGAAAATCTGGGGAAATTTCCCAAAATTTCCAAAAATTTCAAACAAATTTTCCAAAAATTTACACAATTTCCTCAGATTTTTCAGAAATTTCCCTAGATTTTCCAAAAATTCCCCTAGATTTTTCAGAAATTTCCCTAGATTTTCCCAAATTTTCCGAAATTTTTCCAAATTTTTCCAAAATTTTCCGAAATTTTTCCAAAATTTTCCCGAAATTTTTCCAAAATTTTCCAAAAATTTTCCGAAAATTCTGCAAAATTTTCCGAAAATTTTCCAAAATTTTCCGAAAATTTTTCGAAAATTTTCCAAAATTTTCCAAAAATTTTCCAAAATTTTCCGAAAATTTTCCGAAACTTTCCGAAAATTTTCCAAAAATTTTCCAAAATTTTTCCGAAAATTTTCCAAAATTTTCCAAAATTTTCCTCAATATAACAAAAAATTTCCAAAAATTTTCCCAAATTTTCCGAAAATTTTCCAAAATTTTCCAAAAATTTTCAGAAATATTCAGAAATTTTTCCAAAAATTTTCCGAAATTTTTCCAAAATTTTCCAAAAATTTCCGAAAATTTTCCAAAAATTTCAATAAATTTTCCAAAATTTCCAAATGTTTTCCAAAATTTTCCGAAAATTTTCCAAATTTTCCGAAAATTTTCCAAATTTTCCGAAAATTTTCCCAAAATTTTCCCTATTTTTCCGAAAATTTTCCCTATTTTTCCGAAAATTTTCCAAAATTTTCCGAAATTTTTCCAAAATTTTCCGAAATTTTTCCAAAATTTTCCGAAATTTTTCCAAAATTTTCCAAAAATTTTCCAAAATTTTCCAAAAATTCTCCAAAATTTTCCGAAAATTTTCCAAAATTTTCCAAAAATTTTCAGAAAATTTTCCCAAATTTTCCGAAATTTTTCTAAAATTTTCGGAAATTTTTCCAAAATTTTCCAAAAATTTTCCGATATTTTCCCGGATATTTTCAGAAAATTTCCAAAAATTTGCCAAAATTTTCCAAATATATTCAGAAAAGTTTCAGAAAATTTTCCAAAAATTTCCGAAATTTTCCGAAATTTTTTCCAAAATTTTCCAAAAATGTTTCCGAAATTTTCCCGGGAAATTTTCAGAAAATTTCCAAAATTTGCCAAAATTTTCCAAATATATTCAGAAATTTTCAGAAAATTCTCCAAAAATTGTCCGAAATTTTCCGAAATTTGTCCAAAATTTTCCAAAATTTCCAATTTTTCCGAAAATTTTCCAAAATTTTCCAAAAAATTTCCGAAATTTTCCCGGAAATTTTCAGAAATATTTCCAAAAATTTGCCAAAATTTTCCAAATATATTCAGAAATTTTCAGAAAATTTTCCAAAAATTTTCCGAAATTTTGCGAATTTGTCCAAAATTTTCCAAAATTTTTCACAATTTTTCGAAAATTTTCCAAAAAATTTCAGAAAATTTCCAAAAATTTTCCAAAATTTTCCAAAAATTTCCGAAATTTTTCCCAAAATTTTCCAAAAATTTTCATAAAATTTTCCAATATTTTCCTGAAAATTTTCATAAAATTTTCCAATATTTTCTGAAAATTTTCAGAAAATTCCCAAAAATTTTCGACAATTTTCCAAAAATTTTCAGAAATTTTCCAAAAATTTTTGGAAAATGTGGGGAAAATTTTGAAAAATCTGGGGAAATTTTTGGAATACTAGGGAATTTTTTGGAAAATCTGGGGAAATTTCCAAAAATTTTCCAAAAATTACACAATTTCCCCAGATTTTTCAAAAATTTCCCTATATTTTTCAGAAATTTCCCTAGATTTTCCAAAAATTCCCTAGATTTTTCAGAAATTTCCTATATTTTCCCAAATTTTCCGAAATTTTCCCAAATTTTTCCAAAATTTTCCGAAATTTTTCCAAAATTTTCCAAAAATTTTCCGAAAATTTTCCAAAAATTTCCAAATGTTTTCCAGAATTTTCCGAAAATTTTCCAAATTTTCCGAAAAATTTCCGAAAATCTTCCACAATTTTCCGAAAATTTTCCAAATTTTTCCAAAAATTTTCCGAAATTTGTCCAAAATTTTCCAAAAATTTTCCCTATTTTTTACGAAAATTTTCCCAAATTTTCCGAAATTTTTCCAAAATTCTCCGAAAATTTTCCGAAATTTTTCCAAAATTTTCCAAAAATTTTCCAAAAATTTTCCGAAAATTTTCCAAAATTTTCCAAAAATTTTCAGAAAATTTTCCCAAATTTTCCGAAATTTTTCTAAAATTATCGGAAATTTTTCAAAAATTATCCAAAAGTTTTCCAAAAATTTTCCGAAATTTTCCCGGAAATTTTCAGAAAATTTCCAAAAATTTGCTAAAATTTCCAAATATATTCAGATATTTTCAGAAAATTTTCCAAAAATTCCGAAATTTTCCGAAATTTTTCCAAAATTTTCCAAAAATTTTCCCAAATTTCCGAAAATTTTCCAAAATTTTCAGAAAATTCCCAAAAATTTTCACAAATTTTCAGAAAATTTTCCAAAATTTTCCAAAAAATTTCAGAAAATTTCCAAAATTTTCCAAAATTTTCCAAAATTTTCCCGGAAATTTTCAGAAAATTTCCAAAAATTTGCCAAAATTTTCCAAATATTTTCAGAAATTTTCAGAAATTTTTCCAAAAATTTCCGAAATTTTCCAAAAATTTTCCCAAAATTTTCCCCAAATTTTCCGATATTTTTCCAAAATTTTCCCACATTTTTCCAAAATTTTACAAAAATTTTCCGAAATTTTCCCGGAAATTTTCAGAAATTTTCAGAAAATTTCCCAAAAATTTACCGAAATTTTTCCCAAATTTTCCGAAATTTTTAAAATATTTTTCAAAAATTTCCCAAATTTAAAGAAAATTTTCCAAAATTTTTCAAAAATTTTCAGAAAATTTTTCAAAATTTTCACAAAATTTTCCAAAAATTTCCGAAATTTTTCCAAAATTTTCCGAAATTTTTCCAAAGTTTTCCAAAAATTTTCCCAAATTTTCCGAAAATTTTCCCAATTTTTCAGAAAATTTTCAGAAAATTCCCAAAAATTTTCCAAAATTTTCACAAAATTTTCCAAAAATTTCCGAAATTTTTCCAAAACTTTCCGAAATTTTTCCAAAATTTTCCAAAAAATTTCCAAAATTTTCACAAAATTCCCAAAAAATTTTCGACAATTTTCCAAAAATTTTCAGAAATTTTCCAAAAATTTTCCCCAATTTTTCGAAAATTTTCCAAAATTTTTCCAAAATTTTTGGAAAATTTGGGGAAATTTTTGAAAATCTGGGGAAATTTTGGAAAATCTGGGGAAATTTCTGAAAAATTTAGGGAATTTTTTGGAAAATCTAGGGAATTTTTTGGAAAATCTGGGGAAATTTCCAAAAATTTTCCAAAAATTTCAACAAACTTTCCAAAAATTTACACAATTTCCCCAGATTTTTTTTAAAATTTCCCTAGATTTTTCAGAAATTTCCCTAGATTTTCCAAAAATTCCCCTAGATTTTTCAGAAATTTCCCTAGATTTTCCCAAATTTTCCGAAATTTTCCCAAATTTTTTCAAAATTTTCCCAAATTTTTCCAAAATTTTCCAAAAATTTTCCGAAAATTTTCCAAAATTTTCCGAAAATTTTCCAAAATTTTCCGAAAATTTTCCAAAATTTTCCGAAAATTTTCCAAAATTTTCCGAAAATTTTCCCAAATTTTCCGAAAATTTTCCCAAATTTTCCAAAAATTTTCAGAAATATTCAAAAATTTTTCCGAAATTTTTCCAAAATTTTCCGAAATTTTTCCCAAATTTTCCAAAAATTTCCAAAAATTTCCAAATGTTTTCCAAAATTTTCCGAAAATTTTCCAAAATTTTCCGAAAATTTTCCGAAAATTTTCCCTATTTTTCCGAAAATTTTCCCAAAATTTTCCGAAATTTTTCCAAATTTTCCGAAATTTTTCCAAAATTTTCCGAAATTTTTCCAAAATTTTCCAAAAATTTTCCAAAAATTTTCCAAAAATTCTCAAAAATTTTCCGAAAATTTTCCAAAAAATTTTCAGAAAATTTTCCCCAATTTTCCGAAATTTTTCTAAAATTTTCGGAAATTTTTCCAAAATTTTCCAAAAATTTTCCGAAATTTTCCCGGAAATTTTCAGAAAATTTCCAAAAATTTGCCAAAATTTTCCAAATATATTCAGAAATTTTCAGAAAATTTTCCAAAATTTTCCGAATTTTTTCCAAAAATTTCCAAAAATTCTCCCAAATTTTCCGATAATTTTCCCAAATTTTCCAAAAATTTCAGAAAATTTTCCGATAATTTTCCCAAATTTTCCAAAAATTTTCAGAAAATTTTCAAAAATTTTTTCAAAATTTTCAAAAATTTTTCCAAAATTATCCGAAAATTTTCAAAAAAATTTTCAAAATTTTCCGAAATTTTTCCAAAAATTTCCGAAATTTTTCCAAAATTTTCCAGAAAATTTCCGAAATTTTCCCGGATATTTTCAGAAAATTTCCAAAAATTTGCCAAAATTTTCCAAATATATTCAGAAATTTTCAGAAAATTTTCCCAAAATTTCCGAAATTTTCAGAAATTTGTCTAAAATTTTCCAAAAATGTTCACAATTTTTCCGAAAATTTTCCCAAATTTTCCCAAAAATTTCAGAAAATTTCCAAAAATTTTCCGAAATTTTTCCAAAATTTTCCAAAAATTTTCCCAAATTTTCCGAAAATTTTCCAAAATTTTCAGAAAATTTTCCAAAATTTTCCAGAAAATTTTCAGAAAAATTCCCAAAAATTTTCACAAATTTTCTGAAAATTTTCCAAAAATTCAGAAAATTTCCAAAAATTTTCCAAAATTTTCCAAAAATTTCCTAAATTTTTCCAAAATTTTCAAAAAATTTTCCCAAATTTTCCAAAAATTTTCCCAAATTTTCCGAAATTTTCTAAAATTTTCGGAAATTTTTCTAAAATTTTCGGAAATTTTTCCAAAATTTTCCAAAAAATTTTCATAAAATTTTCCAAAATTTTCCAAAAATTTTCAGAAAATTTCCAAAAATTTTCCCAAAATTTCCTCCGAAAATTTTCCAATATTTTCAGAAATTGTCAGAAAATTCCCAAAAATTTCCGAAAATTTTCCGAAAATTTTCCGAAAATTTTCCCAAGTTTTCCGAAAATTATCAAAAATTTTCCTAAAATTTTCAGAAATATTCAGAAATTTTTCCATTTTTTCCGAAATTTTTCCAAAATTTTCCGAAATTTTTCCAAAATTTTCCAAAAATTTCCGAAAAATTTCCAAAAATTTTCCAAAAATTTCCAAATGTTGTCTAAAATTTTCCAAAAATGTTCACAATTTTTCCGAAAATTTTCCCAAATTTTCCCAAAAATTTCAGAAAATTTCCAAAAATTTTCCGAAATTTGTCCAAAATTTTCCAAAAATTTTCCCAAATTTTCCGAAAATTTTCCTAAATTTTCAGAAAATTTTCAGAAAATTCCCAAAAATTTTCACAATTTTTCTGAAAATTTTCCAAAAAATTCAGAAAATTTCCAAAAATTTTCCAAAATTTTCCAAAAATTTCCGAAATTTTTCCAAAATTTTCAAAAAATTTTCCCAAATTTTCCAAAAATTTTCCCAAATTTTCCGAAATTTTTCTAAAATTTTCGGAAATTTTTCTAAAATTTTCGGAAATTTTTCCAAAATTTTCCAAAAATTTTCATAAAATTTTCCAAAATTTTCCAAAAATTTTCAGAAATTTTCCAAAAATTTTCCAAAATTTTTCCAAAATTTTTGGAAAATTTGGGGAAATTTTTGAAAAATCTGGGGAAATTTTGGAAAATCTGGGGAAATTTTTGAAAAATCTAGGGAATTTTTTGGAAAATCTAGGGAATTTTTTGGAAAATCTGGGGAAATTTCCAAAAATTTTCCAAAAATTTCAACAAATTTTCCAAAAATTTAAAAAATTTCCCCAGATTTTCCAAAAATTTCCCTAGATTTTTCAGAAATTTCCCCAGATTTTCCGAAAATTCCCCTAGATTTTTCAGAAATTTCCCTAGATTTTCGCAAATTTTTCCAAAAATTTCCAAAAATTTTCCCAAATTTTCCAAAAATTTTCATAAAATTTTCCAAAATTTTCCAAAAATTTTCAGAAAATTTCCAAAAATTTTCCAAAATTTTCCGAAAATTTTCCAATATTTTCAGAAAATTTTCAGAAAATTCCCAAAATTTTCGACAATTTTCCAATATTTTCAGAAATTTTCGAAAAATTTTCCCAATTTTTAAAAAATCTGGGGAAATTTTTGTAAAATCTGGGGAAATTTCTGAAAAATCTAGGGTACTTTTTGGAAAATCTAGGGAAATTTTTGGAAAATCTGGGGAAATTTCCAAAAATTTTCCAAAAATTTCAACAAATTTTCCAAAAATTTACACAATTTCCTCAGATTTTTCAGAAATTTCCCTAGATTTTCCAAAAATTCCCCTAGATTTTTCAGAAATTTCCCTAGATTTTCCCAAATTTTCCGAAATTTTTCCAAATTTTTCCAAAATTTTCCGAAATTTTTCCAAAATTTTCCGAAATTTTTCCAAAATTTTCCAAAAATTTTCCGAAAATTCTGCAAAATTTTCCGAAAATTTTCCAAAATCTTCCGAAAAATTTTCGAATATTACCAAAATTTTCCAAAATTTTCCGAAAATTTTCCAAAATTTTCCGAAAATTTTCCAAAATTTTCCAAAAATTTTCAGAAATTTTCCAAAAATTTTCCAAAATTTTCCTAAATTTTTCAAAAAATTTCCAAAAATTTTCCCAAATTTTCCGAAAATTTTCCAAAATTTTCCAAAAATTTTCAGAAATATTCAGAAATTTTTCCAAAATTTTCCGAAATTTTTCCAAAATTTTCCAAAAATTTCCGAAAATTTTCCAAAAATTTCAAAAAATTTTCCAAAATTTCCAAATGTTTTCCAAAATTTTCCGAAAATTTTCCAAATTTTCCGAAAATTTTCCCAAAATTTTCCCTATTTTTCCGAAAATTTTCCCTATTTTTCCGAAAATTTTCCAAAATTTTCCGAAATTTTTCCAAAATTTTCCGAAATTTTTCCAAAATTTCCGAAATTTTTCCAAAATTTTCCGAAATTTTTACAAAATTTTCCAAAAATTTTCCAAAATTTTCCAAAAATTCTCCAAAATTTTCCGAAAATTTTCCAAAATTTTCCAAAAATTTTCAGAAAATTTTCCCAAATTTTCCGAAATTTTTCTAAAATTTTCGGAAATTTTTCCAAAATTTTCCAAAATTTTCCGAAAATTTTCCCGGAAATTTTCAGAAAATTTCCAAAAATTTGCCAAAATTTTCCAAATATATTCAGAAATTTTCAGAAAATTTTCCAAAAATTTCCGAAATTTTCCGAAATTTTTCCAAAATTTTCCAAAAATTTTCCGAAATTTTCCCGGAAATTTTCAGAAAATTTCCAAAAATTTGCCAAAATTTTCCAAATATATTCAGAAATTTTCAGAAAATTCTCCAAAAATTTCCGAAATTTTCCGAAATTTGTCCAAAATTTTCCAAAAATTTTCCCAATTTTTCCGAAAATTTTCCAAAATTTTCCAAAAAATTTCCGAAATTTTCCCGGAAATTTTCAGAAAATTTCCAAAAATTTGCCAAAATTTTCCAAATATATTCAGAAATTTTCAGAAAATTTTCCAAAAATTTCCGAAATTTTGCGAAATTTGTCCAAAATTTTCCAAAATTTTTCACAATTTTTCCGAAAATTTTCCAAAAAATTTCAGAAAATTTCCAAAAATTTTCCAAAATTTTCCAAAAATTTCCGAAATTTTTCCAAAATTTTCCAAAAATTTTCATAAAATTTTCCAATATTTTCTGAAAATTTTCATAAAATTTTCCAATATTTTCTGAAAATTTTCAGAAAATTCCCAAAAATTTTCGACAATTTTCCAAAAATTTTCAGAAATTTTCCAAAAATTTTTGGAAAATGTGGGGAAATTTTTAAAAAATCCGGGGAAATTTTTGGAAAATCTAGGGAATTTTTTGGAAAATCTGGGGAAATTTCCAAAAATTTTCCAAAAATTTACACAATTTCCCCAGATTTTTCAAAAATTTCCCTATATTTTCAGAAATTTCCCTAGATTTTCCAAAAATTCCCTAGATTTTTCAGAAATTTCCCTATATTTTCCCAAATTTTCCGAAATTTTCCCAAATTTTTCCAAAATTTTCCGAAATTTTTCCAAAATTTTCCAAAAATTTTCCGAAAATTTTCCAAAAATTTCCAAATGTTTTCCAGAATTTTCCGAAAATTTTCCAAATTTTCCGAAAATTTTACGAAAATTTTCCAAAATTTTCCGAAAATTTTCCAAATTTTTCCAAAATTTTCCGAAATTTTCCAAAATTTTCCAAAAATTTCCATTTTCCGAAAATTTTCCAAATTTTCCGAAATTTTCCAAAATTTTCGAAAATTTCCGAAATTTTCCAAAATTTTCCAAAATTTTCCAAAAATTTTCCGAAATTTCCAAATTTTCCAAAAATTTTCAGAAAATTTTCCCAAATTTTCCGAAATTTTTGTAAAATTATCGGAAATTTTTCAAAAATTATCCAAAAATTTTCCAAAAATTTTCCGAAATTTTCCCGGAAATTTTCAGAAAATTTCCAAAAATTTGCTAAAATTTTCCAAATATATTCAGATATTTTCAGAAAATTTTCCAAAAATTTCCGAAATTTTCCGAAATTTTTCCAAAATTTTCCAAAAATTTTCCCAAATTTTCCGAAAATTTTCCAAAATTTTCAGAAAATTCCCAAAAATTTTCACAAATTTTCAGAAAATTTTCCAAAATTTTCCAAAAAATTTCAGAAAATTTCCAAAATTTTCCAAAATTTTCCAAAATTTTCCCGGAAATTTTCAGAGAATTTCCAAAAATTTGCCAAAATTTGCCAAATATTTTCAGAAATTTTCAGAAATTTTCCAAAAATTTCCGAAATTTTCCAAAAATTTTCCCAAAATTTTCCCCAAATTTTCCGATATTTTCCAAAATTTTCCCAAATTTTTCCAAAATTTTACAAAAATTTTCCGAAATTTTCCCGGAAATTTTCAGAAATTTTCAGAAAATTTCCCAAAAATTTACCGAAATTTTTCCCAAAATTTTCCGAAATTTTTTAAAAATTTTTCAAAAATTTCCCAAATTTAAAGAAAATTTTCCAAAATTTTCCAAAAATTTTCAGAAAATTTTCCAAAATTTTCACAAAATTTTCCAAAAATTTCCGAAATTTTTCCAAAATTTTCCGAAATTTTTCCAAAGTTTTCCAAAAATTTTCCCAAATTTTCCGAAAATTTTCCCAATTTTTCAGAAAATTTTCAGAAAATTCCCAAAAATTTTCCAAAATTTTCACAAAATTTTCCAAAAATTTCCGAAATTTTCCAAAATTTCCGAAATTTTTCCAAAATTTTCCAAAAATTTCCAAAATTTTCACAAAATTCCCAAAAATTTTCGACAATTTTCCAAAAATTTTCAGAAATTTTCCAAAAATTTTCCCCAATTTTTCGAAAATTTTCCAAAATTTTCCAAAATTTTTGGAAAATTTGGGGAAATTTTTGAAAAATCTGGGGAAATTTTGGAAAATCTGGGAAATTTCTGAAAAATTTAGGGAATTTTTGGAAAATCTAGGGAATTTTTGGAAAATCTGGGGAAATTTCCAAAAATTTTCCAAAAATTTCAACAAACTTTCCAAAAATTTACACAATTTCCCAGATTTTTCTAAAATTTCCCTAGATTTTTCAGAAATTTCCCTAGATTTTCCAAAAATTCCCCTAGATTTTTCAGAAATTTCCCTAGATTTTCCCAAATTTTCCGAAATTTTCCCAAATTTTTCCAAAATTTTCCCAAATTTTTCCAAAATTTTCCAAAAATTTTCCGAAAATTTTCCAAAATTTTCCGAAAATTTTCCAAAATTTTCCGAAAATTTTCCAAAATTTTCCGAAAATTTTCGAAAATTTTCCCAAATTTTCCAAAAATTTTCAGAAATATTCAAAAATTTTTCCGAAATTTTTCCAAAATTTTCCGAAATTTTTCCAAAATTTTCCAAAAATTTCCAAAAATTTCCAAATGTTTTCCAAAATTTTCCGAAAATTTTCCAAATTTTCCGAAAATTTTCCGAAATTTTCCAAAATTTTTCCGAAAATTTTCCAAAATTTTCCGAAATTTTTCCAAAATTTTCCGAAATTTTTCCAAAATTTTCCGAAATTTTTCCAAAATTTTCCAAAAATTTTCCAAAAATTTTCCAAAAATTCTCCAAAATTTTCCGAAAATTTTCCAAAAATTTTCAGAAAATTTTCCCAAATTTTACGAAATTTTTCTAAAATTTTCGGAAATTTTTCCAAAATTTTCCAAAAATTTTCCGAAATTTTCCGGAAATTTTCAGAAAATTTCCAAAATTTGCCAAAATTTTCCAAAATATTCAGAAATTTTCAGAAAATTTTCCAAAATTTTCCGAAATTTTCCAAAAATTTCCAAAAATTTCCCAAAATTTTCCGATAATTTTCCAAAATTTTCCAAAAATTTTCAGAAATTTTCCGATAATTTTCCCAAATTTTCCAAAAATTTTCCAAAATTTTCCAAAATTTTCCAAAATTTTCAAAATTTTCCAAAATTTTCCAAAAATTTCCAAAATTTTCCAAAATTTTCCAAAATTTCCGAAATTTTCAAAAATTTTCCAAAATTTTCCGAAAATTTTCCAAAAATTTTCCGAAAATTTTCCAAAATTTTCCAAAATTTTCCAAAATTTCCGAAATTTTCCGAAAATTTTCCAAAAATTTTCCAAAATTTTCCGAAAATTTTCCAAAATTTTCCAAAAATTTTCCCAAAATTTTCCGAAAATTTTCCAAAATTTTCCAAAATTTTTCAAAATTTTCCGAAAATTTATCAAAAATTTCCGAAATATTTCCAAAATTTTCCAAAAATTTTCCCAAATTTTCCGAAAATTTTCCAAAATTTTCCGAAAATTTTCCCAAATTTTCCGAAAATTTTCCAAAATTTTCCAAAAATTTTCAGAAAATTTCCAAAATTTTCCAAAATTTTCCAAAATTTTCAGAAAATTTCCAAAAATTTTCCAAAATTTTTCAGAAAATTTTCCAAAATTTTCAGAAATTTTCCAAAAATTTTCCAAAATTTTCCAAAAATTTTCCAATATTTTCCAATATTTTCCAAAATTTTCCAAAATTTTCCAAAAATTTTCCAAAATTTTCCAAAATTTTCCAAAAATTTTCGAAATTTTCCAAAAATTTTCGAAATTTTCCAAAATTTTCCAAAATTTTCAGAAAATTTTCAAAATTTTCCAAAAATTTTCCAAAATTTTCCGAAAATTTCCAAAATTTTCCAAAATTTTCCGAAAATTTTCCAAATTTTCCAAAAATTTCCGAAATTTTCCAAAAATTTTCCGAAAATTTTCCGAAAATTTTCCAAAATTTTCCAAAATTTTCCGAAAATTTTCCAAAATTTTCCAAAAATTTTCCAAAATTTTCAGAAATTTTCCAAAAATTTTCCAAATTTTTCCAAAATTTCCGAAATTTTCCAAAATTTTCCAAAATTTTCCGAAAATTTTCCAAAATTTTCCAAAAATTTTCCAAAATTTTCCGAAAATTTTCCAAAATTTCCAAAATTTTCCAAAAATTTTCCAAAATTTTCCAAAATTTTCCAGAAAATTTTCCAAAAATTTCCAAAATTTTCCAAAAATTTCCAAAATTTTCCAAAATTTTCCAAAATTTTCCAAAAATTTCCGAAAATTTTCCAAATTTCCAAAAATTTTCCAAAATTTTCCGAAATTAATTTCCAAATTTTCCAAAAATTTTCCAAAATTTCCAAATTTTCCAAAATTTTCCAAAATTTTCCAAAAATTTTCCAAAATTTTCCAAAATTTCCAAAATTTTCCAAAATTTTCAGAAATTTCCGAAATTTTTCCAAAATTTTCCAAAAATTTTCCAAAATTTTCGAAAATTTTCCAAAAATTTCCAAAATTTTCGAAAATTTTCCAAAATTTTCAGAAAATTTTCCAAAAATTTTCCAAAATTTTCCAAATTTTTCCAAAAATTTCCGAAATTTTTCCAAAATTTCAGAAATTTTCAGAAAATTTCCAAAATTTTCCAAAAATTTCCGAAAATTTTCCGAAAATTTTCCAAAATTTTCCAAAAATTTTCAGAAAATTTTCCAAAATTTTCCAAAAATTTTCAGAAAATTTCCAAAAATTTTCCAAAAATTTCCGAAAATTTTCCAAAATTTTCCAAAATTTTCCAAAATTTTCCAAAATTTTCCGAAAATTTTCCAAAATTTTCCAAAAATTTTCCAAAATTTTCCAAAATTTTCCAAAATTTTCCAAAATTTTCCAAAATTTTCCAAAAATTTTCCAAAATTTTCCAAAATTTTCAAAATTTCCAAAAATTTTCCAAATTTTCCGAAAATTTTTCCAAAATTTTCCGAAATTTTTCCAAAATTTTCCAAAAATTTTCGACAATTTTCCAAAAATTTTCAGAAATTTTCCAAAAATTTTCCAAAATTTTTCAAAATTTTCAGAAATTTTCCAAAAATTTTCCGAAATTTTCCGAAATTTTTCCAAAATTTTCCGAAATTTTTCCAAAATTTTCCAAAAATTTTCGACAATTTTCCAAAAATTATCAGAAATTTTCCAAAAATTTTCCAAAATTTTTCAAAAATTTTCAGAAATTTTCCAAAAATTTTCCAAAATTTTTCAAAAATTTTCCAAAATTTTCAGAAATTTTCCAAAAATTTTCCAAATTTTTTGGAAAATCTGGGGAAATTTTTGGAAAATCTGGGAAATTTCTGAAAAATCTAGGGAATTTTTTGGAAAAACTAGGGAATTTTTTGGAAAATCTGGGGAAATTTCCAAAAATTTTCCCAAAATTTCAACAAATTTTCCAAAAATTTAAAAAATTTCCCCAGATTTTCCAAAAATTTCCCTAGATTTTTCAGAAATTTCCCCAGATTTTCCAAAAATTCCCCTAGATTTTTCAGAAATTTCCCTAGATTTTCGCAAATTTTCCGAAATTTTTCCAAAATTTTCCAAAAATTTTCCCAAATTTTTCGAAAATTTTCCAAAATTTCCAGAAAATTCCAAAATTTTCGAAAATTTTCCAAATTTTCAGAAATTTTCAGAAAATTTTCCAAAATTTCCGAAATTTTCCAAAATTTTCCGAAAATTTTCCAAAATTTTCCAAAATTTTCCAAAATTTTCGGAAAATTTTCGGAAAATTTCCAAATATTTTCCAAAATTTTCCGAAATTTTTGGAAAAATTTCCGAAATTTTTCAAAAATTTCCCAAATTTTCCCAAATTTTCCGAAAATTTTCTAAAATTTTCCAAAAATTTTCAGAAAATTTTCCAAAATTTTCCAAAATTTTCCAAAAATTTTCAGACAATTTCCAAATTTCCGAAATTTTTCCAAAATTTTCCAAAAATTTTCCCAAATTTTCCGAAAATTTTCCAAAAATTCCCCAAAATTTTCGAAAATTTTCCCAAAATTTTCAGAAAATTTCCAAAAATTTTCCAAAATTTTCCAAAATTTTTCCAAAAATTTCCGAAATTTTTCCAAAATTTTCAGAAATTTTCAGAAAATTTTCCAAAAATTTTCCAAAAATTTCCGAAAATTTTCCGAAAATTTTCCAAAATTTTCCAAAAATTTTCAGAAAATTTTCCAAAATTTTCCAAAAATTTTCAGAAAATTTCCAAAAATTTTCCAAAAATTTCCGAAATTTTTCCATTTTCCAAAAATTTTCCCAAATTTTCCGAAAATTTTCCAAAATTTTCCAAAAATTTTTCAAAATTTTCCAAAAATTTTTCAAAATTTTCCAAAAATTTTCAAAATTTTCCAAAAATTTTTCGAAAATTTTCCAAAATTTCCAGAAAATTCCCGAAAATTTTTCAAAATTTTCCGAAATTTTTCCAAAATTTTCCGAAAATTTTCCGAAAATTTTTCCAAAATTTTCCGAAAATTTTCCAAAATTTTCAGAAAATTCCCAAAAATTTTCCAAAATTTTCCAAAATTTTCCCAAAATTTTCCAAAATTTTCCAAAAATTGTCCAAAATTTTCCAAAAATTTTCCGAAATTTTCCGAAATTTTTCCAAAATTTTCCGAAATTTTTCCAAAATTTTCCAAAAATTTTCGACAATTTTCCAAAAATTTTCAGAAATTTTCCAAAAATTTTCCAAAATTTTTCAAAAATTTTCAGAAATTTTCCAAAAATTTTCCAAAATTTCCGAAATTTTTCCAAAATTTTCCGAAATTTTTCCAAAATTTTCAAAAAATTTTCGACAATTTAACAAAAATTATCAGAAAGTTTCCAAAAAATTTACAAAATTTTTCAAAAATTTTCAGAAATTTTCCAAAAATTTTCCAAATTTTTTGGAAAATCTGGGGAAATTTTTGGAAAATCTGGGGAAATTTCTGAAAAATCTAGGGAATTTTTGGAAAAACTAGGGAATTTTTTGGAAAATCTGGGGAAATTTCCAAAAATTTTCCCAAAATTTCAACAAATTTTCCAAAAATTTAAAAAATTTCCCCAGATTTTCCAAAAATTTCCCTAGATTTTTCAGAAATTTCCCCAGATTTTCCAAAAATTCCCCTAGATTTTTCAGAAATTTCCCTAGATTTTCGCAAATTTTTCCGAAATTTTTCCAAAATTTTCCAAAAATTTTCCCAAATTTTTTCGAAAATTTTCCAAAATTTCCAGAAAATTCCCAAAAATTTTCGAAAATTTTCCCAAAATTTTCAGAAATTTTCAGAAAATTTTCCAAAAATTTCCGAAAATTTTCCAAAATTTTCAGAAAATTTTCCAAAATTTTCCAAAAATTTTCCAAAATTTTCCGAAAATTTTCCAAAATTTTCCAAAAGTTTTCCAAAATTTTCCGAAATTTTTGGAAAAATTTCCGAAATTTTTCCAAAATTGTCCATAAATTTTCCCAAATTTTCCGAAAATTTTCTAAAATTTTCCAAAATTTTCCAAAAATTTTCCAAAAATTTCCAAAATTTTCCGAAATTTTTCCAAAATTTTCCGAAATTTTCCAAAATTTTCCAAAATTTTCCCAAATTTTCCGAAAATTTTCCAAAAATTCCCAAAATTTTCCGAAAATTTTCCAAAATTTTCCGAAAATTTTCGGAAAATTTGAAAATTTCCGAAAATTTTCAGAAAATTTTCCAAAAATTTTCCGAAAATTTTCGAAAATTTTCCGAAATTTTTCCAAAAATTTCCGAAATTTTCCAAAATTTTCAGAAATTTTCAGAAATTTTCCAAAATTTTCCAAAATTTTCCAAATTTCGAAATTTCTCCAAATTTTCCAAAAATTTTCCAAAATTTTCCGAAAATTTTCAGAAAATTCCCAAAAATTTTCCAAAATTTTCAAAAATTTTCCAAAAATTTTCAGAAAATTTCCAAATTTTCCAAAATTTTCCAAAATTTTCCAAAATTTCCAAAATTTTCCAAAATTTCCAAAAATTTTCGAAAATTTCCGAAAATTTTCCAAAATTTTCCAAAAATTTTCCAAAATTTTCCGAAAATTTTCCAAAATTTTCCGAAAATTTTCCAAAATTTTCCGAAAATTTTCCAAAATTTCCGAAATTTTCCGAAAATTTTCCGAAATTTCCGAAAATTTCCAAAATTTTCCAAAATCGAATTTTTCCAAAATTTCCAAAAATTTTCCAAAAATTTCCAAAATTTTCCAAAAATTTCCAAATTTCCAAATTTTTCCAAAAATTTCCAGAATTTTCAGAAAATTTTCCAAAAATTTTCCAAAATTTTCCAGAAATTTCCAAATTTTCCAAAATTTTCCAAAAATTTTCCAAAATTTTCCAAAATTTTCCCAAATTTTCCAAAATTTTCCAAAAATTTCCGAAAATTTTCCAAAAATTTTCCGAAAATTTTCCAAAATTTTCCGAAAATTTTCCAAAATTTTCCGAAAATTTTCCAAAATTTTCCGAAAATTTTCCAAAATTTTCCAAAAATTTTCAGAAATTTCCAAAAATTTTCCGAAAATTTTCCAAAATTTTCCGAAAATTTTCCAAAATTTTCCAAAAATTTTCCAAAAATTTCCAAAATTTTCCAAAATTTTCCGAAAATTTTCCAAAATTTTCCGAAAATTTTCCCAAATTTTCCCAAATTTTCCGAAAATTTTCCAAAATTTTCCGAAAATTTACCAAAATTTTCCGAAAATTTACCAAAATTTTCCAAAATTTCCAAAAATTTTCCAAAACTTTCCAAAAATTTTCCAAAATTTTCCAAAAATTTCCAAAATTTTCCGAAAATTTTCCAAAAATTTTCCGAAAATTTTCCAAAATTTTCCGAAATTTTCCAAAATTTTCGAAAATTTTCCAAAATTTTCCAAAAATTTTCCGAAAATTTTCCCGAAATTTTCAGAAATTTCCAAAAATTTTCCAAAATTTTCCAAAATTTTCAGAAATTTTCCGAAAATTTTCCAAAATTTTCCGAAATTTTTCCAAAATTTTCCAAAAATTTTCCAAAATTTTCCGAAATTTTCCAAAATTTTCCAAAAATTTTCCGAAAATTTTCCGAAATTTTCCAAATTTTCCAAAAATTTTCAGAAAATTTTCCAAAAATTTTCCAAAATTTTCAAAAATTTTTCCAAAATTTTCCAAAATTTTCCAAAATTTTCCGAAAATTTTCAAAAAATTTTCAAAATTTTCCGAAATTTTTCCAAAATTTCCGAAATTTTTCCAAAATTTTCCAAAAATTTCCGAAATTTTCCGAATTTTCAGAAAATTTCCAAAAATTTTCCAAAATTTTCCAAAATTTCAGAAATTTTCAGAAAATTTTCCAAAATTTTCCGAAATTTTCCAGAAATTTTCTAAAATTTTCCAAAAATTTTCACAATTTTTCCGAAAATTTTCCAAAATTTTCCAAAAATTTCAGAAAATTTCCAAAAATTTTCCGAAATTTTTCCAAAATTTTCCAAAAATTTTCCAAAATTTTCCGAAAATTTTCCAAAATTTTCAGAAAATTTTCCAAAATTTTCAGAAAATTTTCAGAAAATTTCCAAAAATTTTCACAATTTTTCGAAAATTTTCCAAAAAATTCAGAAAATTTCCAAAAATTTTCCAAAATTTTCCAAAAATTTCCTAAATTTTTCCAAAATTTTCCAAAAATTTTCCAAAATTTTCCAAAAATTTCCTAAATTTTTCCAAAATTTTCAAAAAATTTTCCCAAATTTTCCAAAAATTTTCCCAAATTTTCCGAAATTTTTCAAAATTTTCGGAAATTTTTCTAAAATTTCGGAAATTTTCCAAAATTTTCCAAAAATTTTCAAAAATTTTCGAAAATTTTCCAAAAATTTTCAGAAAATTTCCAAAATTTTCCAAAATTTTCCGAAAATTTTCCAAAATTTTCAGAAAATTTTCAGAAAATTTCCCAAAAATTTTCCGAAAATTTTCCGAAAATTTTCCGAAAATTTTCCGAAAATTTTCCAAAATTTTCCAAAGTTTTCCGAAAATTATCAAAAATTTTCCAAAATTTTCAGAAATATTCAGAAAATTTTCCAAAATTTTCCGAAATTTTTCCAAAATTTTCCGAAAATTTTCCAAAATTTTCCAAAAATTTCCGAAAATTTTCCAAAAATTTTCCAAAAATTTCCAAAATTTTTCCAAAATTTTCCGAAAATTTTCCCAAATTTTCCCAAATTTTCCGAAAATTTTCCAAAATTTTCCGAAAATTTTCCAAAATTTTCCGAAAATTTTCCAAAATTTTCCGAAAATTTTCCAAAATTTTCCAAAAATTTTCCGAAATTTTTCAAAATTTTCCAAAAATTTTCCCAAATTTTCCGAAAATTTTCCCAAATTTTCCGAAAATTTTCCAAAATTTTCCAAAAATTTTCCAAAATTTTCCAAAAATTTTCCAAAATTTTCCGAAATTTTTCCAAATTTTTCCAAAAATTTTCCCAAATTTTCCGAAATTTTTCAAAATTTCCGAAATTTTTCCAAAATTTCCAAAAATTTTCCGAAATTTTCCCAGAAATTTTCAGAAATTTCCAAAAATTTGCCAAAATTTTCCAAATATTTCAGAAATTTTCAGAAATTTTCGAAAAATTTCCAAAATTTTCCGAAATTTTTCCAAAATTTTCCAAAAATTTTCCCAAAATTTTCAGAAAATTTTCCAAAATTTTCAGAAAATTTTCAGAAAATTTCCCAAAAATTTTCACAAATTTTCCGAAAATTTTCCAAAATTTTCCAAAAATTTCAGAAAATTTCCAAAATTTTCCAAAATTTTCCAAAAATTTCCGAAATTTTTCCAAAATTTTCCAAAAATTTTCCGAAATTTTCCAAAAATTTTCCAAAAATTTTCCAAAATTTTTCAAAATTTCCGAAATTTTTCCAAAATTTTCAAAAATTTTCCAAAAATTTCCAAAATTTTCCAAATATTTCAGAAAATTTCAGAAAATTTTCCAGAAATTTTCAGAAAATTTTCCAAAATTTTCGAAAATTTTCCAAAAATTTCCAGAAATTTTCCAAAAATTTCCGAAAATTTTCCGAAATTTTCCAAAATTTTCCAAAAATTTTCCAAAATTTTCCGAAAATTTTCCAAAATTTTCCGAAAATTTTCCAAAATTTTCCAAAAAATTTTCCGAAATTTTCCGAAAATTTTCAGAAAATTTTCCAAAAATTTTCCAAATTTTCCAAATTTTCAAAAATTTTCAGAAATTTTCCAAAAATTTTCCAAAATTTTCAAAAATTTTCCAAAATTTTCCAAAATTTTCCGAAAATTTTCCAAAATTTTCCAAATTTTCAAAATTTTCCAAAAATTTTCCAAATTTTGCGGAAATTTTCGAAAATTGGGAAATTTCTGAAAAATTTAGGAAATTTTTGGAAAAACTAGGAAATTTTTGGAAAATCTGGGAAATTTCCAAAAATTTTCCCAAAATTTCAACAAATTTTCCAAAATTTTAAAAAATTTCCCCAGATTTTCCAAAAATTTCCTAGATTTTCAGAAATTTCCCAGATTTTCCAAAAATTCCCTAAATTTTTCAGAAATTTCCCTAGATTTTCGCAAATTTTTCCGAAATTTTCCAAAATTTTCCAAAAATTTTCCCAAATTTTTCGAAAATTTTCCAAAATTTCCAGAAAATTCCAAAAATTTTCGAAAATTTTCCCAAAATTTTCAGAAATTTTCAGAAAATTTTCCAAAAATTTCCGAAAATTTTCCAAAATTTTCCGAAAATTTTCCAAAATTTTCCAAAAATTTTCCAAAATTTTCCAAAAATTTTCGGAAAATTTCCAAACATTTTCCAAAATTTTCCAAAAATTTTCCAAACTTTTCCGAAATTTTTCAAAAATTTTCCCAAATTTTCCCAAATTTTCCGAAAATTTTCTAAAATTTTCCAAAAATTTTCAGAAAATTTTCCAAAATTTTCCAAAATTTTCCAAAAATTTTCAGACAATTTCCAAAATTTCCGAAATTTTTCCAAAATTTTCCAAAAATTTTCCCAAATTTTCCGAAAATTTTCCAAAAATTCCCAAAATTTTCGAAAATTTTCCCAAAATTTTCAGAAAATTTCCAAAAATTTTCCAAAATTTTCCAAAATTTTTCCAAAAATTTCCGAAATTTTTCCAAAATTTTCAGAAATTTTCAAAAATTTTCCAAAAATTTTCCAAAAATTTCCGAAAATTTTCCGAAAATTTTCCAAAATTTTCCAAAAATTTTCAGAAAATTTTCCAAAATTTTCCAAAATTTTTCAGTAAATTTGCTAAAATTTTCCAAAAATGTCCGAAATTTTCCATTTTCCAAAAATTTTCCCAAATTTTCCGAAAATTTTCCAAAATTTTCCAAAAATTTTTCAAAATTTTCCAAAAATTTTTCCAAAATTTTCCAAAAATTTTTCAAAATTTTCCAAAAATTTTTCCAAAATTTTCCAAAAATTTTCCAAAATTTTTCCAAAAATTTTCAGAAAATTTCCGAAAATTTTCCAAAATTTTCCGAAAATTTTTCAAAATTTTCCGAAATTTTTCCAAAATTTTCCAAAAATTTTCGACAATTTTCCAAAAATTTTCAGAAATTTTCCAAAAATTTTCCAAAATTTTTCAAAAATTTTCAGAAATTTTCCAAAAATTTTCCGAAATTTTCCGAAATTTTTCCAAAATTTTCCGAAATTTTTCCAAAATTTTCCAAAAATTTTCGACAATTTTCCAAAAATTATCAGAAATTTTCCAAAAATTTTCCAAAATTTTTCAAAAATTTTCAGAAATTTTCCAAAAATTTTCCAAAATTTTTCAAAAATTTTCCAAAATTTTCAGAAATTTTCCAAAAATTTTCCAAATTTTTTGGAAAATCTGGGGAAATTTTTGGAAAATCTGGGGAAATTTCTGAAAAATCTAGGGAATTTTTTGGAAAAACTAGGGAATTTTTTGGAAAATCTGGGGAAATTTCCAAAAATTTTCCCAAAATTTCAACAAATTTTCCAAAAATTTAAAAAATTTCCCCAGATTTTCCAAAAATTTCCCTAGATTTTTCAGAAATTTCCCCAGATTTTCCAAAAATTCCCCTAGATTTTTCAGAAATTTCCCTAGATTTTCGCAAATTTTTCCGAAATTTTTCCAAAATTTTCCAAAAATTTTCCCAAATTTTTTCGAAAATTTTCCAAAATTTCCAGAAAATTCCCAAAAATTTTCGAAAATTTTCCCAAAATTTTCAGAAATTTTCAGAAAATTTTCCAAAAATTTCCGAAAATTTTCCAAAATTTTCCGAAAATTTTCCAAAATTTTCCAAAAATTTTCCAAAATTTTCCGAAAATTTTCGGAAAATTTCCAAAAATTTTCCAAAATTTTCCGAAATTTTTGGAAAAATTTCCGAAATTTTTCAAAAATTTTCCCAAATTTTCCCAAATTTTCCGAAAATTTTCTAAAATTTTCCAAAAATTTTCAGAAAATTTTCCAAAATTTTCCAAAATTTTCCAAAAATTTTCAGACAATTTCCAAATTTCCGAAATTTTTCCAAAATTTTCCAAAAATTTTCCCAAATTTTCCGAAAATTTTCCAAAAATTCCCCAAAATTTTCGAAAATTTTCCCAAAATTTTCAGAAAATTTCCAAAAATTTTCCAAAATTTTCCAAAATTTTTCCAAAAATTTCCGAAATTTTTCCAAAATTTTCAGAAATTTTCAGAAAATTTTCCAAAAATTTTCCAAAAATTTCCGAAAATTTTCCGAAAATTTTCCAAAATTTTCCAAAAATTTTCAGAAAATTTTCCAAAATTTTCCAAAAATTTTCAGAAAATTTCCAAAAATTTTCCAAAAATTTCCGAAATTTTTCCATTTTCCAAAAATTTTCCCAAATTTTCCGAAAATTTTCCCAAATTTTCCGAAAATTTTCCAAAATTTTCCAAAAATTTTTCAAAATTTTCCAAAAATTTTTCAAAATTTTCCAAAAATTTTTCAAAATTTTCCAAAAATTTTTCAAAATTTTCCAAAAATTTTCAGAAAATTTCCGAAAATTTTCCAGAATTTTCCGAAAATTTTTCAAAATTTTCCGAAATTTTTCCAAAATTTTCCGAAAATTTTCCGAAAATTTTCCAAAATTTTCAGAAAATTCCCAAAAATTTTCCAAAATTTTCCAAAATTTTCCAAAAATTTTCCAAAATTTTCCAAAAATTTTCCAAAATTTTCCAAAAATTTTCCCAAATTTTCCGAAATTTTTCCAAAATTTTCCGAAATTTTTCCAAAATTTTCCAAAAATTTTCGACAATTTTCCAAAAATTTTCAGAAATTTTCCAAAAATTTTCCAAAATTTTTCAAAAATTTTCAGAAATTTTCCAAAAATTTTCCGAAATTTTCCGAAATTTTTCCAAAATTTTCCGAAATTTTTCCAAAATGTTCCAAAAATTTTCGACAATTTTCCAAAAATTATCAGAAATTTTCCAAAAATTTTCCAAAATTTTTCAAAAATTTTCAGAAATTTTCCAAAAATTTTCCAAATTTTTTGGAAAATCTGGGGAAATTTTGGGAAAATCTGGGGAAATTTCTGAAAAATCTAGGGAATTTTTGGTAAAACTAGGGAATTTTTGGAAAATCTGGGGAAATTTCCAAAAATTTTCCCAAAATTTCAACAAATTTTCCAAAAATTTAAAAAATTTCCCCAGATTTTCCAAAAATTTCCCTAGATTTTTCAGAAATTTCCCCAGATTTTCCAAAAATTCCCCTAGATTTTTCAGAAATTTCCCTAGATTTTCGCAAATTTTTCCGAAATTTTTCCAAAATTTTCCAAAAATTTTCCCAAATTTTTTCGAAAATTTTCCAAAATTTCCAGAAAATTCCCAAAAATTTTCGAAAATTTTCCCAAAATTTTCAGAAATTTTCAGAAAATTTTCCAAAAATTTCCGAAAATTTTCCAAAATTTTCAGAAAATTTTCCAAAATTTTCCAAAAATTTTCCAAAATTTTCCGAAAATTTTCCAAAATTTTCCAAAAGTTTTCCAAAATTTTCCGAAATTTTTGGAAAAATTTCCGAAATTTTTCCAAAATTGTCCAAAAATTTTCCCAAATTTTCCGAAAATTTTCCAACATTTTCCAAAATTTTCCAAAAATTTTCAGAAAATTTCCAAATATTTTCCGAAATTTTTCCAAAATTTTCCGAAATTTTTCCAAAATTTTCCAAAAATTTTCCCAAATTTTCCGAAAATTTTCCAAAAATTCCCTAAAATTGGAAATTTTCTGAAAATTTTCGGAAATTTTTGAAAATTTTTGGAAAATATTGGAGAAATTTCCGAAAATTTTGGAGAAATTTTGGAAAATTTTCCGAAAATTTTCGAAAATTTTCCGAAATTTTTCCAAAAATTTCCGAAATTTTTCCAAAATTTTCAGAAATTTTCAGAAAATTTTCCAAAATTTTCCAAAATTTCTCCAAAATTTTCCAAAATTTCTCCAAAATTTTCGGAAATTTCTCCAATATTTTCCAAAAATTTTCAAAAATTTCCGAAAATTTTCAGAAAATTCCCAAAAATTATCGAAAATTTTCAAAATTTTCCAAAAATTTTCAGAAAATTTCCGAGAATTTTCCAAAATTTTCCAAAAATTTTCCAAAATTTTCCAAAAATTTTAAGAAAATTTCCGAAAATTTTCCAAAATTTTCCGAAAATTTTCCAAAATTTTCCGAAATTTCCGAAAATTTTCCGAAATTTTTCCAAAATTTTCCAAAAATTTTCCAAAATTATCCGAAATTTTTCCAAAAATTTCCGAAATTTTTCCAAAAATTTCCGAACTCTTTCCAAAATTTTCCATAAAATTTCCAAAATTTTCCGAAAATTTTCCAAAATTTTCCAAAAATTTTCCAAAATTTTCCAAAAATTTTCCCAAATTTTCCGAAATTTTTCTAAAATTTTCGGAAATTTTTCTAAAATTTTCGGAAATTTTTCTAAAATTTTCGGAAATTTTTCCAAAATTTTCCAAAAATTTTCATAAAATTTTCCAAAATTTTCCAAAAATTTTCAGAAAATTTCCAAAAATTTTCCAAAATTTTCCGAAAATTTTCCAATATTTTCAGAAAATTTTCAGAAAATTCCCAAAAATTTCCGAAAATTTTCCGAAAATTTTCCGAAAATTTTCCCAAATTTTCCGAAAATTATCAAAAATTTTCCTAAAATTTTCAGAAATATTTAGAAATTTTTCCATTTTTTCCGAAATTTTTCCAAAATTTTCCGAAATTTTTCCAAAATTTTCCAAAAATTTCCGAAAAATTTCCAAAAATTTTCCAAAAATTTCCAAATGTTTTCCAAAATTTTCCGAAAATTTTCCAAATTTTCCGAAAATTTTCCCAAAATTTTCCAAAATTTTCCGAAAATTTTCCAAAATTTTCCGAAAATTTTCCAAAATTTTCCGAAAATTTTCCAAATTTTTCCAAAAATTTTCCGAAATTTGTCCAAAATTTTCCAAAAATTTTCCCTATTTTTCCGAAAATTTTCCCAAATTTTCCCAAATTTTCCGAAATTTTTCCAAAATTTTCCAAAAATTTTCCAAAATTTTCCGAAAATTTTCCAAAATTTTCCGAAAATTTTCCAAAATTTTCCAAAAATTTTCAGAAAATTTTCCCATATTTTCCGAAATTTTTCTAAAATTATCGGAAATTTTTCCAAAATTATCCAAAAATTTTCCGAAATTTTCCCGGAAATTTTCAGAAAGTTTCCAAAAATTTGCCAAAATTTTCCAAATATATTCAGAAATTTTCAGAAAATTTTCCAAAAATTTCCGAAATTTTCCGAAATTTTTCCAAAATTTTCCAAAAATTTTCCCAAATTTTCAGAAAATTTTCAGAAAATTCCCAAAAAATTTCACAAATTTTCCGAAAATTTTCCAAAATTTTTCAAAAAATTTCAGAAAATTTCCAAAAATTTTCCAAAATTTTCCAAAAATTTCCGAAATTTTTCCAAAATTTTCCAAAAATTTCCGAAATTTTTCCAAAATTTTCCAAAAATATTCCAAAATTTTTCTAAAATTTTCGGAAATTTTTCCAAAATTTTCAGAAAATTTCCAAAAATTTGCCAAAATTTTCCAAATATATTCAGAAAATTTCAGAAAATTTTCCAGAAATTTTCAGAAAATTTTCCAGAAATTTTCAGAAAATTTTCCAAAAATTTCCGAAATTTTCCGAAATTTGTCCAAAATTTTCCAAAAATTTTCCAAAATTTTCCAAAATTTTCCAAAAAATTCCAAAAATTTTCCCAATTTTTCCGAAAATTTTCCAAAATTTCCCAAAAAATTTCCGAAATTTTCCCGGAAATTTTCAGAAAATTTCCAAATATATTCAAAAATTTTCCAAAAATTTTCCCAATTTTTCCGAAAATTTTCCAAAATTTTCCAAAAAATTTCCGAAATTTTCCCGGAAATTTTCAGAAAATTTCCAAATATATTCAAAAATTTTCCAAATATATTCAAAAATTTTCAGAAAATTTTCCAAAAATTTCCGAAATTTGTCCCAAAATTTTCCCAATTTTTCCGAAAATTTTCCAAAATTTTCCGAAAAATTTCCCAAATTTTCCGAAAAATTTCCAAAATTTTCCGAAAAATTTCAGAAAATTTTCCAAAATTTTCCGAAATTTTCCGAAATTTTTCCAAAATTTTCCCAAATATTCCGAAAATTTTCCAAAATTTTCAGAAAATTCCTAAAAATTTTCGACAATTTTCCAAAAATTTTCCCCAATTTTTCGAAAATTTTCCAAAAATTTTCCAAAATTTTTGGAAAATTTGGGGAAATTTTTGAAAAATCTGGGGAAATTTTTGGAAAATCTGGGGAAATTCCTGAAAAATCTAGGGAATTTTTTGGAAAATCTGGGGAAATTTCCAAAAATTTTCCAAAAATTTCAACAAATTTTCCAAAAATTTAAAAAATTTCCCCAGATTTTCCAAAAATTTCCCTAGATTTTTCAGAAATTTCCCCAGATTTTCCAAAAATTCCCCTAGATTTTTCAGAAATTTCCCTAGATTTTCGCAAATTTTTCCGAAAGTTTTCCAAAAATTTTCCGAAATTTTTCCAAAATTTTCCGAAATTTTTCCAAAATTTTCCAAAAATTTCCGAAAATTTTCCAAAATTTTCCAAAAATTTTCCGAAATTTTCCGAAAATTTTCCAAAATTTTCCAAAAATTTTCAGAAAATTTCCAAAAATTTTCCTAAATTTTCCGAGATTTTCCGAAATTTTTCCAAAATTTTCCAAAAATTTTCCCAAATATTCCGAAAATTTTCCAAAATTTTCAGGTTTCCAAAAATTTTCAAAAATTTTCCAGAAATATTCAGGAAATTTTCAAAAATTTTCCGAAATTTTTCTAATATTTTCGGAAATTTTTCCAAAATTTTCCAAATATTTTCCGAAATTTTCCAAAAATTTCCAAAAATTTTCCCAAATTTTTCCCGGAAATTTTCAGAAAATTTGCCAAAATTTTCCAAATATTTTCAGAAATTTTCAGAAAATTTTTCCAAAATTTCCCGAAAAATTTTCGGGAAATGTTCAAAAAAAATTTGAAAATTTTACGAAAATTTTTGAAATTTTTTGGACAATTTTTTGAAAATTTTTGAAAAATTTTGGAAAATATTTGGAAAATTTTCTGAAAATTTTGGGAAATTTAATGAAATTTTTTGAAATTTTTTGGAAAGTTTTGGAAAAATTTTGAAAATTTTTTGAAAATTTTTGAAAATTTGTCGGAAAATTTTCTGATAACCACAAGGAAAGAAGAAAACACGAAGTTCCCAGGCGCTTTCGTGTAATTCACATCAGGGGTGAGTACAGACTAAGGAGAAGTACAAAACAAGGTGTATATATACAGAGGAGGGTGAGACCAGGTCCACAATGGTCAGGTATTAGGTAATGACCCTACTAATCTTCAAAAAGCACCGCAACGGTCGGTAGTCAGGTCAGAGGGTAAGGTGACCCAACCTTCTCACCTGGTTACAAATCTTCTTAATTACAAAATTGTCTAGTTTGTACATGCCATTACTCAAATTCATGTTGACTGCTTCGGTATGTTTCATGAGACTAGACAGTAGGAACATTATGAATGGAACAAGTTACCAAACATTATCATCAACTCGAATAGGCTGGAGAGCTTCAAACATACTGTAGGTTGGATGGATATATGAGCGACTTGGCCTCACCTAAGAGTGTGTTAACAGGTTCAGTCCACATTACCCTGGGGTGAGTACACTAATCTGGCCAATACCTGTGCTGTGTATACACCTGTCACAGAGGCCGTACACACCTGTCACAGGCCGTGCACACCTGTCACAGAGGCCGTACACACCTGTAACAGAGGCCGTACACACATGTCACAGAGGCCGTACACACCTGTAACAGAGGCCGTACACACATGTCACAGAGGCCGTACACACCTGTAACAGAGGCCGTACAGACGTCACAGAGGCCGTACACACCTGTAACATAGGCCGTACAGACGTCGTACACACCTGTAACATAGGCCGTACACACCTGTCACAGAGGTTTCAGATTTACCTTGCGATTGGGCTAGTTTATTGTGCACCTCTTTGCATCGTGTTTACAGCGCCCAACAGGGAAGCAGCTGAGTTCTTGCTCGTCTTCTTGACTCATGCATTAAGGACACAAGTGCCTGAAGAACCACGGAGTGTATCGGTCAGTTAGATACAATGAGAGGAGGCCATACACTTGAGCGCTGTTCCTGACCTGTGTGCCGGGAGGACAGAGGAGGAAGGGGAGGAAACCTAACTAGTGTTGGGTTGACCTCAATATCCAGATGGTCGTAAAGGTCAAAGGTCACAAGGGGTCATAGGTTACGTTTCAATTGTGTGACGGAAAAATCTAGATTGACACTTGCTGTCGGTAATTTATCTCCCTCCCACGTACGAGCACACACACACACGGAAATAATACGACCTTCTTTAATTGGCAACGTGACGAATCTTGACCATATAATCAGCGTAATTATTTTTAGGAGAGTTTAGCCACGGTCACTTATGTTAAAGTAAAAAATATTGGAACATGCAAATTGATATAATTTTTTTTAAGAAACTGACAAGGGTTAGTGCGCAGTGTTGGAGAGAGAGAAGGGGGGTCACCTTCAGTGTTTGGGGAGATTGTGGTCATGTTCAGTAGTGTTGGAGAGAGAGTAATAGGAACATGTATCATTGTGTGTGTGTACGTACATAAACATATCAAGTAAAAAAACACACGCACACACACACACACACACAAAAAAAGGTCACTTGTCCTTGCGTCCTGAGGTCACAGACAGAAAGCAAAATAAACTATAATTTACTTAATAGTGACAATTTACTGTTGTATATCAGGTGGGGTGTTGCAACGGCTATATTGCACACATTGCAGTACTTGTTGCATTGTAAGGCAGTTAGGGGTACTTGAGAGACTGGTCCCCGTTTTATCTTGTTTTATGGTGTTTGGAAGACGTACGTGTGTGTGTCACTTTTATCAGGAACAGACAAGTGAGTACTCCATATATTAATAGTTTGACGAGTCAGTGTTCAGGAGATGGGGGAGGAGAAGAGGGGGAGGTAGAGAGAGGGGAGCCTACGAGACACCTTTACCCTATAATCTGATTACAGAAAGAGAGTTCAATGACTGATATAAACAATGATGCTACAGAATTACCTCTACCTCCCCCTTATCCCTACCTCCCCCTTATTGGGTTTTATATCTAGAAGTGTAATTAACAAGAGTGCAGAGGTCTTATTGCAACTATATCTTGCACTAGTCAGGCCGCACCTCCATTATGCGGTCCAGTTCTGGTGCCCCTATTATAGAATGGATATAAATTTACTAGAGTCGGTGCAGCGAAGAATGACAAAAATGATTCAGGGACTTAGAAACCTTCCATATCAGGATAGGTTAAAGAAACTTAACTTGCATTCCCTAGAAAGACGAAGAGTGCGGGGAGATATGATAGAAGTATTTAAGTGGGTGAAAGGAATCAATAAAGGGGATATAGAAAAAGTTCTTATAATATCCGAGCAGGATAGGACTCGGAGCAACGGATTCGTTTAGGTTTAGGAGGGAGATAAGAAGAAACTGGTTCACTAGATAGATTCATGGACGATAGAGAGTGGTAGTAACTCTCGACAGGAGCTGCCATGCACAGGCCAACCGGCCTATTGCAGACTCCTTATTTTCTTATGTTCTTATCCCTACCTCCCCCTTATCCCCACCTCCCCCCAGTGCATCGTATCTCTCAGTGTTTGGGGTTGATGTTTGGGCATGTTGACTCGTAACTTACCCCAACACCGAGGAACACCAGGTAAGGGTACAAGGTGTTTTTATGTACCTGTACCTGCTTGTAGCCTTAATTAACAGGTAAGAGGTTGTTCTGTGTGTACTCTTGCCTGACACTTCATCTCAATACACAATCGCTGAAATACTGTACCATTAAGTGTCAAGTGTTAAGAAGAGCATTATTGGCCAAAGGAAGGCTATAGGTAGAAGGATAAATCGTGGCGAAATTTACCTCCGGGATATTATAAGGTACTGGCCGGTAGGGTTAAGACCGAGATAAGAAAAGCCAAGACAAATAATGAACTGAAGATAGCAAAGGAGGCGAAGACAAACCCCAAAGGATTCTACCAAATGTATCAAACTAAAACACGAGGTAAGATTGGACCGGCGAGCTAACTGATAACGACAGAGAAATGAGCAATAATCTGAATAAACATTTTTCAACAGTTTTCACCACCGAAAATTTAAACATGATACCCGAGGCACCGACTCTATTCAGAGATAGTGAAGAAAACAAATTAAGCGAGATAGTAGTGACTAGTAACGATGTTAATAAGCAAATAGACAAACTGAAGCCTAATAAGTCACCTGGTCCCGATGAGATATTTGCCAGAGTATTAAAGGAATGTAAGGATGAGCTTAGTATGCCCTTAGCAAAGCTGTTTAACAGTCATTAAAAACAGGTGTAGTACCAGAATCCTGGAGGATAGCGAATGTAATACCGATTTTCAAGAAGGGGGATAGATCACTATCCTCTAACTACCGCCCAATCAGTCTAACATCAATAGTAGGCAAATTACTAGAATCAATCATTTCAAACTCTATTCGAAACCACCTGGAGAAGCACAAGTTGATCAATGATTCCCAGCATGGCTTCACAAGCGGGCGTTCATGTCTAACTAATCTATTAACATTCTTTTTATCAGTTTTCGACTTTAGCAAAGCCTTCGACAGAGTCCCCCACAAAAGACTAATTAGAAAGGTATAAGCGCATGGCATCAAAGGTAATATCCTCAAATGGATTAGGGCGTGATTACGGGACAGGAAACAGCGAGTGAGCATTAACGGCACTAAGTCCCATTGGAGCAAGTCACAAGTGGAGTTCCCCAAGGCACAGTACTTGGACCATTATTATTTATTATATACATAAACGACATAGATATCGTCATAGACAGCAACATAAGCAAATTTGCTGATGACACTAAAATAGGACGTGTAGTTAAATCTGACGAGGACTCTGCAAAACTACATGAAGATCTAAAAAAAATTTTCGAATGGTCGGAAAAATGGCAGATGAAATTCAATGTGGACAAATGTAAAGTACTCAGTATAGGAGATGTAAACAGGGAAACCAGTTACCAGATGAACAACGATGCCATTGTGGAATCCGACTGCGAGAGAGATTCAGGAGTAATGATATTTAGGAATCTTAAGCCAAGTAAACAATGTGTTTTTGCTCGTAACAAGGTTAATAAAGTACTTGGGTTCATACAAAGGAGTGTTAGTTACAAGACTAGCGAGGTCATTTTAAAATTACATCTAGCGCTTGTGAGACCTCACCTGGATTACGCAGTTCAGTTCTGGTCACCGTATTACAGAATGGATATAGAATCCTTGGAAAGAATCCAGAGGAGAATGACAAGACTAATCCCGAGCATTAGGAACCTTGAGTACAGAGACAGGTTAAAGCATCTTAATTTGCACTCCCTCGAGAGACGTAGAGTGAGGGGCGACATGATAGAGATGTATAAATGTCAGGGTTAAAAAAGGGGACATTACAAAGGTACTCAAACTATCCAACTTTGAGCGAACTCGTAACAATGGTTTTAAATTAGACAAATTTAGATTTAGGCGCGAAATAGGTAAACACTGGTTTGGAAACAGAGTAGTGGATGAGTGGAACAAGTTACCAAACATCATCATTAACTCGAATATGCTGGATAGCTTCAAACATAGGTTGGATGCTTATATGAGCAATAGGAGTTGGGTATAAATGGTACTGCCCAGTATGGGTCAATAGGCCCGCTGCAGTTTCCTCCACTCTTATGTTCTTATGAATAAGTGTTTTAAGTGGAGAGTCTTGACAGTAATTATGAAGTGAATGTTGATAAGTGTTGTAAGTGTTAAATGTTCAAAATCTTGGCAGTAAGTGTTACGTGAATGTTGATAATAAGTATTTTAAGTGTTAAGAATAAGTGTTTAAGTGTTGAGAGTTTTGGCAGTTTTAAGTGAATGTTAACAATAAATATAAGTGTTAAGAACAAGTGTTTCAAGTGTTGACAGGTCATTTAGCACCCCCCCCCCCCCCCCCCCACACACACACAGCTTTGAAACAGGTGTACAGTAGAAAGAGTTTTGAGGGAAATTATCAGGTGTTTGATTGATGATCTGGTCACCTGGGGCTTTCACATATTAAAGTAATCTTCTATCTATTGTCTGTCTAAGGGAGGTAGATGAGGGGGAGGAAGATGAGAGGGAGGATGGTGAGGTGGGGGGGGGGGGACTCTTTACATAACACGAGTCAATTGTGGGGAGAGGACTTGACTAGACGTATAGGCGCCACTCCTACCACCATCATCACGACCACTACCACCATCATCATCTCGACCACTACTACCGCCACCATCACTACCACTACCACCATCATCATCACGACCACTACTACCGCCACCATCACTACCTCTACTACCACCTTCTTTCATCATTACTACCACCATCACTACCACTACTATCACCATCACTACCACCACTATCACCATCACTACCACCACCATCTCCATCACTACCACCACCATCTCATCATTACTACCACCATCACTACCATCACTCACCATCACTCATCATCATTACTACTGCCATCATCACTACCACCACCATCACCATCACTACCACCATCACTCCCACTACTACCACCATCACTCCCACTACTACCACCATCACTACTACCACCACTACTACCACCAACACCATTACTACCACCAACACCACCAACACTACCACTACCGTCACCACCACCACCACCTACCACCACTACCACCTACCACCTACCACCACCTACCACCTACCACCACCACCACCTACCACCTACCACCACCACCTACCACCACTACCACCTACCACCACTACCACCTACCACCACTACCACCTACCACCACTACCACCTACCACCTACCACCACCACCGAAAATTTTCCGAAAATTTTCCAAAATTTTCCAAAAATTTTCCAAAATTTTCCGAAATTTTTCCAAAAATTTCCGAAATTTTTCCAAAATTTTCAGAAATTTTCAGAAAATTTTCCAAAAATTTTCCAAAAATTTCCGAAAATTTTCCGAAAATTTTCCAAAATTTTCCCAAAATTTTCAGAAAATTTTCCAAAATTTTCCAAAAATTTTCAGAAAATTTCCAAAAATTTTCCAAAAATTTCCGAAATTTTTCCATTTTCCAAAAATTTTCCAAAATTTTCCGAAAATTTTCCAAAATTTTCCAAAAATTTTTCAAAATTTTCCAAAAATTTTTCAAAATTTTCCAAAAATTTTCAGAAAATTTCCGAAAATTTTCCAAAATTTTCCGAAAATTTTTCAAAATTTTCCGAAATTTTTCCAAAATTTTCCGAAAATTTTCCGAAAATTTTCCAAAATTTTCAGAAAATTCCCAAAAAATTTCCAAAATTTTCCAAAATTTTCCAAAAATTTTCCAAAATTTTCCAAAAATTTTCCCAAATTTTCCGGAATTTTTCCAAAATTTTCCGAAATTTTTCCAAAATTTTCCAAAAATTTTCGACAATTTTCCAAAAATTTTCAGAAATTTTCCAAAAATTTTCCAAAATTTTTCCAAAATTTTCAGAAATTTTCCAAAAATTTTCCCAAATTTTCCGAAATTTTTCCAAAATTTTCCGAAATTTTTCCAAAATTTTCCAAAAATTTTCGACAATTTTCCAAAAATTATCAGAAATTTTCCAAAAATTTTCCAAAATTTTTCAAAAATTTTCAGAAATTTTCCAAAAATTTTCCAAATTTTTTGGAAAATCTGGGGAAATTTTTGGAAAATCTGGGGAAATTTCTGAAAAATCTAGGGAATTTTTTGGAAAAACTAGGGAATTTTTTGGAAAATCTGGGGAAATTTCCAAAAATTTTCCCAAAATTTCAACAAATTTTCCAAAAATTTAAAAAATTTCCCCAGATTTTCCAAAAATTTCCCTAGATTTTTCAGAAATTTCCCCAGATTTTCCAAAAATTCCCCTAGATTTTTCAGAAATTTCCCTAGATTTTCGCAAATTTTTCCGAAATTTTTCCAAAATTTTCCAAAAATTTTCCCAAATTTTTTCGAAAATTTTCCAAAATTTCCAGAAAATTCCCAAAAATTTTCGAAAATTTTCCCAAAATTTTCAGAAATTTTCAGAAAATTTTCCAAAAATTTCCGAAAATTTTCCAAAATTTTCCGAAAATTTTCCAAAATTTTCCAAAATTTTCCAAAAATTTTCCAAAATTTTCCGAAAATTTTCGGAAAATTTCCAAAAATTTTCCAAAATTTTCCGAAATTTTTCAAAAATTTTCCCAAATTTTCCCAAATTTTCTGAAAATTTTCCAAAATTTTCCAAAAATTTTCAGAAAATTTTCCAAAATTTTCCAAAAATTTTCAGAAAATTTTCCAAAAATTTTCCAAAAATTTCCGAAATTTTTCCAAATTTTCCGAAAATTTTCCAAAATTTTCCAAAAATTTTTCAAAATTTTCCAAAAATTTTTCAAAATTTTCCAAAAATTTTTCAAAATTTTCCAAAAATTTTCAGAAAATTTCCGAAAATTTTCCAAAATTTTCCGAAAATTTTTCAAAATTTTCCGAAATTTTTCCAAAATTTTCCGAAAATTTTCCGAAAATTTTCCAAAATTTTCAGAAAATTCCCAAAAATTTTCCAAAATTTTCCAAAATTTTCCAAAAATTTTCCAAAATTTTCCAAAAATTTTCCAAAATTTTCCAAAAATTTTCCCAAATTTTCCGAAATTTTTCCAAAATTTTCCGAAATTTTTCCAAAATTTTCCAAAAATTTTCGACAATTTTCCAAAAATTTTCAGAAATTTTCCAAAAATTTTCCAAAATTTTTCAAAAATTTTCAGAAATTTTCCAAAAATTTTCCCAAATTTTTTGGAAAATCTGGGGAAATTTTTGGAAAATCTGGGGAAATTTCTGAAAAATCTAGGGAATTTTTTGGAAATACTAGGGAATTTTTTGGAAAATATGGGGAAATTTCCAAAAATTTTCCCAAAATTTCAACAAATTTTCCAAAAATTTAAAAAATTTCCCCAGATTTTCCAAAAATTTCCCTAGATTTTTCAGAAATTTCCCCAGATTTTCCAAAAATTCCCCTAGATTTTTCAGAAATTTCCCTAGATTTTCGCAAATTTTTCCGAAAATTTTCCAAAATTTTCCAAAAATTTTCCCAAATTTTTTCGAAAATTTTCCAAAATTTTCCAAAAGTTTTCCAAAATTTTCCGAAATTTTTCCAAAATTGTCCAAAAATTTTCCCAAATTTTCCGAAAATTTTCAGAAAATTTCCAAATATTTTCCGAAAATTTTTCCAAAATTTTCCGAAATCTTTCCAAAATTTTCCATAAATTTTCCCAAATTTTCCGAAAATTTTCCAAAAATTCCCTAAAATTTTCGAAAATTTTCCCAAAATTTTCAGAAATTTTCAGAAAATTTTCCAAAAATTTTCCAAAAATTTCCGAAAATTTTCCGAAAATTTTCCGAAAATTTTCCGAAATTTTTCCAAAAATTACCGAAATTTTTCCAAAATTTTCAGAAATTTTTAGAAAATTTTCCCAAATTTTCCAAAATTTCTCCAAAATTTTCGGAAATTTCTCCCATATTTTCCAAAAATTTTCAAAAATTTCCGAAAATTTTCAGAAAATTCCCAAAAATTATCGAAAATTTTCAAAATTTTCCAAAAATTTTCAGAAAATTTCCGAGAATTTTCCAAAATTTTCCAAAAATTTTCCAAAATTTTCCAAAAATTTTAAGAAAATTTCCGAAAATTTTCCAAAATTTTCCGAAATTTTTCCAAAATTTTCCAAAAATTTTCCAAAATTATCCGAAATTTTTCCAAAAATTTCCGAAATTTTTCCAAAAATTTCCGAACTCTTTCCAAAATTTTCCATAAAATTTCCAAAATTTTCCGAAAATTTTCCAAAATTTTCCAAAAATTTTCCAAAATTTTCCAAAAATTTTCCCAAATTTTCCGAAATTTATCCAAAAATTTCCGAAAATTTTCCAAAATTTTCCAAAAAATTTCCCAAATTTTCCGAAATTTTTCCAAAATTTTCCAAAAATTTTCCAAAAATTTCCGAAATTTTTCCAAAAATTTCCAAAATTTTTCCAAAATTTTCAGAAATTTTCAGAAAATTTTCCAAAAATTTTCCAAATATTTCCGAAAATTTTCCGACAATTTTCCAAAATTTTCCAAAAATTTTCAGAAAATTTCAAAAAAGTTTCCCAAAGTTTCCGAAATTTTTCCAAAATTCCGAAAATTTTGTAAAATTTTCCGAAATTTTTCCAAAATTTTCCGAAATTTCTCCAAAATTTTCCAAAAATTTTCCAAAATTTTCCGAAAATTTTCCAAAATTTTCAGAAAATTTCCGAAAATTTTCCAAAATTTTCCCAAATTTTTCCAAAATTTTCCAAAATTTTCAGAAAATTTTCCAAAATTTTTCCAAATATTTCCGAAAATTTTCCGAAAATTTTCCAAAATTTTCCGAAAATTTTCCAAAATTTTCCGAAAATTTTCCGATAATTTTCCGAAAATTTCCAAAAATTTCCGAAAATTTTCCGATAATTTTCCAAAATTTTCCAAAAATTTTCCAAAATTTTCCGAAATTTTTCCAAAATTTTCCGAAATTTTTCCAAAAATTTCCGAAATTTTTCCAAAATTTTCAGAAATTTTCAGAAAATTTCCAAAAATGTTCAGAAAATTTCCAAAAATTTTCCAAAATTTTCCCAAATTTTCCGAAAATTTTCCCAAATTTTCCAAAAATTTTCCAAAATTTTCCAAAAATTTTCAGAAAATTTCCGAAAATTTTCTAAAATTTTCCGAAATTTTTCCAAAATCTTCCAAAAATTTTCCAAAATTTTCCGAAATTTTTCCCAAAAATTTCCGAAATTTTTCCAAAAATTTCCAAAATTTTCCATAAATTTTCCCAAATTTTACCAAAATTTTCAGAAAATTTTCCAAAATTTTCCAAAAATTTTCCAAAATTTTCCAAAAATTTTCCAAAATTTTCCGAAAATTTTCCAAAATTTTCCAACAATTTTCCAAAATTTTCCAAAAATTTTCAGAAAATTTCCGAAAATTTTCTATAATTTTCCGAAATTTTTCCAAAATTTTCCGAAATTTTTCCAAAATTTTCCAAAAGTTTTCAAAATTTTCCCAAATTTTCTAAAAATTTTCCCAAATTTTCCGAAAATTTTCGAAAATTTTCCGAAATTTTTCCAAAATTTTCCGAAATTTTTCCAAAATTTTCCGAAATTTTTCCAAAATTTTCCGAAATTTTTCCAAAAATTTCCGAAATTTTTCCAAAATTTTCCAAAAATTTTCCCAAATTTTCCGGAAATTTTCTAAAATTTTCAAAAAATTTTCAAAAAATTTTCAAAAATTTTCCAAAATTTTCCAAAAATTTTCAGAAAATTTCCAAATATTTTCCGAAATTTTTCCAAAATTTTCCAAAAATTTTCCCAAATTTTCCGAAATTTTTCCAAAATTTTCAGAAATTTTTCCAAAATTTCCGAAAATTTTCCAAAAATTCCCAAAAATTTTGGAAAATTTTCGGAAAATTTTCAGAAACTTTCAGAAACTTTTCCAAAAATTTTCCAAAAATTTCCGAAAATTTTCCGAAAATTTTCCAAACTTCTCCAAAAATTTTCCAAAACTTTCCGAAATTTTTCCAAAAACTTCCGAAATTTTTCCAAAATTTTCAGAAATTTTCAGAAAATTTTCCAAAAAGTTTCCAAAAGTTTCCGAAATTTTTCCAACATTCCGAAAATTTTCTAAAATTTTCCGAAATTTTTCCAAAATTTTCCTAAATTTCTCCAAAATTTTCCAAAAATTTTCCAAAATTTTCCGAAAATTTTCCCAAATTTTCAGAAAATTCCCAAAAATTTTTCAAAAATTTTCAGAAAATTTCCGAGAATTTTTCCAAATTTTCCGAAATTTTTCCAAAATTTTCCATAAATTTTCCCAAATTTTCCGAAAATTTTCCAAAATTTTCCAAAAATTTTCCAAAATTTTCCAAAAATTTTCAGAAAATTTCCGAAAAATTTCCAAAATTTTCCGAAATTTTTACAAAATTTTCCGAAATTCTTCCAAAATTTTCCAAACATTTTCCAAAATTTTCCAAAAATTTTCCCAAATTTTCCAAAATTTTTCCAAAATTTTCCAAAAATTTCCGAAAATTTTCCAAAATTTTCCAAAAATTTTCAGAAAATTTTCAAAAATTCAGAAAATTTTCAAAAATTTTCGAAAATTTTCCCCAAATTTTCAGAGATTTTCAGAAAATTTTCCAAAAATTTTCCAAAATTTTCCGAAAATTTTCCAAAAATTTCCAAAAATTTCCGAAAATTTTCCGAAAATTTTCCAAAATTTTCCAAAATTATCCGAAATTTTTCCAAAATTTTCCAAAAATTTTCCAAAATTGTCCGAAATTTTTCCAAAAATTTCCGAAATTTTTCCAAAATTTTCCATAAATTTTCCCAAATTCTCCGAAAATTTTCCAAAATTTTCCGAAAATTTTCCAAAATTTTCCAAAAATCTTCCAAAATTTTCCAAAAATTTTCAGAAAATTTCCGAAAATTTTCCAAAATTTTCAGAAAATTTTCCAAAATTTTCCGAAAATTTTCCAAAATTTTCCGAAATTTTTCCAAAATTTTCCAAAAATTTACCCAAATTTTCAGAAAATTTTCCAAAATTCTCAGAAAATTTTCCAAAATTTTCAGAAAATTTTCCAAAATTTTCCAAAAATTTTCCAAAATTTTCCAAAAATTTTCCAAAATTTTCCAAAAATTTTCCAAAATTTTCCAAAAATTTTCAGAAAATTTCCGAAAATTTTCCAAAATTTTCCGAAATTTTTCCAAAATTTTCCGAAATTTTTCAAAAATTTTCCCAAAATTTTCCAAAATTTTCCGAAAATTTTCCAAAATTTTCCAAAAATTTTCCAAAATTTTCCGAAATTTTTCCAAAAATTTCCGAAATTTTCCGAAAATTTTCCAAAAATTTTCAGAAAATTTCCAAATATTTTCCGAAATTTTTCCAAAATTTTCAAAAAATTTTCCCAAATTTTCCCAAATTTTTCCAAAATTTTCCAAAATTTTTCCAAAATTTCCGAAAATTTTCCAAAAATTCCCAAAAATTTTGGAAAATTTTCCGAAAATTTTCAGAAATTTTCAGAAAATTTTCCAAAAATTTTCCAAAAATTTCCGAAAATTTTCCGAAAATTTTCCAAAATTTTCCAAAAATTATCCAAAACTTTCCGAAATTTTTCCAAAAATTTCCGAAATTTTTCAAAAATTTTCAGAAATTTTCAGAAAATTTTCCAAAAATTTTCAGAAAATTTCCAAAAAGTTTCCGAAATTTTCAGAAAGTTCCCAAAAATTTTCGAAAATTTTCCAAAATTTTCCAAAAATTTTCAGAAAATTTCCGAGAATTTTTCCAAATTTTCCGAAATTTTTCCAAAATTTTCCAAAAATTTTCCCAAATTTTCCGAAAATTTTCCGAAAATTTTCCAAAATTTTTCAAAAATTTTCCAAAATTTTCCGAAATTTTTCCAAAAATTTCCGAAAGTTATCCAAAATTTTCCAAAATTTTTCCAAAATTTTCCGAATTTTTTCCAAAATTTTCCAAAAATTTACCCAAATTTTCAGAAAATTTTCCAAAATTTTCCGAAATTTTTCCAAAATTTTCCAAAAATTTTCCAAAATTTTCCGAAAATTTTCAGAAATTTTCCAAAAATTTTCCAAAATTTTCCAAAAATTTTCAGAAATTTTCCAAAAATTTTCCAAATTTTTTGGAAAATCTGGGGAAATTTTTGGAAAATTTGGGGAAATTTCTGAAAAATCTAGGGAATTTTTGGGAAAAACTAGGGAATTTTTTGGAAAATCTGGGGAAATTTCCAAAAATTTTCCCAAAATTTCAACAAATTTTCCAAAAATTTAAAAAATTTCCCCAGATTTTCCAAAAATTTCCCTAGAATTTTCAGAAATTTCCCTAGATTTTCCAAAAATCCCCCTAGATTTATCAGAAATTTCCCTACATTTTCGCAAATTTTTCCGAAAATTTTCCAAAATTTTCCAAAAATTTTCCCAAATTTTCCAAAATTTTTCCAAAATTATCCAAAAATTTCCGAAAATTTTCCAAATTTTCCAAAAATTTTCCGAAAATTTTCAAAAATTCAGAAAATTTTCAAAAATCTTCAAAAATTTTCCGAAAATTTTCCAAAATTTTCAGAAAATTCCCAAAAATTGTCGAAAATTTTCCCAAAATTTTCAGAAATTTTCAGAAAATTTTCCGAAAATTTTCAAAAATTCAGAAAATTTTCAAAAATCTTCAAAAATTTTCCGAAAATTTTCCAAAATTTTCAGAAAATTCCCAAAAATTGTCGAAAATTTTCCCAAAATTTTCAGAAATTTTCAGAAAATTTTCCAAAAATTTTCCAAAAATTTCCGAAAATTTTCCGAAAATTTTCCAAAATTTTCCAAAAATTTTCCGGGAAAGTTGGTTATCTACTTTCCCGAAAAGTAGATAGATTTTCTACTTTTCGGGAAAGTAGATTATCGACTTTTTGGGGAAGTAGATTATCGACTTTTTGGGAAATATTACCTAATTTTGCGAAGTAGATTATCATAGAAAACGGGAAATTTGTATCATAAAAAATGGGATATATCTACTTTCCGGGAAAGTTGGTTATCTACTTTCCCGAAAAGTAGATAGATTTTCTACTTTTCGGGAAAGTAGATTATCGACTTTTCGGGGAAGTAGATTATCGACTTTTCGAGTAAGATTATCAATTTTTGCGGGAAATATTACCTAATTTTGCGAAGTAGATTATTATAGAAAACGGGAAATTTGTATCATAAAAAATGGGATATATCTACTTTCCGGGAAAGTTGGTTATCTACTTTCCCGAAAAGTAGATAGATTTTCTACTTTTCCGGAAAGTAGATTATCAACTTTTCGAGGAAGTAGATTATCGATTTTTGCGGGAAATATTATCTAATTTTGCGAAGTAGATTATCATAGAAAACGGGAAATTTGCATCATGAAAAATGGGAAATATCTACTTTCCGGGAAAGTTGGTTATCTACTTTCCCGAAAAGTAGATAGATTTTCTACTTTTCGGGAAAGTAGATTATCGACTTTTCGGGGAAGTAGATTATCGAATTTTTGGGAAATATTACCTAATTTTGCGAAGTAGATTATCATAGAAAACGGGAAATTTGTTTCATAAAAAATGGGAAATATCTACTTTCCGGGAAAGTGGATAGATTTTCTACTTTTCGGGAATGTAGATTATCGACTTTTCCGGAAAGTAGATTATCGACTTTTCGAGGAAGTAGATTATCAATTTTTGCGGGAAATATTACCTAATTTTGCGAAGTAGATTATCATAGAAAACGGGAAATTTGTATCATAAAAAATGGGAAATATCTACTTTCCGGGAAAGTTGGTTATCTACTTTCCCGAAAAGTAGATATATTTTCTACTTTTCCGGAAAGTAGATTATCGACTTTTCGAGGAAGTAGATTATCGATTTTTGCGGGAAATATTACCTAATTTTGCGAAGTAGATTATCATAGAAAACGGGAAATTTGTATCATAAAAAATGGGAAATATCTACTTTCCGGGAAAGTGGGTTATCTACTTTCCCGAAAAGTAGATAGATTTTCTACTTTTCGAGAAAGTAGATAACCAACTTTCCCGGAAAGTAGATATTTCCCATTTTTATGATACAAATTTCCCGTTTTCTATGATAATCTACTTCGCAAAATTAGGTAATATTTCCCAAAAAGTCGATATCTACTTCCCTGAAAAGTCGATAATCTACTTTCCCGAAAAGTAGAAATCTATCTACTTTTCGGGAAAGTAGAAAACCAACTTTCCCGGAAAGTAGATATTTCCCATTTTTCATGATACAAATTTCCCGTTTTCTATGATAATCTACTTCGCAAAATTAGGTAATATTTCCCGCAAAAATCGATAGTCTACTTCCTCGAAAAGTCGATAATCTACTTTCCCGAAAAGTAGAAAATCCATCTGCTTTTCGGGAAAGTAGATAACCAACTTTCCCGGAAAGTAGATATTTCCTATTTTTTATGATACAAATTTCCCGTTTTCTATGATAATCTACTTCGCAAAATTAGGTAATATTTCCCGCAAAAATCGATAATCTACTTCCTCGAAAAGTCGATAATCTACTTTCCGGAAAAGTAGAAAATATATCTACTTTTCGGGAAAGTAGAAAACCAACTTTCCCGGAAAGTAGATATATCCCATTTTTTATGAAACAAATTTCCCGTTTTCTATGATAATCTACTTCGCAAAATTAGGTAATATTTCCCAAAAATTCGATAATCTACTTCCCCGAAAAGTCGATAATCTACTTTCCCGAAAAGTAGAAAATCTATCTACTTTTCGGGAAAGTAGATAACCAACTTTCCCGGAAAGTAGATATTTCCCATTTTTTATGATACAAATTTCCCGTTTTCTATGATAATCTACTTCGCAAAATTAGGTAATATTTCCCAAAAATTCGATAATCTACTTCCCCGAAAAGTCGATAATCTACTTTCCCGAAAAGTAGAAAATCTATCTACTTTTCGGGAAAGTAGATAACCAACTTTCCCGGAAAGTAGATATTTCCCATTTTTTATGATACAAATTTCCCGTTTTCTATGATAATCTACTTCGCAAAATTAGGTAATATTTCCCGCAAAAATCGATAATCTACTTCCTCGAAAAGTCGATAATCTACTTTCCCAAAAAGTAGAAAATCTATCTACTTTTCGGGAAAGTAGATAACCAACTTTCCCGGAAAGTAGATATTTCCCATTTTTTATGATACAAATTTCCCGTTTTCTATGATAATCTACTTCGCAAAATTAGGTAATATTTCCCGCAAAAATTCGATAATCTACTGCCCCGAAAAGTCGATAATCTACTTTCCCGAAAAGTAGAAAATCTATCTACTTTCCGGGAAAGTAGATAACCAACTTTCCCGGAAAGTAGATATTTCCCATTTTTTATGATACAAATTTCCCGTTTTCTATGATAATCTACTTCGCAAAATTAGGTAATATTTCCCGCAAAAATCGATAATCTACTTCCTCGAAAAGTCGATAATCTACTTTCCCGAAAAGTAGAAAATCTATCTACTTTTCGGGAAAGTAGATAACCAACTTTCCCGGAAAGTAGATATTTCCCATTTTTTATGATACAAATTTCCCGTTTTCTATGATAATCTACTTCGCAAAATTAGGTAATATTTCCCGCAAAAATTCGATAATCTACTCCCGAAAAGTCGATAATCTACTTCCCCGAAAAGTAGAAATCTATCTACTTTTCCGGAAAGTAGAAAACCAACTTTCCCGGAAAGTAGATATTTCCCATTTTTTATGATACAAATTTCCCGTTTTCTATGATAATCTACTTCGCAAAATTAGGTAATATTTCCCCAAAAATTCGATAATCTACTTCCCCGAAAAGTCGATAATCTACTTTCCCGAAAAGTAGAAAATCTATCTACTTTTCGGGAAAGTAGATAACCAACTTTCCCGGAAAGTAGATATTTCCCATTTTTTATGATACAAATTTCCCGTTTTCTATGATAATCTACTTCGCAAAATTAGGTAATATTTCCCGCAAAAATTGATAATCTTACTCGAAAAGTCGATATTCTACTTCCCCGAAAAGTCGATAATCTACTTTCCCGAAAAGTAGAAAATCTATCTACTTTTCGGGAAAGTAGATAACCAACTTTCCCGGAAAGTAGATATTTCCCATTTTTTATGATACAAATTTCCCGTTTTCTATGATAATCTACTTCGCAAAATTAGGTAATATTTCCCGCAAAAATCGATAATCTACTTCCCCGAAAAGTCGATAATCTACTTTCCCGAAAAGTAGAAAATCTATCTACTTTCCCGGAAAGTAGATATTTCCCATTTTTTATGATACAAATTTCCCGTTTTCTATGATAATCTACTTCGCAAAATTAGGTAATATTTCCCAAAAATTCGATAATCTACTTCCCCGAAAAGTCGATAATCTACTTTCCCGAAAAGTAGAAAATCTATCTACTTTTCGGGAAAGTAGATAACCAACTTTCCCGGAAAGTAGATATTTCCCATTTTTTATGATACAAATTTCCCGTTTTCTATGATAATCTACTTCGCAAAATTAGGTAATATTTCCCGCAAAAATCGATAATCTACTTCCTCGAAAAGTCGATAATCTACTTTCCCGAAAAGTAGAAAATCTATCTACTTTTCGGGAAAGTAGATAACCAACTTTCCCGGAAAGTAGATATTTCCCATTTTTTATGATACAAATTTCCCGTTTTCTATGAAAATCTACTTCGCAAAATTAGGTAATATTTCCCGCAAAAATTGATAATCTTACTCGAAAAGTCGATAATCTACTTCCCCGAAAAGTCGATAATCTACTTTCCCGAAAAGTAGAAAATCTATCTACTTTTCGGGAAAGTAGATAACCAACTTTCCCGGAAAGTAGATATTTCCCATTTTTTATGATCCAAATTTCCCGTTTTCTATGATAATCTACTTCGCAAAATTAGGTAATATTTCCCGCAAAAATCGATAATCTACTTCCTCGAAAAATCGATAATCTACTTTCCCAAAAAGTAGAAAATCTATCTACTTTTCGGGAAAGTAGATAACCAACTTTCCCGGAAAGTAGATATTTCCCATTTTTTATGATACAAATTTCCCGTTTTCTATGATAATCTACTTCGCAAAATTAGGTAATATTTCCCGCAAAAATCGATAATCTACTTCCTCGAAAAGTCGATAATCTACTTTCCCAAAAAGTAGAAAATCTATCTACTTTTCGGGAAAGTAGATAACCAACTTTCCCGGAAAGTAGATATTTCCCATTTTTTATGATACAAATTTCCCGTTTTCTATGATAATCTACTTCGCAAAATTAGGTAATATTTCCCGCAAAAATTGATAATCTTCCTCGAAAAGTCGATAATCTACTTCCCCGAAAAGTCGATAATCTACTTTCCGGAAAAGTAGAAAATCTATCTACTTTTCGGGAAAGTAGATAACCAACTTTCCCGGAAAGTAGATATTTCCCATTTTTTATGATACAAATTTCCCGTTTTCTATGATAATCTACTTCGCAAAATTAGGTAATATTTCCCGCAAAAATCGATAATCTACTTCCTCGAAAAGTCGATAATCTACTTCCCCGAAAAGTCGATAATCTACTTTCCGGAAAAGTAGAAAATCTATCTACTTTTCGGGAAAGTAGATAACCAACTTTCCCGGAAAGTAGATATTTCCCATTTTTTATGATACAAATTTCCCGTTTTCTATGATAATCTACTTCGCAAAATTAGGTAATATTTCCCGCAAAAATTGATAATCTTCCTCGAAAAGTCGATAATCTACTTCCCCGAAAAGTCGATAATCTACTTTCCCGAAAAGTAGAAAATCTATCTACTTTTCGGGAAAGTAGATAACCACTCCCGGAAAGTAGATATTTCCCATTTTTTATGATACAAATTTCCCGTTTTCTATGATAATCTACTTCGCAAAATTAGGTAATATTTCCCAAAAATTCGATAATCTACTTCCCCGAAAAGTCGATAATCTACTTCCCCGAAAAGTCGATAATCTACTTTCCCGAAAAGTAGAAAATCTATCTACTTTCCCGGAAAGTAGATATTTCCCATTTTTTATGAAACAAATTTCCCGTTTTCTATGATAATCTACTTCGCAAAATTAGGTAATATTTCCCAAAAATTCGATAATCTACTTCCCCGAAAAGTCGATAATCTACTTTCCCGAAAAGTAGAAAATCTATCTACTTTTCGGGAAAGTAGATAACCAACTTTCCCGGAAAGTAGATATTTCCCATTTTTTATGATACAAATTTCCCGTTTTCTATGATAATCTACTTCGCAAAATTAGGTAATATTTCCCGCAAAAATCGATAATCTACTTCCTCGAAAAGTCGATAATCTACTTTCCCGAAAAGTCGATAATCTACTTTCCCGAAAAGTAGAAAATCTATCTACTTTTCGGGAAAGTAGAAAACCAACTTTCCCGGAAAGTAGATATTTCCCATTTTTTATGATACAAATTTCCCGTTTTCTATGATAATCTACTTCGCAAAATTAGGTAATATTTCCCGCAAAAATTGATAATCTTACTCGAAAAGTCGATAATCTACTTCCCCGAAAAGTCGATAATCTACTTTCCCGAAAAGTAGAAAATCTATCTACTTTTCGGGAAAGTAGATAGCCAACTTTCCCGGAAAGTAGATATTTCCCATTTTTTATGATACAAATTTCCCGTTTTCTATGATAATCTACTTCGCAAAATTAGGTAATATTTCCCGCAAAAATCGATAATCTACTTCCCCGAAAAGTCGATAATCTACTTTCCCGAAAAGTAGAAAATCTATCTACTTTCCCGGAAAGTAGATATTTCCCATTTTTTATGATACAAATTTCCCGTTTTCTATGATAATCTACTTCGCAAAATTAGGTAATATTTCCCAAAAATTCGATAATCTACTTCCCCGAAAAGTCGATAATCTACTTTCCCGAAAAGTAGAAAATCTATCTACTTTCCCGGAAAGTAGATATTTCCCATTTTTTATGATACAAATTTCCCGTTTTCTATGATAATCTACTTCGCAAAATTAGGTAATATTTCCCGCAAAAATCGATAATCTACTTCCTCGAAAAGTCGATAATCTACTTTCCCAAAAAGTAGAAAATCTATCTACTTTTCGGGAAAGTAGATAACCAACTTTCCCGGAAAGTAGATATTTCCCATTTTTTATGATACAAATTTCCCGTTTTCTATGATAATCTACTTCGCAAAATTAGGTAATATTTCCCGCAAAAATCGATAATCTACTTCCTCGAAAAGTTGATGATCTACTTTCCGGAAAAGTAGAAAATATATCTACTTTTCGGGAAAGTAGATAACCAACTTTCCCGGAAAGTAGATATTCCCATTTTCTATAATAAAAAATTTCCGTTTTCTATGACAATCTAATTTTTGAAAAATTATGTAATCTACTTTCCTGAAAAGTAGATATTTCCCGTTTTCTATGATAAAAACTTTATGACCCTTGGCCTCTTAGTGTAACATAATCACAAATTCAACTTCTCTTTGTATTATAGGTCCAAGGAATAGAGCCACCAAAATCATGCCCTCATTACTATGGGGTATATTGAAATACATGCAGTAGTTTTAATTACAGAATATATTTACAAACAAACAATAAAATAAATATATCAGTATGTACAATAATAAACAAATACAAGTTAAATCTGATCAAATAAATGACTCAACCGAGTGACAAAATAATGAACATAAAAGTAGACTTTAGTCTAGGAACTACCATGAACAAAGTGGTCTATCCACCACACGAAACCTCATAAACAAGTAAGTTATTTTCCGTGGAACTCTAAAATATGATTAACAATAATGTTTCACAAATAATACTTTACATGGTGTTATAAAAGTCGAGCAAGGTTTACACGTTATACCACTAGAAACATACTGTACAATAAGGAAGGAGAGGCCCCATACTGGCGGTAAACAAAGTGAGCGGAAGCTGGCAGAAATGATGTCACAAACAAAAGACGTTCACGTTGCGAATCCACAACCAACCATGGAACTCTCACTCGTAACATCTCCCCCCTTAATTTAAAAGTTTAAGAAGCTCTGAATAAACTTTTACGCAGCACGAGACAGTGTCGGCAATTATATTATCACAGAACTTTATGCGTTTGATTTCTATAGTATAGGGTTGAAGAGCTAATGACCACCATAACAGTCTTTGATTCTTATTTCTCATATTATGAACAAACTGAAGTAGATTATGATCTGTACAAGCTATCACTGGGTAAAATGATCCACTCTCATACACCTCAAACTTTTACAGAGCTAACAAAAGGGCCAATGCTTCTTTTTCTATTGTGGCATATCCACGTTGATGCTTTTTCAGTTTGGCCGAGAAATGACAGTTCGAGTGCAATATTCCATCTTTTCCTTTTTGCATTAACACAACGCCAACTCCTGTGTCACACGCATCCGATTGTATCACAAACTGTTTCTTAAAGTCTGGGAGTTGCAATACAAGAGCCGTCGCCAACAACCCACGAACCTTTTCGATTGCTGTCTGGCATTCAACAGTCCACACAAACTTTCTTTTTGGACTGACCAAATCTGTCAGGGGATTGACCACCCTGGCAAAATTTTGACAAAACCGCCTGTAGAATCCAGCCATCCCGAGAAATCTTCTGAGAGCCTTTCGATTGCGAGGTGCGGGTAGACTGTTATATGTAGTGATGATGGGTGGTGTTGTACGTAGTAATGATTAGACAATAAAATAATAAGTTTAATGCTAAAAAAATATACTTTGCTGTACCGTTGTAGTGAAAAACATGGTGGAACTTACATACACCGTTAACGAACTAGTGATGGAAGAAGTTTTTGGGACTGAACAGTGAGACAATATGGAGCCTCCCAGAGGGTGGCGTCTTACCGTGGCCTAGCGAATGAGTCGCCCAGAGGGCGGCGTTTCTGCTAGTGGTATATACTGTATATATATACTTCATTTTTAGTCCATTTAACACGCGGACTTTGAACATATAATCAACGACCTCACCAGCAAGGAATCGAACCCTCGACCTACTGGGTGTGACTAGGGAACGCTTACCGGCTAGGCCACAAGGACACTAAAAGCAGTTCTAGACTCTGTTATATTTCACACAAAGCCTGTTCATCGAGCTGATGGCGCCGTGAACCCAGTAGGTCGAGGGTTCGATCCCTTGCTGGTGAGGTCGTTGATCATATGTTCAAAGTCCGCGTGTTAAATGGACTAAAAATGAAGTATATATATGTACCTCGCGTTTCATACCAGCTGGATTCGGTAAAATGCTACTGACACCACATAAGTGGCACGGGCAGTTTCCCATTGAGGTTCACGGCGCCATCAGCTCGATGAACAGGCTTTGTGTGAAATATAACAGAGTCTAGGACTGCTTTTAGTGTCCTTGTGGCCTAGCCGGTAAGCGTTCCCTAGTCACACCCAGTAGGTCGAGGGTTCGATTCCTTGCTGGTGAGGTCGTTGATTATATATATATATATATATATATATATATATATACACAAGAGGTTCATTAGTGCTTAAGGATGGTGCCGAGATATTAAGTAAACATAATGATTCAGCAAGTGTGTGTGTGTAAGTGGAGGAGGAGGCAGTCACAGACCCAGCCCGACACCCCGGCGCCAATGAGTTGCTTGCAGGCAGAGGTCAGTTACTAGGCAGGCGTCCTAAACACGGCCCACTCACTCTCTATAGCAACCACGACACACCTTCTGGGAGTCCTAATACATCCCACATACTCTATAGCAGCCACGACACACCTTCTGGGAGTCCTAACACACCCCACACACGCTATAGCAGCCACGACACACCTTCTGGGAGTCCAAACACACCCCACACACTCTATAGCAACCACGACACACCTTCTGGAAGTCCCAACACATCCCACACACTGTATAGCAACCACGACACACCTTCTGGGAGTTCTAACACACCCCACACGTCCTATAGACCACGACACACCTTCTGGGAATTTAAACACACCCCACACACACTATAACAGCCCTAACACACCTCACACGCTCTAAAACAACCACGACGCACTCTCTGGGAGTCGTGGCATTTTTTAACGATTTACAGTAGCTGATGATATGCGACTCTCACTCCTTAGTCCCTCTCAAACCTAAGCTATGATCCCGCCAGACAATGAATAACTAGACAGAATATAGCTTAACCTCAGGTAGTGATATTCTAAGTACACAAGATACGGATTCCTCGTCACCAAATTTACTTACCAAACAACACCGTCTTGCGAACTGTGTGATAAAAAGAGAAACATGGAACGAATTCTCCAAAGCTTTCTTACGGTAAAATCATCCTCCTCTCTCTCACCGCCCCCCCCCCTCCCCTTTAACCACTCATAAGAGATTTAGTTACAGTCTCAGCGCAATTTCAACGCCATTCTAGTTACCATAACATTTAGAGTTATTTATATATATTATCAAATCTCTAAACTTACGTGTAAAAAAAAAAGTGACGAATATTTAGGAATCAAGACGCCTTAACGCTAAAATTCACAAGTTAGAATAAAAAATAAAAACATTGTATCACTATTCCTACTCCAAGGTAGGAATAGTGCCAGCAAATGGACAAATAGGTTTAAAGTCTCCTGAAATGACAAATGCCAACCCTCTTAGGCACTGTTGCTTTCCAACTCTTTTCGCAAAAAAACAATAATAATAATAATAATAGTAACAACAACAACAACAACAACAATAATAATAATAATAACATCATCAACAACAACAACAACAACAACAATAATAATAATAATAATAATAATAATAATAATAATAGTAACAACAATAATAATAATAATAATAATAATAACCAACAATAATTAATAATAAGAGCAACAACAATAATAATAGTGATAAAAACAATAATAATAATAGTAACAATAATAATACTAACAAGAAACAAGTGTAAACATTAGCCACACTATATAACAAGACAGACAGACAGACACACAGGTATTACACTAGCATGCAATATAATGTTCACTGACCTACATACCTGTGACAGAAACTAGGGTGTGACCGCCACTTGATACCCCGAGTCTTTATACAGCATATAATAAGACTCGTTACTGGGGGAGGTTAAATAATGCTCAAGTGAGGTGGGGTGGGTCGGCCTGCCTGTCTGTCTATCAATCTATGCAAATGACATTCCACCCTGGACAAGTCTTTCCTTGTTGTCTCTCATGTATTAAAACACACACACATACACCTGATATATAAATAAATAGTATTCTTCCCTGTTACAAGTTACACCACAAGTACTGAGAGAGAGAGAGAGTGAGTATTTTCATCTTGAGAGAAAGAAAGAGAAAAAAGCGTGTGTGTGTGTGTGTGTGTGTGTGTGGACCTTCACGAGGGTATCGTTAAGGAGATAAAGGAAAACCTGAAAATTTTCCTGACCGACCATAACTTTGTAGACACATTAACTACGTGTTCACATCACCAGCCAGGTAAGACAGCCCAGCGAACCAGACAGATGGACGCCAGCCACACAGAGACAGTCAGGCAGACTTACTTGTCATTCAGGAGCAAGTTACATCCGTGCCACTACCAACACACACACACGAACTGATCGCTATAAGAACAACCCAGTCCCAACCATCATAAAAATTATCAACAACTCGTAATCAACCAGTATATTCACTCTCAGTCAATCTTACTTTTTGCACTGTCACTATGTTGAAATGCCCTGTAGTATGACCTTCTCCCCACCTAGTTATTATATATCATATTTGTATCACTCATTTAATATATCATATTTGTATCACTTATGTCACTTGTATATTATTTGTAAATCAAGAGACCCATTCCCCAATTATGTAACTGTATATTTTCAGTCTTCCGGCTGCTATGCTCTTTCAATAAACCGTTAATTATTATTATTATTTCATTTATGCCCTATTAAGTACCCATTATGAGATAGGTACTGTAAAGACCCATTACTGTACCACCCTCATGTACTGTAAACACTACTGTATTCTACCACACTCAACACCACTTACAGCTTCGCTGTGTGTACCTCAGAGGGACCAGCCAGTCACCTATGGTCACTGTATAAACATCAAGAATATTTTGACTTCCTTTAAAGTTCCTAAGTTATTTTCCGTCTATTTTCTAACTGATGATGTTAGAACTTATCTAACTCACTTGAACTACGACATAAAGACAGATTCTCAAAGGTTCCTAAGGTCTATTCTCCCCTTAGCTGATAATGAATACACACCCGACTGACATAAGAAACAAACACTGATTTAGTTAAGGTTCCCCCTTCCACAATACTACAAAACCCAGTATTCAAGATGATGTCCAAAGTACACTGAAGATGATGTCCAAAGTACACTGAAGATGATGTCCAAAGTTCACTGAAGATGATGTCCAAAGTACAGTGAAGATGATGTCCAAAGTACACTGAAGATGATGTCCAAAGTACACTGAAGATGATGTCCAAAGTTCACTGAAGATGATGTCCAAAGTACAGTGAAGATGATGTCGAAAGTACACTGAAAATGAAGTCGAAAGTACAATGAGATTCTACAATTTTGAATAAGTACTGTAGATGTTGGCCTAAACTTCATCGAAAATACGTAGAGGATGAATACAGTATGAGAGTGTGTTGATCATTTAAACCAGGAGGGAGTGGGGGAAGGAGGGAGTGGGGGGGAGTGGGGGGAAGGGGGAGTGGGGGAAGGGGAAGGGAGTGGGGAGGAGGGGAAGGGAGAGGAAAAGGGGAGGGAGGGAGAGGGAGGAGGGGAAGGGAGAGGAGGGGAAGGGAGAGGGAAGGGGGGGGAAGTGAGAGGGGAAAGGGAGGGAAGTAGGGAGGGAGGGAGAACGGCCACAGTTGCTAGGTTACTCACCGCTGCTCTTTTTATGTAACTGGCCACGCCCCCTCCCTCCCTCCACCATCATCACCACCACCATTATTATTATTACTATATAAAGTTTTCTAATAACAGTTTTTATATCATTCCTTTCGGTATTATTCTATGAAGACTTATATTACATCTCCCAGGTAATATTGCTGCATGATGAGGCTTCCGGCGACCCTCCCTGGCATGGAGGCCTTACTAAGTCTGTCTCTCTCTCTCTCTCTCTCTCAAGGTACATATGCGTGTTTCTTTTGGCCAGGAAACGGGGTCAAAAGGTGCAGAGAGAAATGTGTGTGTGTTAGTGCCAGAAGGAGTTTACGGTCCACACACACACGCGCGCGCGCGCACACACACACACACACACACACAACCCGGGTTTATCGGTCACACAGGGGGTCACGTCCTGGTGTGCGGACCCTCCATACACCACCACATCTCACACCTAATTAAGATAACACTCGCCTCACCTCTCCTGCCGTGTCCTCACCACAAGTCATCCTCAACGTGTATTGGGTGGATCAAAATGTATATGTTTTAAGAAGACAAACCATTACGATTCACCATCATAAATATGTCGAGTAACGAGACAAGTAGACAGAATAAATAATGCACACACACACACACACACGCGCGCACACACACCTACACACGCGCACACAAGCACCTCCCAACCATCACTCCCTCTCTCACCACGCCCCAAGTTCCGGTACATTCTATATCCTCCTCCTCCTCCTCTTCGCCAGGCTCTATACCACACAGCGCCTGGAGTGTGTTAGTCCAGCCCTTCCTCTCCCCTGTGAGTGATGACAGTGAGAGGTCGTTCATAACAGCTGTGAGAAGGAGGTGACGACCCTAGCTTCTTCCTTCCCCCTCTTGCCACGTCAGTTATAGACATTTTGTATAAGCGTGCGTGTGTGTGTGGGAGGATGACATCACCAGTGAACAAATTCCTGACTTTAAATCATCGGAAAACTACATTCCATTAAGATAAAATAAATCAAATGCGATATAAAAACAAATAAGAAATGCCACGTTACTTTTTTTTGTCCTTAATAAGTAGTATTTGACGTGATGACTATATAAAGCCTGACCAGCCTCTCAGAGTATCGTGCAATCTTCAAAAAAATATCTCCCCACATCCTTCATCTGAATACGATATTTACCTACACAGGGACATAATAGAATACAAATAGAGCTAACTAAAATTACTTCCTCCTCGACTCTTTAATTATAATCAAATACGTAGTTTGAGGTTCTTGGTGTATTACGTAAGATCAGTCACGTGTTTTAAGGTATCTGTACTGTATGTTCCCAGACTCCTGATACATAGTTACACAAACACTCACATAAAACATTCCCTCACAGTATATAAATCCTCTATATTAAAAACACTCAATTTTTTTCCCCTATATATAGTAAATGAATAATTAGTAATTCATTAGAGTTTAATGATTCAATCCATGAGTGTTGTGGAACTTATTAGGTGGTACAGCCGGCCCTGGGGAAAGCAGTGGGTACATACTTCCGGGTGTTGTGAGGTTAGTTAAGTTGGGGGTCTGTGTTGGTGCTTCTGTTTATTTAGTACAAACATATCCGAGGTTGACTGACACGAAGGCCGCCTGGGTGTGAAATTATTTAAGGTGTAGAAGGTGTCGCCAACATAACAACTACACTCTAAATCAACGAGCTGTATGATCCAGTGTCAAAGAATAATCCAAGAAGCCCAGACAACTCGCCAACTGCACTGGCTAACCATTACCCCGGAACACTATCCCTGAGTTGATTAACATCCAGAAACACAATTATTGCTGGACAGACAGAGGAAAGAGGAATAAAAAAACAAAAACATGTCCTTAGTCTCAGCCTGCCCGGGGATCGAACCTGGGGCTACCCTTGTAAGACGAGCATGATGACCTGAGGAACATAAGAAAGCAGGAAACTGCAGCGGGCAGTCCCGTTTACACCCAACCCCTATCGCTCATAATATATCCATCCAACCTATGTTTGAAAAAAGTACCCTTGGAGATGCGGGGTATCGATCCCCGTACCTCTCACATGCTAAGCGAGCGCTCTACCACTTGAGCTACATCCCCGACCTTAACACCACATACAAAGACAAATATTTTGTAAAAAAAAAAATGTAAACAACGAATAATTACAATCTAATAGACGAAATTAAATATTTATACAATAAATACCAGCACTAAGGTGTGTGTGTGTGTCGGGTAGCAACAAGTCATGGGTAGGTGGAGTGACCGACCTCTGACGATGAGTGACGATGCGTCTAGAAAGTAGCAAGTAAACACGAAGATGTGGTGATAGTGGTAGTGTTGGTGGTAGGTGGTGGTAGTAGTGGTGGTGGTGGTGGTGGTAGTAGTGGTAGTAGTAGTGGTGGTGGTGGTAGTAGTGGTAGTAGTAGTGGTGGTGGTAGTAGTAGTAGTGGTGGTGGTGGTGGTAGTAGTAGTAGTGGTGGTGGTGGTGGTGGTAGTAGTGGTGGTGGTGGTGGTGGTAGTAGTGGTGGTGGTAGTAGTAGTAGTGGTGGTGGTGGTGGTAGTAGTGGTAGGTGGTGGTAGGTGGTGGTAGGTGGTGGTGGTGGTGGTAGTAGGTGGTGGTGGTGGTGGTAGGTGGTGGTAGGTGGTGGTAGGTGGTGGTGGTGGTGGTAGGTGGTGGTGGTGGTAGGTGGTGGTAGGTGGTAGGTGGTGGTGGTGGTAGGTGGTAGGTGGTGGTGGTAGGTGGTAGGTGGTGGTGGTGGTGGTGGTGGTGGTGGTGGTGGTGGTGGTAGGTGGTGGTGGTGGTGGTGGTAGGTGGTAGGTGGTGGTGGTGGTGGTGGTGGTGGTGGTAGGTGGTAGGTGGTGGTGGTGGTAGGTGGTAGGTGGTAGTGGTGGTAGGTGGTAGTGGTGGTAGGTGGTAGGTGGTGGTGGTGGTAGGTGGTAGGTGGTGGTAGGTGGTAGGTGGTAGTGGTGGTAGGTGGTGGTGGTGGTGACGGTAGTGGTAGTGTTGGTGGTGTTGGTGGTAGTAATGGTGTTGGTGGTAGTAGTGGTGGTAGTAGTGATGGTGGTAGTAGTGGGAGTGATGGTGGTAGTAGTGGGAGTGATGGTGGTAGTGATGGTGGTGGTAGTGATGGTGGTGGTGGTGGTAGTGATGATGGCAGTAGTAATGATGATGAGTGATGGTGAGTGATGGTAGTGATGGTGGTAGTAATGATGAGATGGTGGTGGTAGTGATGGAGATGGTGGTGGTAGTGATGGTGATAGTGGTGGTAGTGATGGTGATAGTAGTGGTAGTGATGGTGGTAGTAATGATGAAAGAAGGTGGTAGTAGAGGTAGTGATGGTGGCGGTAGTAGTGGTCGTGATGATGATGGTGGTAGTGGTAGTGATGGTGGCGGTAGTAGTGGTCGTGATGATGATGGTGGTAGTGGTCGTGATGATGGTGGTAGGAGTGGCGCCTATACGTCTAGTCAAGTCCTCTCCCCACAATTGACTCGTGTTATGTAAAGAGTCCCCCCCCCCCCACCTCACCATCCTCCCTCTCATCTTCCTCCCCCTCATCTACCTCCCTTAGACAGACAATAGATAGAAGATTACTTTAATATGTGAAAGCCCCAGGTGACCAGATCATCAATCAAACACCTGATAATTTCCCTCAAAACTCTTTCTACTGTACACCTGTTTCAAAGCTGTGTGTGTGTGGGGGGGGGGGGGGTGCTAAATGACCTGTCAACACTTGAAACACTTGTTCTTAACACTTATATTTATTGTTAACATTCACTTAAAACTGCCAAAACTCTCAACACTTAAACACTTATTCTTAACACTTAAAATACTTATTATCAACATTCACGTAACACTTACTGCCAAGATTTTGAACATTTAACACTTACAACACTTATCAACATTCACTTCATAATTACTGTCAAGACTCTCCACTTAAAACACTTATTCATAAGAACATAAGAGTGGAGGAAACTGCAGCGGGCCTATTGACCCATACTGGGCAGTACCATTTATACCCAACTCCTATTGCTCATATAAGCATCCAACCTATGTTTGAAGCTATCCAGCGTATTCGAGTTAATGATGATGTTTGGTAACTTGTTCCACTCATCCACTACTCTGTTTCCAAACCAGTGTTTACCTATTTCGCGCCTAAATCTAAATTTGTCTAATTTAAAACCATTGTTACGAGTTCGCTCAAAGTTGGATAGTTTGAGTACCTTTGTAATGTCCCCTTTTTTAACCCTGACATTTATACATCTCTATCATGTCGCCCCTCACTCTACGTCTCTCGAGGGAGTGCAAATTAAGATGCTTTAACCTGTCTCTGTACTCAAGGTTCCTAATGCTCGGGATTAGTCTTGTCATTCTCCTCTGGATTCTTTCCAAGGATTCTATATCCATTCTGTAATACGGTGACCAGAACTGAACTGCGTAATCCAGGTGAGGTCTCACAAGCGCTAGATGTAATTTTAAAATGACCTCGCTAGTCTTGTAACTAACACTCCTTTGTATGAACCCAAGTACTTTATTAACCTTGTTACGAGCAAAAACACATTGTTTACTTGGCTTAAGATTCCTAAATATCATTACTCCTAAATCTCTCTCGCAGTCGGATTCCACAATGGCATCGTTGTTCATCTGGTAACTGGTTTCCCTGTTTACATCTCCTATACTGAGTACTTTACATTTGTCCACATTGAATTTCATCTGCCATTTTTCCGACCATTCGAAAATTTTTTTTAGATCTTCATGTAGTTTTGCAGAGTCCTCGTCAGATTTAACTACACGTCCTATTTTAGTGTCATCAGCAAATTTGCTTATGTTGCTGTCTATGACGATATCTATGTCGTTTATGTATATAATAAATAATAATGGTCCAAGTACTGTGCCTTGGGGAACTCCACTTGTGACTTGCTCCAATGGGACTTAGTGCCGTTAATGCTCACTCGCTGTTTCCTGTCCCGTAATCACGCCCTAATCCATTTGAGGATATTACCTTTGATGCCATGCGCTTATACCTTTCTAATTAGTCTTTTGTGGGGGACTCTGTCGAAGGCTTTGCTAAAGTCGAAAACTGATAAAAAGAATGTTAATAGATTAGTTAGACATGAACGCCCGCTTGTGAAGCCATGCTGGGAATCATTGATCAACTTGTGCTTCTCCAGGTGGTTTCGAATAGAGTTTGAAATGATTGATTCTAGTAATTTGCCTACTATTGATGTTAGACTGATTGGGCGGTAGTTAGAGGATAGTGATCTATCCCCCTTCTTGAAAATCGGTATTACATTCGCTATCCCCCAGGATTCTGGTACTACACCTGTTTTTAATGACTGTTAAACAGCTTTGCTAAGGGCATACTAAGCTCATCCTTACATTCCTTTAATACTCTGGCAAATATCTCATCGGGACCAGGTGACTTATTAGGCTTCAGTTTGTCTATTTGCTTATTAACATCGTTACTAGTCACTACTATCTCGCTTAATTTGTTTTCTTCACTATCTCTGAATAGAGTCGGTGCCTCGGGTATCATGTTTAAATTTTCGGTGGTGAAAACTGTTGAAAAATGTTTATTCAGATTATTGCTCATTTCTCTGTCGTTATCAGTTAGCTCGCCGGTCCAATCTTACCTCGTGTTTTAGTTTGATACATTTGGTAGAATCCTTTGGGGTTTGTCTTCGCCTCCTTTGCTATCTTCAGTTCATTATTTGTCTTGGCTTTTCTTATCTCGGTCTTAACCCTACCGGCCAGTACCTTATAATATCCCGGAGGTAAATTTCGCCACGATTTATCCTTCTACCTATAGCCTTCCTTTGGCCAATAATGCTCTTCTTAACACTTGACACTTAATGGTACAGTATTTCAGCGATTGTGTATTGAGATGAAGTGTCAGGCAAGAGTACACACAGAACAACCTCTTACCTGTTAATTAAGGCTACAAGCAGGTACAGGTACATAAAAACACCTTGTACCCTTACCTGGTGTTCCTCGGTGTTGGGGTAAGTTACGAGTCAACATGCCCAAACATCAACCCCAAACACTGAGAGATACGATGCACTGGGGGGAGGTGGGGATAAGGGGGAGGTAGGGATAAGAACATAAGAAAATAAGGAGTCTGCAATAGGCCGGTTGGCCTGTGCATGGCAGCTCCTGTCGAGAGTTACTACCACTCTCTATCGTCCATGAATCTATCTAGTGAACCAGTTTCTTCTTATCTCCCTCCTAAACCTAAACTTATCCAACTTGAATCCGTTGCTCCGAGTCCTATCCTGCTCGGATATTATAAGAACTTTTTCTATATCCCCTTTATTGATTCCTTTCACCCACTTAAATACTTCTATCATATCTCCCCGCACTCTTCGTCTTTCTAGGGAATGCAAGTTAAGTTTCTTTAACCTATCCTGATATGGAAGGTTTCTAAGTCCCTGAATCATTTTTGTCATTCTTCGCTGCACCGACTCTAGTAAATTTATATCCATTCTATAATAGGGGCACCAGAACTGGACCGCATAATGGAGGTGCGGCCTGACTAGTGCAAGATATAGTTGCAATAAGACCTCTGCACTCTTGTTAATTACACTTCTAGATATAAAACCCAATAAGGGGGAGGTAGGGATAAGGGGGAGGTAGAGGTAATTCTGTAGCATCATTGTTTATATCAGTCATTGAACTCTCTTTCTGTAATCAGATTATAGGGTAAAGGTGTCTCGTAGGCTCCCCTCTCTCTACCTCCCCCTCTTCTCCTCCCCCATCTCCTGAACACTGACTCGTCAAACTATTAATATATGGAGTACTCACTTGTCTGTTCCTGATAAAAGTGACACACACACGTACGTCTTCCAAACACCATAAAACAAGATAAAACGGGGACCAGTCTCTCAAGTACCCCTAACTGCCTTACAATGCAACAAGTACTGCAATGTGTGCAATATAGCCGTTGCAACACCCCACCTGATATACAACAGTAAATTGTCACTATTAAGTAAATTATAGTTTATTTTGCTTTCTGTCTGTGACCTCAGGACGCAAGGACAAGTGACCTTTTTTTGTGTGTGTGTGTGTGTGTGCGTGTGTTTTTTTACTTGATATGTTTATGTACGTACACACACACAATGATACATGTTCCTATTACTCTCTCTCCAACACTACTGAACATGACCACAATCTCCCCAAACACTGAAGGTGACCCCCCTTCTCTCTCTCTCCAACACTACTGAACATGACCACAATCTCCCCAAACACTGAAGGTGACCCCCCTTCTCTCTCTCCAACACTGCGCACTAACCCTTGTCAGTTTCTTAAAAAAAATTATATCAATTTGCATGTTCCAATATTTTTTACTTTAACATAAGTGACCGTGGCTAAACTCTCCTAAAAATAATTACGCTGATTATATGGTCAAGATTCGTCACGTTGCCAATTAAAGAAGGTCGTATTATTTCCGTGTGTGTGTGTGCTCGTACGTGGGAGGGAGATAAATTACCGACAGCAAGTGTCAATCTAGATTTTTCCGTCACACAATTGAAACGTAACCTATGACCCCTTGTGACCTTTGACCTTTACGACCATCTGGATATTGAGGTCAACCCAACACTAGTTAGGTTTCCTCCCCTTCCTCCTCTGTCCTCCCGGCACACAGGTCAGGAACAGCGCTCAAGTGTATGGCCTCCTCTCATTGTATCTAACTGACCGATACACTCCGTGGTTCTTCAGGCACTTGTGTCCTTAATGCATGAGTCAAGAAGACGAGCAAGAACTCAGCTGCTTCCCTGTTGGGCGCTGTAAACACGATGCAAAGAGGTGCACAATAAACTAGCCCAATCGCAAGGTAAATCTGAAACCTCTGTGACAGGTGTGTACGGCCTATGTTACAGGTGTGTACGACGTCTGTACGGCCTATGTTACAGGTGTGTACGGCCTCTGTGACGTCTGTACGGCCTCTGTTACAGGTGTGTACGGCCTCTGTGACATGTGTGTACGGCCTCTGTTACAGGTGTGTACGGCCTCTGTGACATGTGTGTACGGCCTCTGTTACAGGTGTGTACGGCCTCTGTGACAGGTGTGCACGGCCTGTGACAGGTGTGTACGGCCTCTGTGACAGGTGTATACACAGCACAGGTATTGGCCAGATTAGTGTACTCACCCCAGGGTAATGTGGACTGAACCTGTTAACACACTCTTAGGTGAGGCCAAGTCGCTCATATATCCATCCAACCTACAGTATGTTTGAAGCTCTCCAGCCTATTCGAGTTGATGATAATGTTTGGTAACTTGTTCCATTCATAATGTTCCTACTGTCTAGTCTCATGAAACATACCGAAGCAGTCAACATGAATTTGAGTAATGGCATGTACAAACTAGACAATTTTGTAATTAAGAAGATTTGTAACCAGGTGAGAAGGTTGGGTCACCTTACCCTCTGACCTGACTACCGACCGTTGCGGTGCTTTTTGAAGATTAGTAGGGTCATTACCTAATACCTGACCATTGTGGACCTGGTCTCACCCTCCTCTGTATATATACACCTTGTTTTGTACTTCTCCTTAGTCTGTACTCACCCCTGATGTGAATTACACGAAAGCGCCTGGGAACTTCGTGTTTTCTTCTTTCCTTGTGGTTATCAGAAAATTTTCCGACAAATTTTCAAAAATTTTCAAAAAATTTTCAAAATTTTTCCAAAACTTTCCAAAAATTTTCAAAAAATTTCATTAAATTTCCCAAAATTTTCAGAAAATTTTCCAAATATTTTCCAAAATTTTTCAAAAATTTTCAAAAAATTGTCCAAAAAATTTCAAAAATTTTCGTAAAATTTTCAAATTTTTTTTAAACATTTCCCGAAAATTTTTCGGGAAATTTTGGAAAAATTTTCTGAAAATTTCTGAAAATATTTGGAAAATTTTGGCAAATTTTCTGAAAATTTCCGGGAAAATTTTGGAAAATTTGGGAAAATTTTTGGAAATTTTTGGAAAATTTCGGAAAATATTTGGAAAATTTTGGAAAAATTTCCGAAAATATTAGAAAAATTTCGGAAAATTTTTGAAAATTTCCTGAATATTTCTGGAAAATTTTTGAAAATTTTTGGAAACCTGAAAATTTTGGAAAATTTTCGGAATATTTGGGAAAATTTTTGGAAAATTTTGGAAAAATTTCGGAAAATCTCGGAAAATTTAGGAAAATTTTTGGAAATTTTCTGAAAATTTTTGGAAAATTTTGGAAAATTTTCGGAAAATTTCGGAAAATTTTTGGAAAATTTTGGAAAATTTTCGGAAATTTTTGGAAAATTTTGGAAAAATTTCGGAAAATTTTGGAAAAATTTCGGAAAATTTTTGGAAAACTTTCGGAAAAATTTGCGAAAATCTAGGGAAATTTCTGAAAAATCTAGGGGAATTTTTGGAAAATCTGGGGAAATTTCTGAAAAATCTAGGGAAATTTTTGGAAAATCTGGGGAAATTTTTTAAATTTTTGGAAAATTTGTTGAAATTTTTGGAAAATTTTTGGAAAATTTTCGAAAAATTGGGGAAAATTTTTGGAAAATTTCTGAAAATTTTTGGAAAATTGTCGAAAATTTTTAGGAATTTTCTGAAAATTTTCTGAAAATTTTGGAAAATTTTCGGAATATTTGGGAAAATTTTGGAAAAATTTCGGAAAATTTCGGAAAAAATTTTTCGGAAAATTTTGGAAATTTTTCGGAAAATTTGGGAAATTTTTCGGAAAATTTTGGAAAATTTTCGGAAAAATTGGGAAAATTTTGGGACAAATTTCGGAAATTTTTGGAAAATTTTCTGAAAATTTTTGAATATATTTGGAAAATTTTTGAATATATTTGGAAATTTTCTGAAAATTTCCGGGAAAATTTCGGAAATTTTTTGGAAAATTTTGGAAAATTTTCGGAAAAATTGGGAAAATTTTTGGAAAATTTTGGAAAATTTTGGAAATTTTCTGAAAATCTTGGAAAAATTTCGGAAAATTTTGGAAATTTTTGTGAAAATTTTGAAAATTTTGGAAAATTTTGGCAAATTTTTGGAAATTTTCTGAAAATTTCCGGGAAAATTTCGGAAATTTTTTGGAAAATTTTGGAAAATTTTCGGAAAATTTGGGAAAATTTTTGGAAAATTTTGGACAAATTTCGGAAAATTTCGGAAATTTTTGGAAAATTTTCTGAAAATTTCTGGAAAATTTTCTGAAAATTTCTGGAAAATTTTCTGAAATTTTCTGAATATATTTGGAAAATTTTGGCAAATTTTTGGAAATTTTCTGAAAATTTTGGAAAAATTTCCGAAAATTTTAGAAAAATTTTGGAAAATTTTTGGAAAATTTTGGAAAAATTTCGGAAATTTTTGGAAAATTTTGGAAAAATTTCGGAAATTTTTGGAAAATTTTGGAAAATTTTTGGAAATTTTCTGAAATTTTTTGGAAAATTTTGGAAAATTTTCGGAAAATTTGTGAAATTTTTTGGGAATTTTCTGAAAATTTTCTGAAAATTTGGGAAAATTTTCTGAAAATTTGGGAAAATTTTTGGAAAATTTTGGAAAAATTTCGGAAAATTTCGGAAATTTTTGGAAAATTTTCTGAAAATTTCTGAATATATTTGGAAAATTTTGGCAAATTTTTGGAAACTTTCTGAAAATTTCCGGGAAAATTTCGGAAAATTTTTGGATAATTTTGGAAAAATTTCCGATAATTTTAGAAAAATTTCGGAAAATATGGGAAAATTTTCTGAAAATTTTTGGAAAATTTTGGAAAATTTTCGGAAAATTTTGGAAAATTTTTGGAAAATTTTGGAAAAATTTGGGAAAATTTGGGAAAATTTTCGGAAAAATAGGGAAAATTTTTGGAAAATTTTGGACAAATTTCGGAAAATTTTTGGAAAAATTTGGAAAATTTTCGGAAAATTTTGGAAAATTTTCCAAAAATTTTCGGAAAATTTTGGAAAATTTTCGGAAAATTTTGGAAAATATTTGGAAATTTTTGGAAAATTTTTGGAAATTTTTCGGAAATTTTTGGAAAATTTTGGAAAAATTTCGGAAAATTTTGGAAAAATTTCGGAAAAAATGGAAAAATTTCTGAATATTTCTGAAAATTTTAGGAAAATTTTTGATAATTTTCGGAAAATTTGGGAAAATTTTCGGAAAATTTTGGAAAATCTTTGGAAATTTTCTGAAAATTTTTGGAAAATTTTGGAAAATTTTATGAAAATTTTTGGAAAATTTTGGAAAAATTTCCGAAAATTTTAGAAAAATTTCCGAAAATTTTAGAAAAATTTCGGAAAATTTGGGAAAATTTTTGGAAAATTTGGGAAAATTTTTTGAAAATTTTGGAAAAATTTCGGAAAATTTTTGGAAAATTTTGGAAAATTTTTGGAAATTTTCTGAATTTTTTGGAAAATTTTCAGAAAAATTGTGAAAATTTTTGGGAATTTTCTGAAAATTTTCTGAAAATTTTGGAAAATTTTCGGAAAATTTGGGAAAATTTTTGGAAAATTTTGGAAAAATTTCGGAAAATTTTTGGAAATTTTCTGAAATTTTTGGGAAAATTTGGGAAAATTTTCGGAAAAATTGTGAAAATTTTTGGAAAATTTTAGACAAATTTCTGAAAATTTCGGAAATTTTTGGAAAATTTTCTGAAAATTTAGGAATTTAGTTGGAAAATTTTGGAAAAGTATTGTAAATTTTCTGAAAATTTCCGGGAAAATTTCGGAATTGTTTTGGAAAATTTTGGAAAAATTTCGGAAATTTTTGGAAAAATTTCGGAAAATTTTGAAAATTTTTTGAAAATTTTCGGATAATTTTGAAAAAATTTTTGAAAATTTTCTGAAAATTTTTGGAAAATTTGGGAAAATTATCGGAAAATTTTCTGAAAATTTTTGGAAAATTTGGGAAAATTATCGGAAAATTTGGGAGAATTTTTGGAAATTTTTGGAAAAATTTCGGAAAATTTTGGAAAATTTTCTGAAAATTTCTGAATATATTTGGAAAATTTTGGCAAATTTTTGGAAATTTTCTGAAAATTTCCGGGAAAATTTCGGAAAATTTTTGGAAAATTTTGGAAAAATTTCCGAAAATTTTAGAAAAATTTCGTAAAATTTGGGAAAATTTTCTGAAAATTTTTGGAAAATTTTCGGAAAATTTTGGAGAATTTTTGGAAAATTTTGGAAAATTTTTGGAAAATTTTGGAAAAATTTCGGAAAATTTTGGAAAAATTTCGGAAAATTTTGGAAAATTTTCGGAAAAATAGGGAAAATTTTCGGAAAATTTTCGGAAAATTTGGAAAATTTTCGGAAAATTTTGGAAAACATTTGGAAATTTTTGGAAAATTTTTGGAAATTTTTGGAAATTTTTGGAAAATTTGGGAAAATTTTCGGAAAATTTTGGAAAAATTTCTGAATATTTCTGAAAATTTTTGGAAAATTTTGGAAAATTTTCGGAAAATTTTGGAAAATTTTCGGAAAATTTTGGAAAATTTTCGGAAAATTTTGGAAAATTTTCGGAAAATTTTGGAAAATTTTCGGAAAATTTTTGGAAAATTTTGGAAAAATTTCCGAAAATTTTAGAAAAATTTCCGAAAATTTTAGAAAAATTTCGGAAAATTTGGGAAAATTTTTTGAAAATTTGGGAAAATTTTTTGAAAATTTTGGAAAAATTTCGGAAATTTTTGGAAAATTTTGGAAAATTTTTGGAAATTTTCTGAATTTTTTGGAAAATTTTCAGAAAAATTGTGAAAATTTTTGGGAATTTTCTGAAAATTTTCTGAAAATTTTGGAAAATTTTCGGAAAATTTGGGAAAATTTTTGGAAAATTTTGGAAAAATTTCGGAAAATTTTTGGAAATTTTCTGAAATTTTTGGGAAAATTTGGGAAAATTTTCGGAAAAATTGTGAACATTTTTGGAAAATTTTAGACAAATTTCTGAAAATTTCGGAAATTTTGGGAAAATTTTCTGAAAATTTCTGAATATATTTGGAAAATTTTGGCAAATTTTTGGAAATTTTCTGAAAATATCCGGGAAAATTTCGGAAATTTTTTGGAAAATTTTGGAAAAATTTCGGAAATTTTTGGAAAAATTTCGGAAAATTTTGAAAATTTTTTTGAAAATTTTCGGATAATTTTGGAAAAATTTTTGAAAATTTTCTGAAAATTTTTGGAAAATTTGGGAAAATTATCGGAAAATTTTCTGAAAATTTTTGGAAAATTTGGGAAAATTATCGGAAAATTTGGGAGAATTTTTGGAAATTTTTGGAAAAATTTCGGAAAATTTTGGAAAATTTTCTGAAAATTTCTGAATATATTTGGAAAATTTTGGCAAATTTTTGGAAATTTTCTGAAAATTTCCGGGAAAATTTCGGAAAATTTTTGGAAAATTTTGGAAAAATTTCCGAAAATTTTAGAAAAATTTCGTAAAATTTGGGAAAATTTTCTGAAAATTTTTGGAAAATTTTCGGAAAATTTTGGAGAATTTTTGGAAAATTTTGGAAAATTTTTGGAAAATTTTGGAAAAATTTCGGAAAATTTTGGAAAAATTTCGGAAAATTTTGGAAAATTTTCGGAAAAATAGGGAAAATTTTCGGAAAATTTTCGGAAAATTTGGAAAATTTTCGGAAAATTTTGGAAAACATTTGGAAATTTTTGGAAAATTTTGGAAATTTTTGGAAATTTTGGAAAATTTGGGAAAATTTTCGGAAAATTTTGGAAAAATTTCTGAATATTTCTGAAAATTTTTGGAAAATTTTGGAAAATTTTCGGAAAATTTTGGAAAACTTTCGGAAAATTTTGGAAAATTTTCGGAAAATTTTGGAAAATTTTCGGAAAATTTTGGAAAATTTTCGGAAAATTTTTGGAAAATTTTGGAAAAATTTCGGAAAATTTGGGAAAAATTTGGAAAATTTCGGAAAATTTGGGAAAATCTAGGGAAATTTCGGAAAAATCTAGGGGAATTTTGGAAAATCTAGGGAAATTTCTGAAAAATCTAGGGAAATTTTTGAAAAATCTGGGGAAATTGTGTAAATTTTTGGAAAGTTTGTTGAAATTTTTGGAAAATTTTTGGAAATTTCCCCAGATTTTCCAAAAAATTCCCTAGATTTTTCAGAAATTTCCCAGATTTTCCAAAATTTCCCCAGATTTTTCAAAAATTTCCCCAAATTTTCCAAAATTTTGGAAAAATTTTGGAAAATTTTCGAAAAATTGGGAAAATTTTTGGAAAATTTCTGAAAATTTTTGGAAAATTGTCGAAAATTTTTTGGAAATTTTCTGAAAATTTTGGAAATTTTTGGGAAATTTTCTGAAAATTTTCTGAAAATTTGGGAAAATTTTCGGAAAATTTGGATAAATTTTTGGAAAATTTTGGAAAAATTTCGGAAAATTTTGGAAAAATTTCGGAAATTTTTGGAAAATTTTGTGAAAATTTTGGAAAATTTTCTGAAAATTTTTGGAAAATTTTGGAAAATTTTCTTAAATTTGGGAAATTTTTGAAAAATTTTTGAAAAATTTCGAAAATTTGGGAAAATTTCGGAAATTTTTGGAAATTTTCTGAAAATTTCCGGGAAAATTTCGGAAAATTTTTGTAAAATTTTGGAAAATTTGGGAAAATTTTGGAAAATATCGGAAAATTTGGGAAAATTTTGGAAAATTTTGGGAAAATTTCGGAAATTTTTGGAAAAATTTCTGAAAATTTCTGAAAATATTTGGAAAATTTTGGCAAATTTTTGGAAATTTCTGAAAATTTCCGGGAAAATTTTGGAAAATTTTGGAAAATTTTTTGGAAATTTTCTGAAATTTTTGGAAAATTTTGGAAAATTTTCTGAAAATTTGTGAAAATTTTTGGAAATTTTGGAAAATTTTCGGAAAATTTGGGAAAATTTTTGGAAAATTTTGGAAAAATTTCGGAAAATTTCGGAAAATTTTTGGAAAATTTTCTGAAAATATCTGAATATATTTGGAAAATTTTAGGAAATTTTTGGAAATTTTCTGAAAATTTCCGGAAAATTTCGGAAAATTTTTGGAAAATTTTTGGAAATTTTTGAAAAATTTCCGATAATTTTAGAAAAATTTCGGAAAATTTGGGAAAATTTTCTGAAAATTTTTGGAAAATTTTGGAAAATTTTCGGAAAATTTTTGGAAAATTTTTGGAAAATTTTGGAAAAATTTCGGAAAATTTTCGGAAAATTTTGGAAAATTTCGGAAAATTTGGGAAAATTTTCGGAAAAATGGGAAAATTTTGGAAAATTTTGGAAAATTTCGGAAAATTTTTGCAAAAATTTGGAAAATTTTCGGAAAATTTTGGAAAATTTTCGGAAAATTTTGGAAAATTTTCGGAAAATTTTGGAAAACATTTGGAAATTTTTGGAAAATTTTTGGAAAATTTTCGGAAATTTTTGGAAAATTTCGGAAAATTTTGGAAAATTTGGGAAAATTTCGGAAAATTTTGGAAAATTGGGAAATTTCGGAAAAATCTAGGGAATTTTTGGAAAATATAGGGAAATTTTGAAAATTCTGCGGAAATTGTGTAAATTTTTGGAAAATTTTTGGAAATTTCCCATTTCCAAAAATTTTTGGAAAATTTCTGAAAATTTTGGAAAATTGTCGAAAATTTTTGGAAATTTTCTGAAAATTTTTGGAAAATTTTGGAAAATTTTATGAAATTTTTGGAAAATTTTGGAAAAATTTCGGAAATTTTTGGAAAATTTTGGAAAATTTTTGGAAATTTTCTGAAATTTTTTGGAAAATTTTGGAAAATTTTCGGAAAATTTGTGAAATTTTTGGGAATTTTCTGAAAATTTTCTGAAAATTTGGGAAAATTTTCTGAAAATTTGGGAAAATTTTTGGAAAATTTTGGAAAAATTTCGGAAAATTTCGGAAATTTTTGGAAAATTTTCTGAAAATTTCTGAATATATTTGGAAAATTTTGGCAAATTTTTGGAAACTTTCTGAAAATTTCCGGGAAAATTTCGGAAAATTTTTGGATAATTTTGGAAAAATTTCCGATAATTTTAGAAAAATTTCGGAAAATATGGGAAAATTTTCTGAAAATTTTTGGAAAATTTTGGAAAATTTTCGGAAAATTTTGGAAAATTTTTGGAAAATTTTGGAAAAATTTGGGAAAATTTGGGAAAATTTTCGGAAAAATAGGGAAAATTTTTGGAAAATTTTGGACAAATTTCGGAAAATTTTTGGAAAAATTTGGAAAATTTTCGGAAAATTTTGGAAAATTTTCCAAAAATTTTCGGAAAATTTTGGAAAATTTTCGGAAAATTTTGGAAAATATTTGGAAATTTTTGGAAAATTTTTGGAAATTTTTCGGAAATTTTTGGAAAATTTTGGAAAAATTTCGGAAAATTTTGGAAAAATTTCGGAAAAAATGGAAAAATTTCTGAATATTTCTGAAAATTTTAGGAAAATTTTTGATAATTTTCGGAAAATTTGGGAAAATTTTCGGAAAATTTTGGAAAATCTTTGGAAATTTTCTGAAAATTTTTGGAAAATTTTGGAAAATTTTATGAAAATTTTTGGAAAATTTTGGAAAAATTTCCGAAAATTTTAGAAAAATTTCCGAAAATTTTAGAAAAATTTCGGAAAATTTGGGAAAATTTTTGGAAAATTTGGGAAAATTTTTTGAAAATTTTGGAAAAATTTAGGAAATTTTTGGAAAATTTTGGAAAATTTTTGGAAATTTTCTGAATTTTTGGAAAATTTTCAGAAAAATTGTGAAAATTTTTGGGAATTTTCTGAAAATTTTCTGAAAATTTTGGAAAATTTTCGGAAAATTTGGGAAAATTTTTGGAAAATTTTGGAAAAATTTCGGAAAATTTTTGGAAATTTTCTGAAATTTTTGGGAAAATTTGGGAAAATTTTCGGAAAAATTGTGAAAATTTTTGGAAAATTTTAGACAAATTTCTGAAAATTTCGGAAATTTTTGGAAAATTTTCTGAAAATTTCTGAATATATTTGGAAAATTTTGGCAAATTTTTGGAAATTTTCTGAAAATATCCGGGAAAATTTCGGAAATTTTTTGGAAAATTTTGGAAAAATTTCGGAAATTTTTGGAAAAATTTCGGAAAATTTTGAAAATTTTTTGAAAATTTTCGGATAATTTTGGAAAAATTTTTGAAAATTTTCTGAAAATTTTTGGAAAATTTGGGAAAATTATCGGAAAATTTTCTGAAAATTTTTGGAAAATTTGGGAAAATTATCGGAAAATTTGGGAGAATTTTTGGAAATTTTTGGAAAAATTTCGGAAAATTTTGGAAAATTTTCTGAAAATTTCTGAATATATTTGGAAAATTTTGGCAAATTTTTGGAAATTTTCTGAAAATTTCCGGGAAAATTTCGGAAAATTTTTGGAAAATTTTGGAAAAATTTCCGAAAATTTTAGAAAAATTTCGTAAAATTTGGGAAAATTTTCTGAAAATTTTTGGAAAATTTTCGGAAAATTTTGGAGAATTTTTGGAAAATTTTGGAAAATTTTCGGAAAATTTTGGAAAATTTTTGGAAATTTTCTGAAAAATTTCGGAAAATTTTGGAAAATTTTCGGAAAAATAGGGAAAATTTTCGGAAAATTTTCGGAAAATTTGGAAAATTTTCGGAAAATTTTGGAAAACATTTGGAAATTTTTGGAAAATTTTTGGAAATTTTTGGAAATTTTTGGAAAATTTGGGAAAATTTTCGGAAAATTTTGGAAAAATTTCTGAATATTTCTGAAAATTTTTGGAAAATTTTGGAAAATTTTCGGAAAATTTGGGAAAATTATCGGAAAATTTTGGAAAATTTTCGGAAAATTTTGGAAAATTTTCGGAAAATTTTGGAAAATTTTCGGAAAATTTTTGGAAAATTTTGGAAAAATTTCCGAAAATTTTAGAAAAATTTCCGAAAATTTTAGAAAAATTTCGGAAAATTTGGGAAAATTTTTTGAAAATTTGGGAAAATTTTTTGAAAATTTTGGAAAAATTTCGGAAATTTTTGGAAAATTTTGGAAAATTTTTGGAAATTTTCTGAATTTTTTGGAAAATTTTCAGAAAAATTGTGAAAATTTTTGGGAATTTTCTGAAAATTTTCTGAAAATTTTGGAAAATTTTCGGAAAATTTGGGAAAATTTTTGGAAAATTTTGGAAAAATTTCGGAAAATTTTTGGAAATTTTCTGAAATTTTTGGGAAAATTTGGGAAAATTTTCGGAAAAATTGTGAAAATTTTTGGAAAATTTTAGACAAATTTCTGAAAATTTCGGAAATTTTTGGAAAATTTTCTGAAAATTTCTGAATATATTTGGAAAATTTTGGCAAATTTTTGGAAATTTTCTGAAAATATCCGGGAAAATTTCGGAAATTTTTTGGAAAATTTTGGAAAAATTTCGGAAATTTTTGGAAAAATTTCGGAAAATTTTGAAAATTTTTTTGAAAATTTTCGGATAATTTTGGAAAAATTTTTGAAAATTTTCTGAAAATTTTTGGAAAATTTGGGAAAATTATCGGAAAATTTTCTGAAAATTTTCGGAAAATTTGGGAAAATTATCGGAAAATTTGGGAGAATTTTTGGAAATTTTTGGAAAAATTTCGGAAAATTTTGGAAAATTTTCTGAAAATTTCTGAATATATTTGGAAAATTTTGGCAAATTTTTGGAAATTTTCTGAAAATTTCCGGGAAAATTTCGGAAAATTTTTGGAAAATTTTGGAAAAATTTCCGAAAATTTTAGAAAAATTTCGTAAAATTTGGGAAAATTTTCTGAAAATTTTTGGAAAATTTTCGGAAAATTTTGGAGAATTTTTGGAAAATTTTGGAAAATTTTTGGAAAATTTTGGAAAAATTTCGGAAAATTTTGGAAAAATTTCGGAAAATTTTGGAAAATTTTCGGAAAAATAGGGAAAATTTTCGGAAAATTTTCGGAAAATTTGGAAAATTTTCGGAAAATTTTGGAAAACATTTGGAAATTTTTGGAAAATTTTTGGAAATTTTTGGAAATTTTTGGAAAATTTGGGAAAATTTTCGGAAAATTTTGGAAAAATTTCTGAATATTTCTGAAAATTTTTGGAAAATTTTGGAAAATTTTCGGAAAATTTTGGAAAATTTTCGGAAAATTTTGGAAAATTTTCGGAAAATTTTGGAAAATTTTCGGAAAATTTTGGAAAATTTTCGGAAAATTTTTGGAAAATTTTGGAAAAATTTGGGAAAATTTTGGAAAAATTTGGGAAAATTTCGGAAAATTTGGGAAAATCTAGGGAAATTTCGGAAAAATCTAGGGGAATTTTTGGAAAATCTAGGGAAATTTCTGAAAAATCTAGGGAAATTTTTGAAAAATCTGGGGAAATTGTGTAAATTTTTGGAAAGTTTGTTGAAATTTTTGGAAAATTTTTGGAAATTTCCCCAGATTTTCCAAAAAATTCCCTAGATTTTTCAGAAATTTCCCCAGATTTTCCAAAATTTCCCCAGATTTTTCAAAAATTTCCCCAAATTTTCCAAAAATTTTGGAAAAATTTTGGAAAATTTTCGAAAAATTGGGGAAAATTTTTGGAAAATTTCTGAAAATTTTTGGAAAATTGTCGAAAATTTTTTGGGAATTTTCTGAAAATTTTGGAAATTTTTGGGAATTTTCTGAAAATTTTCTGAAAAATTGGGAAAATTTTCGGAAAATTTGGATAAATTTATGGAAAATTTTGGAAAAATTTCGGAAAATTTTGGAAAAATTTCGGAAATTTTTGGAAAATTGTGTGAAAATTTTGGAAAATTTTCTGAAAATTTTTGGAAAATTTTGGAAAATTTTCTTTAAATTTGGGAAATTTTTGAAAAATATTTTAAAAAATTTCGAAAAATTTGGGAAAAATTTCGGTAAATTTTTGGGAAATTTTCTGAAAATTTCCGGGAAAATTTCGGAAAATTTTTGTAAAATTTTGGAAAAATTTGGGAAAATTTTGGAAAAATATCGGAAAATTTGGGGAAAATTTTGGGAAAATTTTGGGAAAATTTCGGAAATTTTTGGAAAAATTTCTGAAAATTTCTGAAAATATTTGGAAAATTTTGGCAAATTTTTGGAAATTCTCTGAAAATTTCCGGGAAAATTTTGGAAAATTTTGGAAAATTTTTTTGAAATTTTCTGAAATTTTTTGGAAAATTTTGGAAAATTTTCTGAAAATTTGTGAAAATTTTTGGGAATTTTGGAAAATTTTCGGAAAATTTGGGAAAATTTTTGGAAAATTTTGGAAAAATTTCGGAAAATTTCGGAAATTTTTGGAAAATTTTCTGAAAATATCTGAATATATTTGGAAAATTTTAGCAAATTTTTGGAAATTTTCTGAAAATTTCCGGGAAAATTTCGGAAAATTTTTGGAAAACTTTTGGATAATTTTTGAAAAATTTCCGATAATTATAGAAAAATTTCGGAAAATTTGGGAAAATTTTCTGAAAATTTTTGGAAAATTTTGGAAAATTTTCGGAAAATTTTTGGAAAATTTTTGGAAAATTTTGGAAAAATTTCGGAAAATTTTCGGAAAATTTTGGAAAAATTTCGGAAAATGTGGGAAAATTTTCGGAAAAAATAGGGAAAATTTTTGGAAAATTTTGGACAAATTTCGGAAAATTTTTGAAAAAATTTGGAAAATTTTCGGAAAATTTTGGAAAATTTTCGGAAAATTTTCGGAAAATTTGGAAAATTTTCGGAAAATTCTGGAAAACATTTGGAAATTTTTGGAAATTTTTCGGAAAATTTTTGGAAAATTTAGGAAAAATATCGGAAAATTATGGAAAAAATTGGGAAAATTTCGGAAAATTTGGGAAAATATAGGGAAATTTCGGAAAAATCTAGGGGAATTTTTGGAAAATATAGGGAAATTTTGAAAAATCTGCGGAAATTGTGTAAACTTTTGGAAAATTTTTGGAAAATTCCCCACCTTTTCCAAAAATTTTTGGAAAATTTCTGAAAATTTTTGGAAAATTGTCGAAAATTTTTGGGAATTTTCTGAAAATTTTTAGAAAATATTGGAAAATTTTATGAAAATTTTGGAAAATTTTGGAAAATTTCGGAAATTTTTGGAAAATTTTGGAAAATTTTTGGAAATTTTCTGAAAATTTTTGGAAATTTTTGGGAATTTTTCGGAGAATCTGGGAAAATTTTTGGAAAATTTTGGAAAAGTTTCGGAAAATTTGGGAAAATTTTGGAAAATTTGGAAAATTTTGGAAAATTTGGAAAATTTTGGAAAATTTTGGAAATTTTCTGAAAATTTTGGAAAATTTCGGAAATTTTGGAAAATTTTGGAAAATTTTCGGAAAATTTTGGAAAATTTTTGGAAAATTTTGGAAAATTTCGGAAAATTTCGGAAATTTTTGGAAAATTTTCTGAAAATTTCGGAAAATTTTGGAAAATTTTGGAAATTTTGGAAATTTTCTGAAAATTTCGGGAAAATTTCGGAAAATTTTTGGAAAATTTTGGAAAAATTTCGGAAAATTTTGGAAAATTTTGGAAAATTTTGGAAAATTTTGGAAAATTTTGGAAAATTTCGGAAAATTTTGGAAAATTTTCTGAAAATTTCGGAAAATTTTGGAAAATTTTGAAAATTTTGGAAAATTTTTGGAAAATTTTTGGAAAATTTGGGAAAATTTCGGAAAATTTTGGAAAATTTTGGAAAATTTTGGAACAATTTCTGACAATTTTAGAAAAGTTTCTGAAAAATTTGGAAAAATTTCTGAAAATTTTCTGAAAATTTTGAAAAATTTTGGAAAATTTTTGGAAATTTTGGAAAATTGTCTGAAAATTTCGGAAAATTTTTGAAAAATTTCCGAAAATTTTTGGAAATTTTTGGAAAAATTTCGGAAAATTTTGGAAATTTTCTGAAAATTTTGGAAAATTTTGGAAAATTTTCGGGAAATTTTGGAAAAATTTCGGGAAATTTTGGAAAATTTTTGGAAAATTTTGGAAAAATTTCGGAAAATTTTGGAAAATTTCGGAAAATTTTGGAAAATTTTCGGAAAATTTTGGAAAATTTTCGGAAAATTTTGGAAAATTTTCGGAAAATTTGGGAAAATTTTCGGAAAAATTGGGAAAATTTTGGAAAATTTTCGGAAAATTTGGAAAATTTTCGGAAAATTTTGGAAAAATTTGGAAATTTTGGAAAATTTTTGAAATTTTTGGAAAATTTTCGGAAAATTTTTGGAAAATTTTGGAAAAATTTCGGAAAATTTTGGAAAATTTTGAATTTCTGAAAATTTTGGAAAATTTTGGAAAATTTTCGGAAAGTTTGGGAAAATTTTTGGAAAATTTTTGAAAAATTTCGGAAAATTTTGGAAAATTTTTGGAAATTTTCTGAAAATTATTGGAAAATTTTGGAAAATTTTCGGAAAATTTTGGAAAATTTTTGGAAAATTTTGGAAAATTTTCGGAAAATTTTGGAAAACTTTCGGAAAATTTTGGAAAATTTTCGGAAAATTTTGGAAAATTTTCGGAAAATTTTTGGAAAATTTTGGAAAATTTCGGAAAATTTTGGAAAAATTTTGGAAAATTTCGGAAAATTTGGGAAAATTTAGGAAAATTTCTGAAAAATCTAGGGAAATTTTTGGAAAATCTGGGAAATTTCTGAAAATTGGGAAATTTTTGAAAATTTTGGGAAATTTGTAAATTTTGGAAAATTTTTGAAATTTTTGGAAAATTTTGGAAAATTTTCCAAAATTTCCTGGAAAATTTTTCAGAAATTTCCCAGATTTTCGAAAATTTCCCAGATTTTTGAAAATTTGGAAAATTTTTGGAAAATTTCTGAAAATTTTGGAAAATTTCGAAAATTTTGGGAAATTTTCTGAAAATTTTCGGAAAATTTTGGAAAATTTTCGGAAAATTTTGGAAAATTTTTGGAAATTTTCGGAAAATTTTGGAAAATTTTGGAAAATTTTGGAAAATTTTTGGAAAATTTTGGAAAATTTTTGGAAATTTTGGAAAATTTTCTGGAAAATTTTGGAAAAATTTGGGAAATTTTCGGAAAATTTGGAAATTTCTGAAAATTTGGGAAATTTTTGGAAAATTTTGGAAAATTTTGGAAATTTTGGAAAATTTTGGAAAATTTTGGAAAATTTTGGAAAATTTTGAAATTTTCGGAAAATTTTGGAAAATTTTCGGAAAATTTTCGAAAATTTTGGAAAATTTTCGGAAAATTTTCGAAAATTTTGGAAAATTTTGGAAAATTTTCGGAAAATTTTGGAAAATTTTGGAAAATTTTGGAAAATTTTTGGAAATTTTGGAAAATTTTGGAAAATTTCGGAAAATTTTGGAAAATTTTGGAAAATTTTGAAAATTTCGGAAAATTTGGGAAAATTTTTGGAAAATTTTGGAAAATTTTTGGAAAATTTTGGAAAATTTCGGAAAATTTTGGAAAATTTTGGAAAATTTTTGGAAAATTTCGAATTTGGAAAATTTTGGAAAATTTTGGAAATTTTTGGAAAATTTTGGAAAATTTTGAAAATTTTTGGAAAATTTTCGGAAAATTTTGGAAAATTTTTGAAAAATTTTTGGAAAATTTCGGAAAATTTTGGAAAATTTTGGAAAATTTTGGAAAATTTTGGAAAATTTTCTGAAAATTTCGGAAATTTTGGAAAATTTTTGGAAAATTTTGGAAAATTTTGGAAAATTTTGGAAAAATTTTCGGAAAATTTTGGAAAATTTCTGGAAAATTTTGGAAAATTTCTGGAAAATTTTGGAAAATTTTTGGAAAATTTTGGAAAATTTCGGAAAATTTTGGAAAATTTTGGAAAATTTTCGGAAAATTTTGGAAAATTTTCGGAAAATTTTCTGAAAATTTTGGAAAATTTTCGGAAAATTTTGGAAAATTTTCTGAAAATTTTGGAAAATTTTGGAAAATTTTGGAAAATTTTTGGAAAATTTTGGAAAAATTTCTGAAAATTTTGGAAAATTTCTGAAAATTTTGGAAAAATTTCGGAAAATTTTGGAAAATTTTGGAAAATTTGGAAAAATTTTTGAAAATTTTGGAAAAATTTCTGGAAAATTTTGGAAAATTTTCGGAAAATTTTGGAAAATTTTCTGAAAATTTTGGAAAATTTTTGGAAAATTTCGGAAAATTTTGGAAAATTTCTGAAAATTTTCGGAAAATTTTGGAAAATTTTCTGAAAATTTTGGAAAATTTTCTGGAAAATTTTGGAAAATTTTCGGAAAATTTTTGGAAAATTTTCTGGAAAATTTTGGAAAATTTTGGAAAATTTTGGAAAATTTGAAAATTTTGGAAAATTTTGGAAAATTTTGGAAAATTTTCGGAAAATTTTGGAAAATTTTCTGAAAATTTTGGAAAATTTTCGGAAAATTTTGGAAAATTTTGGAAATTTTGGAAAATTTTCTGAAAATTTTCGGAAAATTTTCGAAAATTTTGGAAAATTTTGGAAAATTTTGGAAAATTTTGGAAAATTTTCGGAAAATTTTGGAAAATTTTGGAAAATTTTGGAAAATTTTGGAAAATTTTGGAAAATTTTGGAAAAATTTTGGAAAATTTCTGAAAATTTTGCAAAATTTTGAAAAATTTTTGGAAAATTTTTGGAATATTTTGGAAAATTTCTGAAAATTTTTGGAAAATTTTCTGAAAATTTTGGAAAATTTTCTGAAAATTTTGGAAAATTTTCTGAAAATTTTGGAAAATTTTCGGAAAATTTGGGAAAATTTTGGAAAATTTTCTGAAAATTTCTGAAATTTTTTGGAAAATTTTGGAAAATTTTTGGGAATTTTCTGAAAATTTTCTGAAAATTTCTGAAAATTTTGGGAGAATTTGGGAAAAATTTCGGAAAATTTTGGAAAACTTTTGGAAATTTTCTGGAAATTTTTGGAAAATTTTCGAAATTTTCTGAAAATTTCTGAAAATTTTTGGAAAATTTTGGAAAAATTTCTGAAAATTTTGGAAAATTTTCGAAAATTTCGGAAAATTTTCTGAAAATTTTGGAAAATTTCGGAAAATTTTGGAAAATTTTCTGAAAATTTTGGAAAAATTTCGGAAAATTTTGGAGAAATTTTGGAAAATTTTGGAAAATTTTGGAAAATTTCGGAAAATTTTGGAAAAATTTCGGAAAATTTTGGAAAAATTTCGGAAAATTTTTGGAAAATTTTCTGAAAATTTGGGAAAATTTTTGGAAAATTTTGGAAAATTTTTGAAAATTTTCTGAAAATTTCTGAAAATTTTGGAAAATTTTCGAAAATTTTTTGCAATTTTCTGAAAATTTTTGGAAAATTTTTGAAAATTTCCGGAAAATTTGGGAAAATTTTTGGAAAAATTTCGGAAAAATTTGGAAAAATTTCGGAAAAATTTTGGAAAATTTTCGGAAAATTTTGGAAAATTTTCTGAAAATTTCTGGAAAATTTTTGGAAAATTTTGGAAAATTTTGGGAAATTTTCTGAAAATTTTCTGGAAAATTTTGGAAAATTTTCGGAAAATTTTGGAAAATTTTCTGAAAATTTCGGAAAATTTTTGGAAAATTTCGGAAAATTTTTGGAAAATTTTGGAAAATTTTCTGAAAATTTTGGAAAATTTTTGAAAATTTCGGAAAATTTTCTGAAAATTTTTGAAAATTTTCTGAAAATTTCTGAAAATTTTGGAAAAATTCTGAAAAATTTTTGAAAATTTGGGCAAATTTTGGGAAAATTTTTGAAAAATTTCGGGAATTTTTGAAAAATTTCGGAAAATTTTGGAGAAATTTTGGAAAATTTTGGAAAATTTTTGGAAAATTTCTGAAAATTTTGGAAAATTTTGGAAAATTTTCGGAAAATTTTGGAAAATTTTTGGAAAATTTTGGAAAAATTTCGGGAATTGTCTGAAAATTTTCTGAAAATTTCGGAAAATTTTCTGAAAATTTCTGAAAATTTTGGGAGAATTTGGGAAAAATTTCGGAAAATTTTGGAAAACTTTTGGAAATTTTCAGGAAATTTTTGGAAAATTTTCGAAAATTTTTGGGAATTTTCTGAAATTTTTTTGAAAATTTGGGAAAATTTTCGGAAAATTTGGGAAAAATTTTGGAAAATTTTGGAAAAAGTTTGGGAATTTTCTGAAAATTTTCGGAAAATTTGGGAAAATTTTTGGAAAATTTTCTGAATATTTCTGTATATTTTTGGAAAATTTTGGAAAAATTTCGGGAAATTTTGGAAAAATTATGGAAATTTTCTGAAATTTTTGGGAAAATTTCCAAAAATTTGCCAAAATTTTCCGAAATTTTCCCAAAATTTTCAGAAAATTTCCATAATTTTTCCAAAATTGCAAATTTTTGGAAAATTTTGGAAAATTTTCGGAAAATTTGGGAAAATTTTTGGAAAATTTTGGAAAAATTTCGAAAATTTTGGAAAATTTTCTGAAAATTTCTGAAAATTTTTGGAAAATTTTCGAAAATTTTTGGGAATTTTCTGAAAATTTTGGGAAAATTTTTGGAAAATTTTGGAAAAATTTTGGGAATTTTCTGGATTTTTTCTGAAAATTTGGGAAAATTTTGGAAAAATTTTTGAAATTTTCTGGAAATTTTGGGAAAGTTGTTTGAAAATTTGGGAAAATTTTCGGAAAATTTGGGATAATTTTTGGAAAATTTCTGAAAATTTTTGGAAATTTTTTGAAAATTTTCGGAAAATTTGGGAAAATTTTGGAAAAATTTTGGAAAAATTTTGGAAAATTTTGGAAAAATTTCGGAAAATTTTGGAAAATTTTCTGAAAATTTTTGGGAATTTTTTGAAAAATTTTTGAAATTTTTGGAAAATTTTTGGAAAATTCGGGAAAATTTATGGAAAAATTTGGATATATTTTTGGAAACTTTTGGAAAAATTTTGGGAATTTTCTGAAAATTTCTGAAAATTTTGGAAAATTTTCGGAAAATTTGGGAAAATTTTTGGAAAATTTTGGAAAAAGTTCGGAAAATTTTGGAAAATTTTCGGAAAATTTCGGAAAATTTTTGGAAATTTCGGAAAATTTTTGGAAAATTTTCTGAAAATTTTTGGGAATTTTCTGAAAATTTCGGAAAATTTTCTGAAAATTTTTGGAAAATTTTGGAAAAATTTCGGAAAATTTTGGAAAAATTTTGGAAATTTTCTGGAAATTTTGGGAAAGTTTTTTGAAAATTTGGGATAATTTTTGGAAAATTTTTGAAAATTTTTGGAAATTTTTTGAAAATTTTCGGAAAATTTCGGAAAATTTTTTGTTAAATTTCGGAAAATTTTGGGAAAATTTTGGAAAAATTTCGGAAAATTTTTGGAAAATTTGTTCGGAAAAATGTTCTGAAAATTTTTTGAAAATTTTTGGAAATTTCTGAAAATTTTTTGGAAATTTTTTGGAAAATTGTTTGGGAATTTTCTGAAAATTTCGGAAAATTTTCTGAAAATTTTTGGAAAATTTTGGAAAAATTTCGGAAAATTTTGGAAAAATTTTGGAAATTTTCTGGAAATTTTGGGAAAGTTTTTTGAAAATTTGGGAAAATTTTCGGAAAATTTGGGATAATTTTTGGAAAATTTTTGGAAATTTTTTGAAAATTCCCAAAATTTTGTAAGGTCCGGACATGAATTTTTGTCATTTTTGTCGACCCCGCAAAAAATTCAATTTTCTTAAGGTCCGGACCTGTCGTTCCGGCACTTTTGGCGAACCGGCCAAAAAAGTATTTTTCGTAAGGGCCGGACATGAATTTTTGTCATTTTTGTCGACCCGGCAAAAAATGAAATTTTCTTAAGGTCCGGACCTGTCGTTCCGGCACTTTTGGCGAACCGGCCAAAAAAGCATTTTTCGTAAGGTCCGGACATGAATTTTTGTCATTTTTGTCGACCCCGCAAAAAATGAAATTTTCTTAAGGTCCGGACCTGTCGTTCCGGCACTTTTGGCGAACCGGCCAAAAAAGTGTTTTTCGTAAGGGCCAGACATGAATTTTTGTCATTTTTGTCGACCCCGCAAAAACGAACCGGCCAAAAAAGCATTTTTCGTAAGGTCCGGACATGAATTTTTGTCGACCCCACAAAAAATGAAATTTTCGTAAGGTCCGGACCTGTCGTTCCGGCACTTTTGGCGAACCAGCCAAAAAAGCATTTTTCGTAAGGTCCGGACATGAATTTTTGTCATTTTTGGCGACCCCGCAAATATTTTATCTTTCGATTTCGAGTAATCTGCACCTAACCCTATTTTCTCCATAAGCCCTGTTATTTCTATTACGCGATTTTCTATAACACGATATTTTACAAGAACACAATTATCGCGTTATAGCAGAACTACCTGTACAGTACTATTTCATCCCCTGACCAAAACTAAATTTACCTACAGTGATTACAAACATATCTCTCACCCACTGTGTCCTGGGTTTGAGTCCTGACCTTGGACATATGTGGGAAGGGTGTTATCCAGTGTGACACTACCAAACATGGCAGGTTTTCTCCAGATACTCCGATTTCCTCCAGTGCTAACACTGGACAATGTCATAACAGAGTACAGTAGTACTAACAAAGCACAGACCAAGTGCCTGAATGACTAGTAAAATGATATCTTCATTAGCCGGAACAATTGGTGCAGAACACTTCCGGGAATGAGAGATTTCCGGGAAACAAGATGACTCTCAAAGCTGGAAAATAAATTCCTCATCCCTGGAATTTTCCGAGTAACGTAAAAATATTCTTGAGATTTCAAGAAATTGTGCATTACATCATCCCTCAAACAACGAAAAAAATTCCCCTTTCCCGGAATTTTCCGGGTACCGGGAAAATTTAATTGGAATTTTCCAGAATGTGTGTCCCTCAAAAATTTGTTCCCAAAGCCAGAATTTTCTGGAAAATTCTGGCTTTGGGAACGATTTTCCAAGAAAATTTAAATTCCAGCTATCGGAGAGCTCCGGGTTTGAGGGATTCCGGCTTACGGAGATATTACTGCACTCTGATAAGTAGTGAAATTAAAACTTAAATTACTTAAAAATAAACTCTAGGATACTTATTTATACAGTATTAAATATACATAATTAAACATAACATAAGCTAAACACATAATTTTTATGATCTAATATCCAGGAAGGGGAATACCATAAAATAATACATCTATCAAACAGAGTACCGTATATACTCGTCTATAACCCCCCTTCGTATATAGGTCGACCCCGATTTTATGACCAAGAAATCGTTAATTTATGATATTCCTCGTTTATAGGTCGACCCAAGTTTTTGAGGGTAAAGGAACAACAAAACCTTCAGAAAAACACTACATCCTATAAACTTGTTTACCATTTATTATCACGACACTTTACACTGAAACGCGGGTAGTTTCAACAAAAATATTGTATAGTTCCATTCAAGTATTTATTCAAGTCAATTAGGAGGGAATATTATTGTAATACAACTGTTTTCTAACTAAACCATTCGAAAAGCGATTACGGTAACATTTTTAACGAAAGAAAGCGAAAGTCATTGTTTTCATCACAATTTTATCCCACTTTCCACTGTAATACGTACGTCATTTCAGCAAAAAATATTACATTTCCGTGAAGGTATTATATCAACCACAGTATGAATAGAATATCACTAATATAACAGTATTTTAACCGAAAACTATTAAAAATACGAGTAACATATCTTGAACATCGGAAGGTTAGGTAAAGTCTTTTGTTTTCTGCATGTAGTTTATCCTAATTTACATTGAAATACATCACGTTTCAGCAAAACTACTATTTATTTCTGAGAATATGGAAATGCAATATTTTTGCTGAAATGACGTACGTATTCAGTGGAAAGTGGGATAAAATCGTGACAAAAACAATGACTTTCGCTTTCTTTCGTTCAAAAGATGTTACCGTAATCGCTTTTCGAATGGTTTTCAGTTAAAAACTGTTATATTACAATAATATTCTATCCTAATTCACTTGTGATGTAAAAGTTTTTTAACTGAAAACGATTCGAAAAACACGTGTACCGTCTAGCTGATACGGCAGAGCCCTGGTCGCGGAGGCTTTGTTTTTGCATCGGCCCTTCTTAAGCAGCTTTTAATTTTAGCGTACGTTGAAATTGTGTTTACCGGTGTATTCTTATTTTCTTGCTTCTTATTTTCCAGAAATATGACAAGTTTTTATATAATACAATGTTACGGTAATTTTAATTTACAAGTATTCATTTTTAAAAATACAGAACACACCAAACAAATACTAGTACGGATATTTGCGTGACTCTCCCGCCAAAAAAGACCAAACAGCTGGTACTCTCTCCCTCAGCCCTACCAAAAATAGCCCAACATCTTTCTTGTTTATTCTCTTCCAATTTCTCACTTTAACTGGTATTTTTTACTTCATATTGCCTACATCAGATAAACTACAGTAATTGAGGTTAGATATTGTTATAAATTTGATTACCGGGTCCTGGCAGGTACCGTTAGAACCACCTGACCCTACCAACAGTGTTGCAAGTCAGACAGCATTTTTTTTTTTACATTTTTGGTGTCTCCATTTGTTAATTTTTTTTCTGTGGGGTTTGCACAATAGTATACTGTTTTACCTACAGTATTGTAAAACGATTTGGGAAAAGAAATACTCGGTAACTTAAAATTTTAAAAGGAAAATTTTGAAACTGGCAACTGTGTGTAGATGACCTGACTCACATCATATTATGTCATCACGATTAGCCCACGTGTATATTTCAAATTGTGTCTTGTTACAGTGTAGACGTTCTTGACCCATATTCTCTTCAGCATGGATTCAAGAAGAAAGTTCACAGCAATGTTCAAGCTGAGAGTGATTGAATATGTCCCTAACCCAGAAAATAATGATCCCAAACCTTCCAGGCATAAGATTCGAAATAGGAAAGATATCCCGAGCATAGCTCTGGCCAGCATGCGACACCACACTGGTCTCAGAGAAACTGCAGAGATAGCAACAGCTGCCTGGATTGACGGTGGTTTGATAACACCTGATGATGTTCACCTGGTGATAGATCATAACAAAGTAAGGAGAGTTCAGGAGAAACTTGTCAGTAACCTAGAAGAGGAGTTTGATAAGGGGATAAGAGAAAATGGAATCAATTGTTTGTTCTTTGATGGGAGAAGGGATGACACTAAAGTGTTCATGAAAGTTGGAGATTCTGACAAGTTGTTCCCTGCCATGGTGAAGGAGGAACACTACTCCTGCTGCAGTGAACCAGGAGGGAAGTATTTGTGGCATTTCACTCCAGAGAAAGATGACATCAGGAAACCAGCTGAGATAGTGGCAGATAACATTGTGAACTGGCTCAGAGAGAGGAACGTAGACCAGACCCTGCAGGCCATTGGAGGGGACAGTACCAACACGAACACAGGGTGGCAAGGGGGGGTCATACAGTGGATAGAGCGGAAGATTGGGAGGAAGCTGGTCTGGATTGTTTGTGACCTCCACACCAACGAGTTGCCACTCAGACATCTGATCCAGGAGCTGAATGGCAAGACTCTTTCAAACAACAGATGGTCTGGTCCTCTTGGCAAGATGCTGGACTCTGCCACTGAGTTGGAAATAAATCCGAGCTTTGAAAAAATCACAGTTGGCCCTCCACTCGTTGAGCTTGCACATACTGTCATTGACGACCTGAGTACTGACCAGTACTATGGTTACATGATTTGCAGTGCCATCAAAACTGGGGTCATGCCTGATAGACTTGCTTACCTGCAGATAGGTCCAGTCTCACATTCTAGGTGGCTCACAACGGCTCTCAGGTTCTGCAGAATTTGGGTCGCTCATCATAAACTGAAAGGGAACCAGCTTCACAACCTGAGACTTATTGTCCAATTCATCGTGAGTGTCTACTTGCCAAATTGGTTCAACACCAAGGTCAAGTCATCGTTCTCCGAAGGTCCGAGGCATGTTCTCTTCCAGCTTGAGCTCCTGAGGAGTCAGCCAAGGAAGGTTGTTCAGATTGTGGAGCAGACTGTGAGGAGATCTTCCTGGTATGCTCATCCCGAGGCAGTTCTGCAGACAATGCTCTGCAGTAAGGATGAGGAGGAGAGAAGAGTGGCAGTCAAAAAGATCTTGGATATGAGACTTATGAGAGGATCTGGGCATGACAAATCAGTTGGTGACGATTCCTTCAGGGTCAGGAAGACTCCTGAAGTCAATCTAGGTGCCAAGACCCTCACTGATCTCATAGATCTGGATAACATCCAGGCTGGCAGTGAGCCCCCTCTTACCTGCAGCCTCACCAATGTTCAAGTCAGAGCTTTCCTGGACAACCCCATGCATGTCTCTGCCTGGCCCTCGCACACCCAGAGTACAGAGCGTTGTGTACAGCAAGTGAGCGAGGCCAGCAGTCACGTGTACAGCCAGGAGAGAAGGGAAGGCTACATCCGAGCTCAGGTGGTCAGTAGGGAGGTGATGAGTAGAAACAGAAGCAAGAAAGACATGTTCTCTATGGTGTGCAGCAACACCGGGTCGTAGTAGTAAAACCGGTTTTTGTATTTGATGATTTTGTTTTCTAAAGGAATATTAAATTTAATAAATGTGTCAAGATCATTCGTTTCACTATTCTGGATCATTTTCATCCTAATAAATTAACCTGATACATTTACTTAACTTTAAATAAGCTATTTAGTGGTGTTGGTAAAAGGGTGGGAATACTGAAGATATCACATGATTCTGCACATAGAACTACATCATTAATACCATGGGCCGATTTTTCAAACTCAAAAAAAAAAAATTCGCCTCCGTATGACACACCCTACTGTACAGTAATATCCCGATTTACGCGGTCAATTAAACCCGTGGAGTAGCGCGTAAAACGAGAAACACGTAAATGGAATAACAGAACATATGGGATTAATTGAAATAGAGCCTGGGCCGACTCCCAAACTCCACTTTTTCCAACACAATACCTATGTTGTAGTAAAAATAACATCTTAATTTTATGATGGTATGCACACACAATTAATATTTAAGAGAAATACAGTCACCAGGTTAATGTCCATTCAAATAATGGACTCAACTCCCACCCCCCACCCCCCCCTTCCCACACTCTGGCTCCTCCCTCCCTGAGAAATGTTTGGGTGAAAACACTAGATTTTAAGGTATACTGTATTAATAAATAATACCTCAGACTAAAGTTAGGATAATATAATTGACATTGCTGGATTCCTTGCAAGACCAGGAATATTTTGAATATACACGTCATATATTTTGCACAAAAGATAAAATATTTGCTCTCTGTAAACAAAATTCTTACATTAGATCTAAAATTTGTATGTCTTATGCAAAATCCATGATGTTTATATTTAAAATGATCATCATATTGTAAGAATTCCAGCACTGTAAATTATATTCTGGCCGGGTAGTTTTTATGAATTTTATGAGCTAAAACAAATATCTTCAGTAAATAAAAAAATTACACTTCACCCGCATAAATGAGTAATTTCACCGCGTGCATCCCGGTTCTGGCAAGGTACTGCGTAAATGACCAAACGTGTAAACGAGAACCGCGTAAATCGAGGTTCAACTGTATTATTATTACTTTATTTAATATCTGTTTCTTTTAAGACCATGGAATTCATACCAACGATAAGATAAGGAAGAAGGCTTTTGCTTGACGGCTACACCTACATCGTTGATAAACGGAAGACACTGTAATATATTGGCGATGTGAACGCAAAGGAAGTTGTTGGGGACGATTAAAAACAGAAGAAGACGTTATTCAAGGAGAAGCAAGTAATCACTCATGTCCACCTGATGCCGGACGTAACCTGTCCTTGAAAACAGTAAAGAAAATTAAAGAAAGAGCCAGACAGTTGGAGGAAGTGACATCGACTATTATACAAAACTGCACTTGATGCTGCAGGAGCTCTTCCTAAGAAAGAAACTCTAGCAAGAATGGTGCGCAGACAACACATGGCACCAGACGGGGACTTTTTAACTGACGACTTACGGAAATCAATTACAGGAGAAGACTTTGTCATCCATAAAAGTGACAACCTGCTAATTCTGTCAACACCTTGAAACTTACAGCTTCTTGCTTTCAAAGACCACTGGCTGTGTGATGGAACATTTGATTCTGCGCCAGTAGGCTTTCAGTTACATACAGTGCATGTTATGCTGGATGAGAGCCATACAACTCCCTTGGTATACTGCATCGCAAGGAACAAAAACCAAGCAAATTATGACATGATTTTTAGCACCCTCAAGCAAGTGAGACCAGATCTCAATCCTGTTTCAGTCACCATTGACTATGAAAGAGGGGCTCTTAATAGCATCACAACATGTTTCCCAAACACAAAATTTTTTGGATGTTTTTTCCATTTTGGGCAGTGCTTGTGGAGACAAACACAGGGCTTAGGACTACAGACTTGGTATAATGACCCAAGAAATGCACTCATCATAAAGTCCGTTCAAGCTTTAGCATTTGTGCCAGTCAGTGACGTTGCTGAAAGCTTCAATGAATTTGTCTCAGCACTAGATGATGAAACTTATGAACTTCTATCCGAGTTTCTTGGCTACTTTGAAGCGACATGGATTGGTGTTGTACAGCGTGGAAGACGACGAAGACCAGTATTCGAACTCAGGCTGTGGAACATATTGGAGAGAAACACGCGAGGCCTTCCACGGACAACAAACTCTCTTGAAGGATGGCACAGGGGGTTTGAGCAGAGAAAGGCAATCACCCACCCCACCGTTTGCCGTCTCGTTTCAAAACTAAGAAAAGAGCAGCCGGACTGAGAGTTGACAATTGAGCAGGCAGCAGCAGAAATGGTATTGAGGAAACCGAAGAAGTATCAGATATTAAACACAAGACTGAAATCTCTCATTGAGAAATATGAGGAGTATCCCAGAATCGACTTCTTGAGAGCAATTGCCCACAATCTTTAAATATTTATGAACATTTCGTTTTATACAGCAATTTTTATAAAGCAATTACATTACAATCAATATCTTTTATCCTTCATTAAATGTGCAAAAAAAAAAAAAATTGTATATCATGCAAATGTATCACATTGAAATTATGTTATCTTTATATCCTTTGTTTTATAAAGCAAATACATTGCAAAGAAGCAATTACATTACAATTAATATCTTTTATCCTTTAGTAAATGCGCAAAAAATACATTGCAAAGAAGAAAAATTAAAAAAATTAAAAAGGCCATATGTCCATTTGGCCAAATGTCCGTTCGGCCATTTGTCCGTTCAGTCTATTGTCCGTTCGGCCATTTGTCCATTCGGTGTATTGTCCGTTCGGTCAAATGTCCGTCGGTGAAACGTCCTTCAGCCATCTGTCCGGGAGCCACAGTACTGGTATTGGTTTGCTCAGATCTCATGAAGAATCTCCACCCCAACTTATTACACCTACAGAGTAACCACCTTAATGCTATTTGTGGGGATGAGGTTAGGATAGCTTAGCATTTGGGTGGTTAATCTTGAGGTGAAATAAACTAGGTTGGAGATTCATCAGGTGATTCCACTATTACAAGGTGCAGTAAACTAGGTAGGGGGGGGGGGACCTTTCTGACTTATACAGTACTGTACTGTGTTTTCCTTTTTATTTGTATACATGTTAAAAGTTTTATAAGGTAAATTTAAAGACCAAAATATTTTGTGCACAGAAAAGTTAGCCACAGATCTGTAATGTGCAGTTAAGGGTCCAGGAATTTGGGGTGTATGTTTTAGGGCTGCAGTCCCATACTGTACCTTAAATTTCCCTTTGAAATACAGAGAATGATTTAATATGATTCAACACCACCCATATCTGCTGTGCTGACAGTAAAGTGAAAGAATTAAACATTAGACTTTGAGATGACTATCACAGACTCATATCATTCTTGATGGCAATCCTTTTTTTTGTTTTAAGAAAAAGTAATACAGTATTACCCCGCTTTACGCGGGGTTTTTTTACGCGTTTCCACGTTTACGCGGTACCCTGCCGAACATGGAATGCTCACTTTACGCGGTGCGTGTACTCTTTTACGCGGAGAGCGGCTGGCGGTCCTCTTGCGCCGTGCCATTTTTGGATTCAAACCTCCCGCCATGTTGGGTAAGCGGAGCGAGTAGGTTGCGCAGTGTATGTCTTTGTTGCGTTATCGGTGACGTCATATGATGTATCGGACTGTGATTGGGCCAAGCATCCTTACCTCCCTCCCCCGCTAGCTGTGATTGGTTTAATGTACTATGACGTGCCCCGCCGCAGGAGCGTTCAAGCCCCTTGACCTGCCCACGCCAGTTACACCCCTTCAGGCTACACTGTGTATATCGGTATCTATTGTTCCATAAGAATGGCTTCCACCGGACCACCACCACCACCACCACCACAAAGAAACCTTGTATTACCTGGACCCAGCCGCCCTAAGCCAAAGAAGATACGACGTTCCCTAAGCTACAAAATTAAAAAAGAGATCATCCAAGAGTTGGACAAAGGAACAAGACAGGTTGATCTCGCGCTCCAGCATGGTGTTAACGAATCTACGATCCGGACAATTAAGAAGGATGCAGCCAAGATAAAGGAGCACATGAACATCACAAAGTTTACAGGTGCTTCTATGATCAAGTATTGCCACAACCAGGTGCTTCTTAAGACGGAGAAATTAATTGTGAGCTACTTGATTCGTAAGGCGCAACGGGACATGGCGGTGGACACGCGCTCAGTTAAGGAGTACGCACGTGAACTGTATGCTGCAGTGTCACATAAGATGGGAATTGCAGAGACCAAACCTTTCAATGCTTCCTCTAGGTGGTTGCACAGGTTTAAGAAGAGGAACAAGATCACCAACATTAACATTGGTGGTGAAGAAGCTAGTGCTGACCGTGTTGAGGTTAGGGAATTTCCTCCGTTTTTACGTGAGATTATGGAGGAAGGAGAGTACACCAACGACCAGGTGCTTAACATGGACGAATCTGGTCTTTTTTGGAAAAAGCTACCTTCCAAGACCTTCGTTGTGAAGAATGCCAGAAGTGTCGAGGCCGGAAGTTGCAGAAAGGAGCGCATCACCGTCCTGTTTACCACCAATGCCTCCGGTACCTGTAAGCTCAAGTTATCAGTGATCCACACAGCATGCAAGCCACATGCCTACAAGAGCACGTACATGACCAAGCTAAATGTCCACTGGCTGACCGCACGTAAGGTGTGGATGTTCTCTACACTGTCCCTCTTCTGGTTTGATGACTGTTTCGTTCCCGACGTGAATAAATTCTGTGAGCAACAGAATGTTCCATTCAAGATTTTGTTGCTGCTTGACAACGCACCAGGACACTCGCCCCTACTATTGGATCGTCACCCCAACATAAAAGGGGTCTTCCTTCCTCCCAACACTACGTAATTAATACAGCCCATGGACCAAGAATTGATCTGTAATGTGAAAGCTGCATTCTCTGCAAAGAAGTTTAAGCTCCTGAACGACTATACCAACACCAAGGATGAGTTGCGTAACCTGGGTGACACCGATAGCAAGAGCGAAGACGACGACGAACAACAGTTGGCAGAGCAAGAAGTACTTGTGAAACATTTTTGGAGAAAATTCAACGTCAAGAAAGCTGTGGACTTCTTGGTGGAGGCATGGGATCAGCTGTCTGTAGCAACGGTTCGTCACGCATGGAAACATGTGTTGCAAGGTATTCCAGGTGGGAGGCAGAGTCAATTTGTGACTGGTGAGGTTCAGACTGTTGCAGTAGCCGTGAACCTTGCCAGAGAAGCTGCGCAGAGTGTTACAGCTGCAGGCTTCTCCGAGACCACCAACAACAACATACTGGAGGTGATAAGGGATTCTGATGTGACTGCCAACGAGATGTTAGATAATGATGAAGTCAGTGAAGATGCAGGTGGTGCGTCATCCCAAGAAGAACGCAAGTTATCTCATAGTAATGTAAGGGGTGCCATCGAGTGTGTTGAGAAACTTAAGCTCCTCCTTTCCGACGACCCTGACGATAACCGGTATGAAGTCTTCACTTCCCAGCTGTTACAGACCATGGAGCCCTACTTCAAGGTGTATCACGACAACATCAACACCAGCCATCAGCAAAGCATTACCGAGTTCTTCGCCTGCAACCCACCACAGCCAGCCCAAGCGAGTGATAGTGACAGAGACAGTGATGGTGACTTTGAGGGATTTGTCAGGGAGGCACTAATAAGTATGGATGACAGTGATGATGACTCACCTGAGGGCCAGTAGCCTGCCCTCTGCCTCGGAACCAGCCTCCATTCCCGTACGCCGACCCATCTCTTCTACTAACGTAAGTGTTAAACCTAACCTTGTTTTTTTCTAACCTAACCTACAGTATATTATTCTCTTATTGATTGTTCTCTTCTATATTATGTGTGTGTGCATACCATCATAAAGCTAAGATGTTATTTTTACTAAAACGTACATAGTGTGTTGGGAAAAAGTGGAGTTTGGGGGTCAGCCCAGTCTCTATTTCAATTAATCCCATATGTTATGTTGTTCACTTTACGCGTTTCTCGCTTTAAGCGGGCCGCCGTGGGTTCAATTGACCGCGTAAAGCGAGGGTTTACTGAACAGTACTGTATGAGTATTATAATTTTCAAATATTATTGGTAAAGGTGGAGGAGACAGTTACCACCAGAAGTAACCTATGGATCTGAACCAAAATTCCTGGAGATACTATTTGCATGACACTGAAAACGAAAATGGAAACAAGAATATGTAAAACCTCTTAGAACCTGACCAAACCTTATCTAGCATCCTAACCTGTGGACACTTTCAGCAGACACCAGAAAGAAGTTGGAGGCCTTTCAAAAGTGGTGTTATAGGAGAATGCTAAGAAAAGGCTACACTGAGAGAAAATCAAATGAAAAACTACTAAGATTAGCATGAACTTCAAAAGAAATACTTGAAATGTACAGAAAAAGAAAAACGAGATACTTGGTCAAATAATTAGGGATGAGGAATAATAACAAATATTAATGGACCAAGTTCAGGTCAGGGGGCCAAGGGAAGGCAGAGACTGGGATGAATGAAATAAATTAATAACTGGGTTTCCAGAGAGATACATAACCTCAGAGGAATGGCGACTACAGCCATAGAACGTTTAGAGTGGAGGAGTCCTCCACTCTAAAGATTCTACGGCTGTAGTCGCCAACCCACAGATATGAGGAGAGTACTCTGTATACTTGATCTTTAAATTCTGTCACAACTGCAGTTGAAAATGTATAATTACAAACACAAAGCAATTGCTCAAGCACATTATCAATTACTATGGAAGGAAAATGCAGGGGTTAAAAGGTATTTGCTCCCGTATTGGCACCGAGTGACAGTCCTGCAACTACTGTATGATCTAAAGTTACCATAAATGTGTGTGTATATGTGCTTTCAGTTGACTAATTAAATTGCTGTTTAAGACACCATGACACTTTAAGAAAGTTGCTTTTATTGGGACCAGATATCAAAGTGAGTACTTTCTGCTTAATATGGCAAGAAGTTCGGGGAACAGAGCCTCCCCAGCTAGGAAGTTAGGTAAGGTTTGGTAGGTTTCTTTGGTTGGTTAGGTCAGGTTCTATTAGGTTCTAGTAAATGTCGCCTCTTAAAATACTTACTATAATAAGAACATCTGTGGAAAAATGAATGAAATCGACCAACTCCTTCTGGTGGTAGTGAGGTTCTCAGAAATTACCCAATTATTTTCATCTTCATAATCTCTTAACACAGGCTGAATTACATGACTTTTTTTTTACTTTTATCCTCTTCACCACTGATCGGCTCGTTAGCCGCTTAGGTGGTCGTTCACATCTCTGTTATGCACTGTTGGCAAGTACTGGGCATACACTGGCTCCTGAATATATCTGAACCTGCTCCAGTGCTGGTCATGTCTGGTCTTGAAAGAGCTCACACTCGGTGCCATCACAACACTCTTTGGCAGGTTGTTCCAAGAGTTCCCAACTTTTACTCTGAAAAGGTTTGCCTTTACAGTTTTCTGGACTGCGGCTTCTTCAACCTTGAGCTGTGACCCCTTGTGGGGCGAGCGTCTGCCAGCTCCAGGTATGGACACTTGACTGAGTAGTGCCCTTTGAGATGTTTAACACCTAAATTAGGTCCCCATTTTCCAGTCTGTAGGATAAGCTAGGCCATTGTTGGTGCTCTAATCTCTCTGGGTAGCTGAGGTGCTGAAGTGCAAGCATCAGTCTGGTGGCCCTCCTTTGTACATTTATAATCATATGACAGAGTCTAGCATATCTCGGGGACCAGAAGGGGTGACAGTATTAATAACAGCGAGAAAAAGACCGGTGCATGACTGAAATACCACCCCCAATTTTCACTGATTATACTGTACTGTATTATGTTGGGGAAAAATATTAAAATGGGTGAAATCATGTGCTAACCTAACCAAACCTAAGAAAACCTGAACTGACCTGACCTAACCTAACCTATATCTTAACTCGCCTACATCTAGAAAACTAAGCATCAGTACAAGAAAATGAATAGAAGGAAAGGAGAATTTTCTATCTTCCACCGGTATTTCTCTCTCTGTTATGAATATGTTTTTCGTAATGTTTAGACAATTCTAAGACCTTTTTCTTCTGTAATATTTCCGCCGGTAATTAAGGATAACTGTTGTTTACGTCTCACAGAGAAGGTCTGACCACCCATCACGCAGTGCTCCTTACCTCCGTGTTGGCTTCTTTAGCGTCTACAGAGCATGTGCTGGGGTGTTGTGGGAGTTTCTTTTTGGCTATAGTGATAGGAGACACAATTGGGCAGAGTTTGTCTTAGCTAATGAACAATGCGTGGGTGTGTCGGGAGCGGACATTTGATTTTTCAGTACCAGAAAAAACAGATATGGCTGAACAGGTGAAAAGAGCTGTGCCGATATTGTGATAAAAGATTATTTTGTCAATTGCAGAGTTTCATCAGAAAATGGTGTTAGGTTAGGTTGGTCTTTTATTTAGGCGATTTACTCGAAAAAAATAGATTTTCGTTAAGATTGATGGGTAGTGTGGGGGGCGGGGAAAATCTAAAAATACTTGATTTCTGGCTGAAATTAATATCAAATTCGTTCGAAACTCGTCAAATAACACCGGAAAAACATATTTTTAATATCCAAACAAAGACCGGTGCATTAGTAAAAATTGACTGAAGGAAAAGCATAATCAGTGAATAAAACTGTGGTATGACTGCAGTTTCGGACAACATGGATCTCGAGTTGAGCAAAGTGTTTTCCGATTATTTAGACAATTTTAAGACACTTCTTTTATAACGTATCCCTCGCAAATTACTTAAATATACAGGAATTACTATAGAAGAAAAGTTTATTAAAATTGTCTTTAGCAATCGGAAAAAACACATTGCTCAACTACTAGGGGCATTGGCCCACTCTCTTTAAATAAAAACATAATTACTTAACCACTGACGGTCACCAGCCGTATATTTGCCTTTTCTACTTTATTAACTTTAGAAAATTAGTTACTAGAATTAAAATAAGCACATACCTGCACCTGCTGTTTCCCATACACAGGTAACGTGGTACTGTAGTTGTGTACAATTTATAACTGGCCGGTGACAGCTTCACTACCAGGTAAATTTGTTTGTTTACTAATATTCTGGTTTCTGGTCGTGCGCAGTTCCTTTACCTTTATCGCATTTTGCCCTCTATTAATGAGACTGGAAACGTGATTTAATGGCCTATATATTATGCTAGACTATTTAGAATAGTCTAGAATTTATTTAACCTCGTTAAACTGTCATATATAAATATATATACAGCTGTGTTAAAAACGTTTATGCATTAGGGAACATCTTTCTTTATCTATCCTCGTCTTCGGGCTCGAACCCAGGAGGTATTGGTGAGTGGCACGCACACTATCGGCTACAGTATACCAATTAAAATGTTATTTTAGGAATAATATAATGCTGAATTATGTCTAACAGCCTCAAAAATTATTAAATTGGTCTTGACAATCGTTTCAGAATCATTAATAGAACAATCAGCTGTTATTGCACAAATCCTTGATATAATTCCAATAGTTTTATCTAAAACCCTCAGCCATGACACATTCTTATCCTATCCTCCTCGAGCTATACAGTAAGGGAAGTGGAAGGCAGTAGAGAGAAGTGCTGTCTATATTGTCTCCAATGGCCAGAATATAAACAAGAATGAATAACTGTACCAAGACTGCGCTCTAGCGAAGTGACAAGTTTGCCAACTCAAATTATGTGAAAATTAATTTACCAATCCTATAACTTTGAACATTAGACTTGCCAAACACATCAGTTATAGAGTTTATTATGGGTTATGTGAACTGTATATCAAGTATGAGGAGTGTAGCTGTCTGTTCACAATTTATATGCTGCCTCTGGTGCCCCAAATACCCTTCTGATTAGAAAGCTGATCGTTCGTCATGTTTTTACTTTTACTTTACTTTTATCCTCTTCGCCACTGATAGGCTCGTTAGCCGCTTGGGTGGTCGGTCATGTCTCTGATACGCACTGTTGGCAAGTACTGGGCATGCACTGGCTCCACATATATCTGAACCTGCTCCAGTGCTGGTCAAGTCTGGTCTTGAAAGAGCTCACACTCGGTGCTGTTGTCACGGATCAATAGAAGTTATCCCGGCGTAGCAGTTAAAAGTGAAGTCTAGGTAACAATGAAGTGTTTGCCCAACATATCGTACGGCACTCCTGGCAGAACGCTCTGAGATTCCGTGATGAGCAGAGCTGGTGAGTGGCGACTGATAGTAGCATTATACTTCCATGCGTTTGGATGTATATAATTTAATTAATTAATTAAGTTGTTGGAAGTGAAAATGCAGTGAAGCCAGAAATATTATAAATTATTGATAATTAAGGGAAATAAATAAATACCAGACCAGTGCATATGTGGTATAATAGGCTAGCAAACTCTGATAATACAATACATTAATTTAGTTTTTAAAATTTAATTTACTGGTAAACATAAAAGTCCATCAGTTTTTATAGTGAAAGTTAGATAGTAAATTCGATGGTGTGCAGAATGAACCTGGTAGAGGTGTGGTAAATATTAGTGAGGAATTCTCTTATTTCTCTTGCAGGCAATGTAAATTTCTTGAATGGTCATTTGTATGATAAAGCGGTATGGTGCGAGATCATTATGAAGAGGAAAAATATACTAATTGATGCTGTGTATAGGGCTCCTATTACAAGTCGTGAGAAAAATCTTTTATTGAATTACCTAACCAAGTTGTTTCCTTTCCTCGTGGATGTAATGTTAAATCTCCTTGTTTTGCTCTACTAAGATACTATTCCTGTTGTAAATATGTCTTCTCGTGGTTGTTTGAACAATCTAAACGTATTCTGCCACATATGTGGGTGCTTTATAGTGCATAAGCAACGACAAGAAATAATCGCATCTGTAAGAAATGCATATTTTGCCTACTTTGGAGTGAAAATAGGTGATTTAGATAAACTATGGGCGCCACATAAAGTATGTCGCACTTGTGTTGAAGGTTTAAGACTGGAAATATGGGAAGAAAAAAGTTATGCCATTTGGAGTCCCTGTGGTATGGCGGGAGCCTAAAAATCATGATGACTGTTATTTTTGCTCTGTGAGGATAGTGGGATAAATAAATAAATATATATATATATATATATATATATATATATATATATATATATATATATTTATTTATATTTTTATTATTATTTTTTTTTATTATATGCAGAGTGGGGTATCTGGGTCATTAGGGCCGGCTGCGGGGTCGTCAGGAGCAGTAGGTACGTGAGGATGAAAAGAGGGTATGCAGAAATGTTGTGGGCGAGGTGGTGCTCTAAGTGCCAACGGCGGGTAGACTGGCGGAGGGGGTGCGGAATGAATGTGTTCAGGGCGGTGGGAAGGCTGGCGTGGGGCAGTAGCCTTGAATGCAGAAACCGCCTGAAGTAGTGTTTGTAGTAGGTCGTGACGGGCAGCAGGAGTGAAGTGGTCAAGGTCAGAAGTGAGGCGTGTGATGTGCTGCTTGACAGTGTCGGAGGTTATGGCGTCTACCAGTCTCCGTCGATGTTGCTTCGCCGTTTAGTTGCAGGGAGCCTTACAGCGTCTAGCTTTAGCGCCAAAACGTTGATGGTACCAACAGAAGGTAGGTACATTGTGCTGGGGGCTGGCGCGGGGTCAGGGGCAGGACGGGGGTGTTGGGGTCGGTAGGACACAGTGCGTGGGGCAGGAACAGGAGAAGAAGCAGGCATGGAGGAACAGAGCTGTTCAATGGTGTCCATCCTGCGGTTCAAAGTTTGCAGCAGGTCCCTGATGTCTTGCTTATCTGGTGGAATGCTACTTCTCTGAGGAGCGCTGATCAGGTTGACGAAACCGGGTCTAAGTGGAGGTGTGACCACTGAGTGGTTTGCGGCAGCATGGCACACAGCAGTGTATTCGTGGAATACTCTGTCTGCCGTGGCTGCATAGGTCGCCGAGGTAGTAGTGAAGTCCAATGCCGAGAGGACGAGACGAACTTCTGCAGGGAGCTTCTGAGTGTGAAGCTGGTGTAGGATAGTGTCAGGAAGCCTGTCTGTGTGGCGGGAGTTCAGTCTTCGCATCTCGTTCCAAAGACGTGCAGGCGTTGAGTTGCCGAGGGAGACGCCAGATAGGTCTTGCAGGAGACTGGTGTGAGGCCGCTGGTATCGCCTCTTGAGAGCATCTCGTAGAGCGGCGAATTTGTTGTCAGCTGGAGGGTTGGTGATGGTCTCTGATACTTGCGTGGAGACTTCTGTGGGCAGGGAACAGACCAGGGCAACGTATTTATGTTTGTCTGTAGCTGTAGAGCCGATGAGTGCTGCCCCAATGTGGATAAGCCAGTCTTCAATGTTGTGATTGAAGACTCGGAAAGTGATCCGTTCCTCCATCCTGTGAGAGTGCGTTTTTCCGGGGGGTCACCATTTGTAGGGTTACGTGATGTTATGTTGTCTAGCACTCAGGATGGGATGGATGGAAACTCTAGGTGGTGGTTTTCTTATATAAAATATATTATATACAAAACAGTCTGGTGCTGGAGATGCCGTGTGGTGAGAAGCTTGCTCAGAAGACACGTTGGGTGAGTAGCGTGCTGGAGCTTCGTTGGAGGAGATGTTGGGTGTTGCTGGCCTCCAGGTTGAGTGAGAGCTAGACAGCGAGGAGCTTGCTCGAAGGAGGTGTTAGGTGTTCAGGACCGTAGGGTAGAATAAATCTCAATTCAGTTCAAGTTTAGAAGCCCAATGGCGAGACTGAGAGCTTTTATACACGGCTGCCGGAAGTAAACCCGGATGCAAGCGTCGCAGGTGGCGCCCCCCCCCCCCCCCCCCCCCCCCCCGTGAGAAACTCGCCGGTTGCTAGGATACTGTCGCAGAGGAATGCGGCTACGCTGTTGTAGGGGAGAGATCCACTACAAGCTTGTAGTGTGTAAAGTACTAGTAGTCTGAGATCCATTTTCTAGAAAGTACGAAAGCTCTCAAAGACTCATATTTCCTGCTAAAAATAACAACATACGAAAGACTACAATATTAAACAGTAATTGAGAGGGATAGAAGGAAAACTATAATGAAAATAGTTATGGAAAGCTTAAAGAAAAAAATATATACTCAAAACGTCCAATTGTTTATCATTTTATTAGACAATATTATAAATACTGTGGATTACATTTTTGGACCCTTGTTCTCATACGGCATTATGGTGACACATGATGCAATACAGTGACAACATGGCGAGACAATACAGTATGGTGACAATACAGTGACACAGTATGGAGACACAATAGTGATACAGTATGGTGACACAATAGTGACACAGTATGACAATACAGTGACACAGTATGGTGACTAGTGATACAGTATGGTGACACAATACAGTGACACAGTATGATGACACAATACAGTGACACAGTATGGTGACAATAGTGATACAGTATGGTGACACAATACAGTGACACAGTATGATGACACAATAGTGACACAGTATGGTGACACAATAGTGATACAGTATGGTGACAATAGTGATACAGTATAATCACAATACAGTAAGTATATGCACACCAGAGTAAGACTGTTCTCACCATCAGACGTCTTCCTCCTAAATCATCACAAGATGTAGTTTAAATGCAAAATAATAATACTCTAATAGTTCAAGATTTTTTAACAGTTAAAATATAGGTACATTAATTTCTTCTTACAGTTTAGGATTTCTTCTCGATAAATTAATCTTACGAATATTTCTTCTAATTTACCACATGAAGTTTGAATACACAATAGAGTTAAAATACAATAAGCTAATAAAGGTTTTCACAAGATGGTTCAAATACACAGCAATGATGAGAATGAATTTGAAGAAATCAATATATATTTTCACCTATTAAATACATAATAATAATAAAAATAATACTTCATTATCAAGAAGACCAAATGCATTTAAAATTAACACAATATTATAGCATTTTTTTTTATCCATGTTTTCATAGGCTTCGAAATCATACATAAATGCCAATAAATGCTAGATTAAACATGGTTCCAATATTCTGTCCAGTTCATATCCGTAAAATTTTTCCCATAGGTGAAAGTAATCGGTGAGATGTACAATTAACACCTTACTAATTGATGAAGATTCGTAATGGGGTCTTGATGAGGTGTTATTAAGATAGGGGTGAGGGGGGAGGGTGGGTGTGGTGTGAACTGAGACGGGGTAGGTGAGGAGGGTATGGGTGAGGGGGTCTGGTAAAGGATGTGAGGGAGGGGGTAAGGGAAGGGGGTGGGAGAGGAGATGATGGAGTGGAGGGTAGAGGAATAGTGGCAAGGGAGGGGGCGGAGCAGTAGTGGAGAGGGAGGGGGTGGAAGGTAGGGGAGCAGTGGAGGGAGATATAAATCACCACACCACCACCACGTCAGGTTGCCTCACTTATCAAAGGCCGAGTGATGAAAAAGAATCAACTTTAGTCTTCAGTGTTTTTCTATGAGGGGGCTGGATCTTGAGTTTGAAGAGGGAGGGAAAGAGGAGGAGGAGGACAAATGTGAGGCGGTGTGGGGTGGGGCAGGCGCGGGGTGGGGCCGGCGCGGGGCGGGTCAGGGGCGAGGTGGAGCAGGAGCGGGAGTTTTTCACACTAAAATTCAGACCCTCAAGAACAACACTAACGACATTTCCTTATCAGTGGACAGGATTCTCAAAATGTTCCTATGTCAAATATTATCTATCACCTTAATTAATTATAATAATAACAATAGACGTAAGAAGGCATCTAAGTAGTAGTGACTGACTGACTGCAAGCTGAAGCAGTAAACACAGCACACCCATACCACAGCATCAGCACTGTCCCCGGAGAGACTCAAGTAACTAAATACGATTTTTTTTTCATAGCATTTAAGGGAGACATTTTCGACATTTAAAATTCTTTGTGAATCCAAACCCCGAACCCGAGAAGTCATAAATGATATTGCCAAGGCGGGAGTAAATTTTAATATTTAGAATCCTTATAAATCCAAATCCGAATCTGAACTCAGATCCGAACCCGATTCATAAACGTTTTAATTAATAGCAAGACATATGTGCCAACACCTTAATATTAAGCAACATGGCTTTGATAGTTAGAAGCCGTCAGCCTCAAAATCATGTAAATACCAGAAGTCATTATTTCATCAGTCTACACCCTGCTGTAAACAAGACAACCCACCTATCACCCACATGTTGATAATCTTATTTACTTTTGGCTATTTTAATTTCTCTTCTAATATATCTCTCTCTAATGGACCTTGGTATAGTAAGTCACAGTCTGGACGTGTGAATCTCTCTCTCTATCTCCTTATTTGCCTTTACACCTCACCTATTTTCTTTGTGTGGAGTGAATCAAGGGAAATGAAATGTCAAGAAAAGGAGGAAGGGAGGAGGAGGAGGAGTGTGAGGCAAGACAAGTGAAGGAAAGTCAGGAAAAGGAGGGATGAAGAAGGAGAGTAGTACAAGACATGTAATAAAGTGAAGAAAAGGAGGAAGGGAAGGAGGAGACTGATATAAGACGAATTAAGAAAGGTCAGGAAAGGAGGAGGAGAAGGAAAGAGAAGCAAGACAAGTGAAGAAAAATTCAGGAAAGGAGGAAGGAAGGACAAGCAAGAGTGATACAAGACAAATGAAGAAAGTCAGGACAAAGGAGGAAGGAGGGACAAGGAGGAGAGTGAAGCAAAACAAACGTAGATACATAGAAAAAAATTCACAATTATACAAAATTAAAAAAAAAAATGAAATTCATGACGGTGGTTCAGCCTGGTACAGCCACTCTTCACACACCACCAACTATTTACAACAAACATCTTTAAAAGGAACTTGTGCTGGTAATCATTTCAAAACTATAATCATTTCTATCCTATGACCCGTTATTGTTTTTTACAGTATAATATATATATATATATATTATATATATATATATATATATATATATATATATATATATATATATATATAGTAATAATAATACAAATTAATATAAGCGTCTCTTTTGACAATAATATTAGTGTTTCTTTCTAACTAACAAAATAACCTACGAAAAATATTGATGTGTTTGTGTATGATGTATAGTCACACTCATATATTATTCAATCACATCATATAATATAAAGTATAATATATAACAATTTCAACACAAAATGCAATATATACCTGTATCTTATAAAAGCACATGACCTTATTCTTGTTTTAAAAAATAGAGTGTTTCACAGAACGTCTTAGGAACCAACTACGCTATCTAAAAAAAACATTGGAACTGATCGAATTATCACCATTACCCAGGAAGAATGTCACAGCAGAATACAACACTGAACTTGGTGAAACAGTAAACACTGATGCGGAGGCTTGATGGCTAGACTTCAGCAAGGACCTTTATCACCACGTTAACAGATGTAAACTGATGTGAACAAGTGTAAATATCTTCCTGGGTGTGTTATCCTGACCATAGTGTATATGTTCTTTTTCTATTCATCTTCTTTATCTTTTCTTTTGTCTTTTCATATTTCTGTCTTTCTTTTCCCTTTTGTATTTCTCTTTTTATCTTTCTATTTCCTCTCAGCCTGTTACCACATGTTATTTTCTCCTGTAACACTTATTGCATATTAATAACACACACCAATAGTAACATACAAAACATGTTTATTATACATGAAAAATAATCCTCCAAGTCTATGAACACTTCATCCACTGGTGTTGAAACTATTATATTTTGTACCTATTATAGTGTAGAATTATCACAACAACATCTTGAATACAAACGTGTAAAGGAAAAATATATTTATATGACACATAACAATTATTAAAACTCAATGGTGTAGCTCCCAAAACGTCATGGTATGCGTTTGTGCTGTCCTGGTGACGTCATGGGTGAGTAGGGAGCGGGAAACAAGGACGAGGCGGAGGGGATTTTTATTTTCATTTTTATAAGCCTTTAGGAGTCAAATTACCATCACAACTACAGATGAGTTTTCCAAAAGTTTGTAAGTAAAATTGTCCTCTTTTGTGCACACTTGTCCAGTCTCCAGTTACGAGAAGACGACCCACCACCAGGTCATCAGTCTTCGTGCCTAGCGATCACTAAGACAGTGGGATATAACGCTATTTAGAGGCTGATTGGTCGGTCACCAGGACATTGCGGGCGTCTGTAGTGGTTTCTCATTGGTCACCAGGATAGTGCAGGCGTCTATAGCGACTCTCCATTGGTCACCAGGACATTGCGAGCGTCTGTAGTGGGTTATTTCATTGGTCACCAGGACAAAAGAAAAAGGGACGTGAATACTGGCTGTTTATTGGGCACCAGGACACCGAGGGATGTCACTATTGGCTGCTACTTGGTGACCAAGACAGCAAGAGACGTAATTATTACTGGCTGCTCAGTCACCAAGTCACAAAAAGGAACGCGGTTGGATCCTGCTCATTAGTCACCAGGAGAGCAAAGGTGAGGGGTGGA
>CAUDMG010001374.1:565000-737500 GCA_958450375.1 Homarus gammarus | reverse complement strand
TTATTTCTGACGGTTTTTTTTTTAAGTGTAACAATAATGAAGATGATATAATCGACTATATGGTTTTAATAGATGTTCTTATTACATGGAGTCTCTCTCTCTCTCTCTCTCTCACACAGTGGCGAGGCAGTGACGTGGTGGTGATGAGCTTCCCGAGGTGTGGTTCCTCATGGATGCAAGAGGTGGTATGGACCATGAGGAATAACCCAGACCTTGATAATCCTTTGGCAACTACGCCCATCCTGTCCAGGGTTCCTATTGTTGAGTAAGGCCACCGTGTGTGTGTGTGTGTGTGTTTGTTTGTTTGGCCATTATTAGTCATGTACTGTTTTATATTGCATTAGTTGTTACAAAGATATATGTAATTGTAGACTACGATTATTTTATGCCATACAACTTGATCCTCTCTCTCTCTCTCTCAGTATGGACATGTTAACGGACGGGAAGAAGATGCCACCGATCACCCCAGATAACCCTCTTCTTCAAGGCTTCCTCAAGCTGTGTCCAGGAGCCAACCCAGCAGACGGTGTCAATCTCCAGGTGTCTGCCGCCATGCCCGACCCCAGGGTTATCAAGAGCCACCTGCCGTTCTCCCTCCTGCACCCTACACTCCTGGAGAAGGCCAAGGTAAGTGGATAAAGGACAGTATCAGGACTAAACCAAGGCAAAACGCGTCTCTTTCAACATATCCCAAAGACCTTAATATTAATATCTTTTATACACCGACGACTACCATAATGTAAATACCATAATGTATTTAGACTCAGACAGGACTGTTAGAGAAGTGTTGAGTACCGCGGCACCAGATATATGTTGTTTCTCTCTCCTGAAGGTGGTGTACATAGCCAGGAACCCCCGCGATATGGTCGTGTCTCTGTACCATCACTGTCGTCTCATCAACAACTTCAGCTACTCCGGCACACTTGACCAGTTCATCAAGTATGTCGTTGATGATGATGGTGAGTCGTGTGGAGGGGGGGGGGGGTGTTTAGTCCCTTTGAATGTTTTTTTCTTCAGCTTTGTTTAGGTTCTCTGCCATAACGGGACCTTAATCTTCTTGGGCTTCACCGTAAATCCAAACAAGTGAAGGAAAAAGAACAAGTAATTTCTTCTCTTAAGTCTGGTCGAATCGTTTGTTTATGTTGAATGGCGGGAAGCTGTGAGTGTCGCTACCTCAATGACCTTATCTCCCCCCCCCCCCCCCCACCAGTGGTGTACGGGCCCTACTGGCTGCACGTGAAGGAGGCCTGGGAGAAGCGTCAACATCCCAACCTTCACTTCCTCTTCTACGAGGACCTGAGAGCTGACGCGATGGCCGAGTTGAAGAAACTGAACGACTTCCTGGGCACAAAACTCAACCAAGAACAACTTGAGAATGTAAAACACGATATACTGTATATATCCTAGTGACTTTTTCGCTCTTTCCTCTGAGTTATACTTGTCACACAAGTAAAGTTTTCTCTATAATGTTCATATCTTGCATGAAATAAAAGCAACATAACCTTGGTATATGTAACCTCTACACCCTGGTTACACCGAGGACCTTTTTTTCTTACCAGTAAAGTATACATTACAAAACATCTTCCAGTGTCGTCTTCTTGTCTTCCTAGCAAAGCATCTTCCAACATCTCCCAGGTCTTTTTTCTTCCTAGTAATGTAATCCACCATAAAATATCTTACAGGTGGCCAGACACACCAGCTTCAGTGAGATGCAGGCCCGAGACAACCTGATGGGCAGCAAGTCATCAGAGAACCCGATGATGAACCCAGATATTGTGAAGCAGGACGGAGGCTTCTTCAGGAAAGGTCAGTCAGTAGCAGCCCCCGCACCCTCTTTCTCTCGTCTTAAATTGTGATTGGCCAGTTCGAAAACAAATACTGCCACAGTATCCAATCACAAAACCATACGTCATATTGCTGAGCGTGGCTGAGTGTGACGCAATAAACAGACTGACTATAATTATACTCCTCCTCTCGCTTATGACCCATCGTAAACAAATCCTTCAATGCACAGTGATACAAAATGGTTGCGAATGCTTAGCAAACTGTAAAATGTTATAACAACGCTATACATAAGTTAATTCTATAAACTATGTGTTGGATTATGAAAACAAAATTCTCGTCTAATTACACATCGTCAGAAATTACACCAACCCTGAAATTAGACCCCTTAAAAGAGAGAGAGAGAGAGAGAGAGAGAGAGAGAGAGAGAGAGAGAGGCTAATGGGGGGTAGGAGTATTAGGTGATCTCTCCCTCTCTCTCTCTCTCTCTCTCTCTCTCTCTCTCTCTCTCTCTCGCGCGCGCACACACACACACGCGCAAAATACTGTATGATCCCAATTTAGACCAGAGGAGTCGTATCCCCGTTGAAACCACACTTACATGGTTGTGTTAAGTCACTAGTAGGAGGAGTCACCAGTTTTAAGGCCGCAACCCCCTAGAAAAAAAAATCCCTCACTGGGTTTATTTTTTTGCAGTCAAGTCAGGTGTTGGTGTGAATAACACCTCCCCTCACCCCCCAACAAAAGCAACGAAAATACCTCAGTGATATGGTGAACGTGATGCTGAATCTGTTACTCCATCAGTGATTATTATTTAACAACATGCCCCAGCCTTCAAGAGTTTAAACCCCTGCACTATGAGGTTAAGTTAGCATTACGGTGTTTCTTGTCTTTGCTTTCTTATGTGCGTTTTGTTGTTATTATTATCCAGTTTCCATTCTCCCGTGTGATTTTATCAAGATTTATCTTATCCACGTTTTCATTGTGGGTTTACATGAAATATATATATATATATATATATATATATATATAATATATATATATATATATATATATATATATATATCATGTAAATCCACAATGAAAACGTGGATAAGATAAATCTTGATAAAATCACACGGGAAAAGGGAAACACCGGAGCACCTTAGCTTTCGCCTTTATTCAAGACATCTTCAGAGGCAACTGGATTACATGGACAGAGAGAGGCTTAAATATACAGGGTGACCTTGAAAACAGGAGGTCAGGTCATAATGATGTCATCCACTAATCCACACACCAACACACACATATGAACATAAGAACATAAGAAAATAAGGAGTCTGCAATAGGCCGGTTGGCTTGTGCATGGCAGCTCCTGTCGAGTTACTACCACTCTCTATCATCCATGAATCTATCTAGCCTCCTTTTGAAACTTTCCAGAGTTCCCGCATTTACTACAAAGTTGCTAAGCTTGTTCCACTCGTCCACCACCCTATTTGTGAACCAGTTTCTTCCTATCTCCCTCCTAAACCTAAACTTATCCAACTTGGATTCGTTGCACCGAATCCTATCCTGCTCGGATATTATAAGAACTTTATCTATATCCCCTTTATTGATTCCTTTCACCCACTTAAATACTTCTATCATATCTCCCCGCACTCTTCGTCTTTCTAGGGAGGAGCTTAAGAGAAGGGGGGTGACGTGACTAGTCAGGTCAGGTCACAAATAAGGGACCCACAAAATAACTATCATACATCTAGAATCTAGATCAAAGGTTTTCAAATCATTTTTAACCTTGGGCTACTGACAAATAAATTTATGTAACATATTATCAGTTTTGAACTGACCATCACTAAGGTTTATTGATTTTAATTCCCTTTTCCCGTGTGATTTTATCAATATATATATATATATATATATATATATATATATATATATATATATTTTATGAAAATCCACAATGAAAACGTGGATAAGATAAATCTTGATAAAATCACACGGGAAAATGGAAACAACGGAGTACCTTAGCTTTCGTCTTTATTCAAGACATCTTCAGAGGCAACTGGATTACATGGACAGAGAGAGGCTTAAATATACAGGGTGACCTAAAAAACATGAGGTCAGGTCAAAATGATGACATCCACTAATCCCCACACCAACACACACGTAGAGGAGCTTAAGAGAAGGGTGGTGACGTGACTAGTCAAGTCAGGTCAGAAAAAAGGGGGCCCACAAAATAACTGTCATACATCTAGATCAAAGGTTTTTAAAGCATTTTTAACCTTGGGCCACTGACAAATAAATTTATGTAACATATTATCAGTTTTGAACTGACCATCACTAAGGTTTATTGATTTTAATTCCTTAATCAAACTAGCTTCAACAAGAAGTCTTTCTGTGACACAAGATGATTTGAAAACTTCTAAGCTTTTTTCCCAAGCAATGGGGTGATTATTATTCCTAACATGAACGAACAAGGCACTGCTTTCAGATGCAGTTCTAATATTATACTTATGTTGTTTGATTCTAAGCTGCAGTGTTTTTCCTGTCTGACCTACATAATTACAATTACATTTGCTACATGGAATACAATAAACACTACCATTTACATTCAAACTTGGGCTATTCCTTATTAACATATTAGTAATGGTTGAGTCATACTTGAAAACAACATTAATATTTAGAAGCTTGAGGGACCGAACTAACGGGACAAATTCATTACGATAGGGCAGAGTCAAAATATTCTTAAGTGTAGGAACTTGTCTAGTTTGAGAGGAATGAAAGGATTTTTTAGCCCTATCAAAACAACGATCAACAAACACAGAAGGGTACCCAAGTTTATGTGCAATAGAACGAATGTGTTTCAATTCATCGTCAATAAATTCAGAGTCACAAATACGCAGACATCTTAGGAACATAACAGAAAAAACTGACATTTTGGTAGACTCAAGGTGATTCGATAAAAAGTGAATGAAACTGTCTACCTGTGTGGGCTTTCTATATACCTTGAATTTATAGTTTTGGCCATTTCTCATGATAAGCATATCAAGAAATGGAAGGGATTCATTTATTTCTCTTTCAATTTTGAACGTGATACTAGGGACAATATTATTAAGTTTGTCTAAAAATTCAAATGGGTCACTGTTTTTAGGCCAAAGACAAAGAACATCATCAACATATCTATACCATGGAGGAATAAAGTCCACTATATTGGGTAGTAATCTAGACTCAAAGAACTCCATATAAATACAGGCTAGAGGAGCAGAAAGACAATTACCCATGCTCATACCAAATATTTGCTTGTAGAACTTCCCATTTGCACTAAACACATTGTCAGTTACGCATAACTCTATCAATTTCAGGAAAGTATCATGTTCAATAGTTAAATCTAGCAGTTGTAATTTATCTTTAAGAAATGAAAGTAAGTCTTTGACAGGTACTCTAGTGAACAGTGAATTTACATCGAATCACCTTGAGTCTACCAAGGTTAAAAATGCTTTAAAAACCTTTGATCTAGATGTATGACAGTTATTTTGTGGGCCCCCTTTTTTCTGACCTGACTTGACTAGTCACGTCACCACCCTTCTCTTAAGCTCCTCTACGTGTGTGTTGGTGTGGGGATTAGTGGATGTCATCATTTTGACCTGACCTCATGTTTTTTAGGTCACCCTGTATATTTAAGCCTCTCTCTGTCCATGTAATCCAGTTGCCTCTGAAGATGTCTTGAATAAAGACGAAAGCTAAGGTACTCCGTTGTTTCCATTTTCCCGTGTGATTTTATCAAGATATATATATATATATATATATATATATATATATATATATATATATATATATATATATATATATATATAAAATCTCTACAAAACAGGTCAACTAATTCTAATGAAGTCAGGAAGGTGTGTGTGCATGTGTGAGAATAAACTCAAACATCTACACCTTATCTTCACTACACAGGTGAGGTGGGGAGCTGCAAGGAGAAGCTTACGACCGAAATGGCGGAAAAACTCGACCAGTGGATCAAGAAGAACCTCAACCAAGTCCCCTTCAAGTACACCCTGTAAACCACACCTGACTCACTCGATGGATCAAAACAGATGTACCCCCCCCCCCCCACCCTCCCGCTAACCTCCTGAACGACGATGTTTCCTCCGTGCCTTAAAATCCCTCAAGTGTCTTACTTATACAGAATCCAGTGGAAAGTATCCCCCCCCCCCAATTCCTTAAGCACCACCAAGACCATTAACGGGTAATACTTAATGATGTTCTTATCTAATCATCATAGGTCATAACTACGAGTTGATTGGGTGTTAGTTATGAATCACCTAGTAACCAGCAACCAATCAACTCACAGGAATGGTGGTGGTTGCTAAGGACGCCATAAGTGGAGCTCAGTCGATATATCCACTTGTGTATATTATTAGGGTGTCCAGGAGAAATGGTCTTGCCTTCCTCCCTCCCTGCCTGCTCCCGGAGACACTGGAGTTAAAAAAAAAAAGTTGGAGGGAGGGAAGGAGGGACCAGGCAGTTTGTTGATGGCGACTCGTCTGACATGTGGGAGGGGGGAGGGGGATTGGCAAGTTTCATGTTCTAGGTAAAGTGATTTTAAGGACTCGTGATCATTTTTTTTTTGAATCATTATAAAAGATTCTGGTGACGGCTCTCAGCTTACTTCTTTCTATGCAGGTTAAAGATTCTTAAAGATTCGTCGAGATATACGAATGCAATTAACTGGTTGGTTTAAACTGAAGTTCAAAATTAATATCCAAATAAATATCACCCCAAATTATACCCTAACTAGATACGTTTAACTTAACACCAAACAAAAATTAACAGTCTAAATTTCCCTAAAGATTCTCTATGTTAATTTTGCTTCTCGTAATATCAGGTGAGTATATTATAGTTAATGTAGGATCATGTTATTTATATACATGATTATTTTTCGTTTGAGCTTAAGTTAATCAGTTAAAGATGTTCTCATATCTTCGTCTACGACAAATAATTAATCTACGAATCTTTGAGAATCACGTCTGGCTTGTCAGTAACGCAATAGTATTAGCTAAAAAATATCCTTTATTTATGTATTTGTAGAAGCATAAACCTTTATCTTAAGCAAGAAATAAAGCTTTCAGTTACGCAAATGGAAGATTTGTGTTAATACAACCACCCTTAAGAAGTATAAATCAGTATAACGTAATCCGGAATTATTTTAACAAATTTGTCAATCTCTAGAACGTAACCCTGAATTATTTCTAAGAAATAATCGACCATTACCTCACTATATACTTCACTTCATCCTCTTCGCCACTTGTCGGCTTGTTAACCGCTTGGGCGATGAGTCACTTGCACGACTCGCCTCTAAGATGCAGGCACGTGGCATAACAGGCAAGATTTTGAAATAGATTAACAACTGGATTGACGACAGGCAAAAAGAGGAATGGAGTGCATTCTGAATGGAAAAAAGGGTTTCAGTAGAATACCACAAGGCTCTATCCTTAGACCTACCATGTTTGTGATCAATATGAGCGATATAGATGAGATCATATCGAGCCATATTGTCATATTTACGGACGACACGAAGATTAGTCAAGACGATGTCGCAACAAAATCTAAATTCTATCCACGCCCCTGGGCAGAGCTTATGTAAGGTCGAAGGCGTGTACAGTTGAACCATCCCATTGTTTTAGAACATATTCTTGCCATCTATCCTGATTTTATCATCCCCTAACACACTGTCTTTCAGCTAGCCACTTAAATTTCTCATGTAATCATTATTTTTATGACATTCCTATTATTATTATTATCACAATTCTCTTCTTCCTCTTTATTATTATTTATACTCTTATGATTTTGCTGCCAGTATCAGTGTAATAACAATTAAGTAATCAGAGGATTAGGGGCTAGCTATTTACTGGCTGGGCAGAAGGAATACAAGAATTAAATAAATACATACAGTAAATCAGTCAATACAAGTTAGTATATATGTGTAGAGGTTTTCAAATTATCAATATGGCCACTAGATATATTACAGATGACTATAGTATCTCCACGCTAACCTGGCCCATAAGCCACGCCCCTGTCAGTGCTGACGTTCTGCTGCCTTACCCGAACAAAGATTAAGGGGTGGGCAGTGTTTACGGAGAAGATGTCCTGACTCTGCAAAATGTATGGTTTAAAAGGCGACGTGGGCGCCTGGACTCTAGTAGACTGCTCCCTCAGGTGATGCTGTGAGGATCAGCACTCTGCTAGCAGTGGTGAACAGCAACTCTCAATCCTGGCCGAGTTTTTTGTGCTGGAACAATTTACACAGTACTATTGTCCCTTGGAACACCGTACTGGTTCGCATTGACCTGCACTTGTAAGTACAGCCAAAGTGATGACATACCCCTCAGTACTGAAATATTGTGGACTAATTATGTCCACTCGTTCCTGTCTTATCTGGAGCAATAAGACAACGCGGAATGAAGTGTAGCTAAGATTAATAGATTTATGAACTTTGTTTCATGTCATCATGATCAATAATCAATTATAATTAAAATAAATTGTGTGAGACTAACTAATTATGTATCAGATAGATCACCAAGTAATACTAATGAACGCCTTGTTGTCTGCAGGTTTTGACCACATCAATAAATATTGAATGCGTCAAACGATGAGTTTCAATCATTCCCTTCGACTTGCCCTTCACCTGAACGTCCTTAACTAAGGCGTTTATACCTGGTATAATTAGACTTTGACAACAACCTCAACCACAACAATTCTGTTAATAACACTTTCCTGGATACTGTCGATAAAGAGAAAGATCTAGGCGTTGTGATAGTTCGTTCACTGAAGGCAGTGCAACAGGTGGGGGTAGCTGCAAGGAAAGCAAACCGAGATTTGGGAATTATAAAACATACCTTCGAATACAAAGATACATAAATTGTACAAATCTCACGTACCCTCAGTCTGGATTACTGTATACAGACGTGAAAACTCTACCTCCAGAAAGACCAAACATCCCTAGAAAAGGCGCAACACAGCGATTAAGATGATTCAGGAACGATGTCATCATCTTCACGAGGCACAATAGGGCAAATCTCATTCAACTTTCAAGAGATGGAAAACGTGAACCCGGGACATTTCTTTGTGATGTCACGCACCACCAAACATAAGGAAAGTCTTCGTGGAATCACAAACGGTACTGGGCTTCAAAATTGTCCTTGACAAAATTATCATGAACGATGGAGGGATCCTACACAGGTCACTGGCTTCCTTCCCTCGGTTTGGTGACCTCTAGTGGATGGCCATTAGGTAAATAAGGTAAATTAATGCAGAACAGAGCTTGAATTACCATACTAATGACATTATAAAATATCTTTTCATATGTCAAGCTTTAAACTGTACCTGACATTAACATCAGTTTAATATGTATCAATTGTAAATAGTTTTCCTCGTGTAAGAAGAAATATTTAGAGTGAACGTGGATGTCTAAATATGGACACAGACTGTGACGAGATGACTTGTGGAGACGTTCTTGGGGCCAGGGTTGCTTGAGAGCAGATGACTCTGCCTTCTCCAGGGCAGATGTCCTTCTCTACCTCTCTCTCCTCTCTCTGAGCCATGTGGCTTAAGATTTGTGTATCCTTTCCTCGGGAATGTTTGGTGGGAGTCAGTGGTTCTGTGCTGACCTGCCATTTACGATGGCCTTCTTGCCCTGATCGTTTTTCAGCAATATCGCCTTTAACACATGGAACTCTGCACTTTTCGAAGCTATGGAGGAGTCTCGAAGCAAGTTTCCTGGTGGGAATTATCAGCTAGTGCTGTACTCAAAATATCGAAACTTCGAGATATCTCCAGAGCTTCGAAAAGGTGGTATTCCTGAAACAAGATCAGGGCAAGAAGGTCATCGTAAATGGAGTCGTACACCCCAAGACTGTTCTTGCAAGGCAGCGTGACCAGATGCCTCACACGAGCTCTTTCAACAAACAATTATTTTATTTTATGTGTATCCGTCCCCGAAAAGTTTTTGAACGGATGTAAACAAATCTGGTCAAAGAAAACAATAGAAAGTTTATCTGGAGCCAGCGATGTGTGTGGTGGCATTCATCAAGGCCAGTCCCCAGTCCTCTAGCTAAGAAGCCCACTATGCAAACTTCGTCATTGTTACTCCAGTATCTACACTGATCAGAGCGTGTACCTGTGTGTCTCGTTCTGCGGTGCACAGGGAGTAGTTCCGGCCACTAGTCTCTTTGTTTCTCGCGTTGTTATAGGTAACAGCTTCCTACTAAGCTGATAAACTTTAGATTTTCTACAATAATAGTAAAACAAAACTAATATGCAGGCACATATGGAACTGAATAGTGGCCACAAGATAAAATACCTGGGGGAGAAGGAAATGGCTAAACTGAAGAGTGATTTTACTGGCTGTGGCTACCAAGACCTTCTCCGCCTCAGCCCCGGCAGGTGGCTCTACCCCAGGCTCTATATGAAATATGCTGATAAACTCTACAATTTTGAGGTGAGAAATTTTTTTACTTTCAAGAATAGGAATCTTATATCTTAATCTCTGTGATGGAAGCTTCAGAAAGTTGCATTAATAAGCCAAATTTTCATCGTGTGGTTTTATTTTGTGTTAGCGAGTACAAATACTGATAGCTCTCAAATATTATTCATTTCGAATTATCTCAATCACGTGTATTACTTGAAACTTCCTTCCTGTCTCACCTCTTCATCATTATAAACATCTTAATAGTGTCATCACTTTTGTAAATCAGTTCAAACAGAGTGACGTGTTGGTAATGACGTATCCTAAATGTGGGACGACGTGGGTACAGGAGGTAGTATGGACTATGTTGAATAACCCAGACCTGAAGCACTCCAAGACTCACCAACCCATCATGTATCGCTCTCCTTTCCTGGAGTAAGTATTCACTGCTGTGGTCCTTTACTCCTCTTTTATTTGTATTTTTCGAGGAAATTTGAGTTAACTTTCGTGTGATTTTGAATACTTTTGAAAAACCCTTTTTTTTTTTTTTTTGGTTCCTAATTGCCTATTAAATATTTTCTACTACCACACACACACACACACACACACAGATTAGACATGTTCACAGATTTAGCAGAGGATGGTCTTAAGGGAGTGATGATAAAGTTATTGGAGACGACACCTGACCCACGGACCATCAAAACCCATCTGCCTCTCTCTCTCATGCCGTCCTCCCTCCTCAACACTACCAAGGTAACTCACATCACTTGTAGAATTTTACTGAGTCTTGTAAATAAATAACATGTGAATAACACTTTGTATAGCTAGGGGGTCGTGTACTCTTGCCTCATGGCCACTTCATTTTATATACGAATTGCGATTTTGAGGCTATGGGATCTTTTCGTCCCTCAGGTGGTGTATGTAGCAAGGAATCCCAAGGATGTGGTCACCTCCTACTATCACCACTGTCGAATTACTAAACTAGCAAACTACAAGAGCTCGCTCGAGCAGTTTGTTCAGTACTTTGTGGACGACAACGGTAAGTTTTAAGTGAAAATACTCGGTCTCTGACGTTAAGTATTAATCAACAGTAGACATTTTTTATGTTAAGATTATTATTAGTTCAACATCTTAAAAATATACGACAAAGACAACCATTAACCTAGATTCGTCCCGTTTTTCTAGCGTATAGATGGTCTTAACACCCGATTAGGTGTCAAGGGAGTGTCTCTACCAGTGTTGTTCAATAAATTCTGGGACAAAGATGTTTTATGATCAAGACAGGTTTCCCCCACCAGTGGTGTTCGGGCCCTACTGGCTGCACGTGAAGGAGGCCTGGGAGAAGCGTCAACATCCCAACCTTCACTTCCTCTTCTATGAGGATTTGAAGACTGACACAATGGCAGAGTTGGGAAAACTAAACGACTTTTTAGGCACAATGTTGACCGAAAATCAACTTGAAAGGGTAGCAATGCACACAAGCTTCGATGAAATGAAAACCAGAAAAGCTCTGCTTGGAGAAATGGAAGAAGATCCAAATAAATTTAACCTGGACATCATAAGCCTGGATGGGGGCTTCTTCAGGAAGGGTAAGACAGTTTGGTGCACACTGATGACTCTTCTATTGGTGAACCAAGAAGAATTACTTCTGTCTCGTTGATTCATGTGTCTGTCTTACTTTATTTGAATCAACGAGATATAAGACAGCCTTCTTGACACTCCGCCAGAACAGAGTTGTTAGTGATGCAAGCTATAACACTCACCAAAGGGCATCATTACACTACATGATGTATACACTAGTGGGTTACTCCTCCCCATAACGGGATGCTAGTCCAGACAACGGTTATTCCACCTCCAGGAAGACCATCACACTGTGTACTCAAGTACATTACTGTACAAAAATAAAACAAATATGCTCCTCTACATCAGAAGTGTCAACATACATGACAATAGATGCTTTGGTTTAGTTTAAATAATTTTACATACTCTTACGGAATCCATCGATGACGCATTACAGAAGATGACAATTGAACATGACGAGAATTAATTTTTTTTAATAATAATAATAATCTACCACGTGTTATTTCCAGGAGATATTGGTGACTGGCAGACCAAGCTGACACCCCCAATGGAGGATAAAATTAATAAGTGGATCGAAGACAATTTGAACGAAATCGGCATCACCTTTAAGTTTTCCAACTGACACAGTATACATTACCTGCTCGGGTCGCCTCTCGCTGCCACTGTGTACCTTTGTATGAACACTAATCTAGTTATCAACTGTATACGCTTTCAATGATGACTTTGCTCTTAATATCGTTTATAAATACACAATGATCTGAAAATAGGTAATGTTATATGGATAAAATAGGATTAATGGGAGATGAGCCTCCAAATTTCCTTTATTAATGTGTATTTATTTCTAAACTGTTCCTTATCTATCACGTTTGTATTTCCTTTACCGGTCTGTTACAAACATTGAAAATACAATGTACTAGTACCATTACATTGAAAACATACAATATTAACATTATCATGTTTGTACAATAAAATAACAACAAAAAGTTCATCTGGGTATTATTATCGTTTCGGTCATCCAGCGAGGTTAGGTTAGGTATGGTTAGGTTAGGTATGGTTAGGTTAGGTATAGTTAGGTTAGGTTTTTCCGATGGTTTTTGGTGTGTTTTCAACGATTCTGACCATTTCAAATAGGTGGATAATTGAAAAGATAATTTTACCTTCAACTGAGCAAATCTTGTTACAACTGCATCCACACTGACATCCTTTGTCCCAGTTACCATGAAGCATAGTTAGTCCAGTGTGTGGTGTTATCCTGAGGCAGGAACACTTCATTGATATGTCGGATGTGTTGAGTGGAAGCACACACTGTCATCACTTGCATGTTAATGTTACTGCGTTTGTGTACCTGAACTGTCTCTGTATACTGTGTTCGTATATCTGAACTGTCTCTGTATACTGTGTTTGTATATCTGAACTGTCTCTGTATACTGTGTTTGTATATCTGAACTGTCTCTGTATACCGTGTTCATATATCTGAACTGTCTCTGTATACTGTGTTTGTATATCTGAACTGTCTCTATATACTGTGTTTGTATATCTGAACTGTCTCTGTATACTGTGTTTGTATATCTGAACTGTCTCTGTATACTGTGTTTGTATATCTGAACTGTCTCTGTATACTGTGTTTGTATATCTGAACTGTCTCTATATACTGTGTTTGTATATCTGAACTGTCTCTGTATACTGTGTTTGTATATCTGAACTGTCTCTGTATACGGTGTTTGTATATCTGAACTGTCTCTGTATACTGTGTTCGTATATCTGAACTGTCTCTGTATACTGTGTTCGTATATCTGAACTGTCTCTGTATACTGTGTTCGTATATCTGAACTGTCTCTGTATACTGTGTTTGTATATCTGAACTGTCTCTGTATACTGTGTTTGTATATCTGAACTGTCTCTGTATACTGTGTTTGTATATCTGAACTGTCTCTGTATACTGTGTTTGTATATCTGAACTGTCTCTGTATACTGTGTTTGTATATCTGAACTGTCTCTGTATACTGTGTTCGTATATCTGAACTGTCTCTGTATACTGTGTTTGTATATCTGAACTGTCTCTATATACTGTGTTTGTATATCTGAACTGTCTCTGTATACTGTGTTTGTATATCTGAACTGTCTCTGTATACTGTGTTTGTATATCTGAACTGTCTCTGTATACTGTGTTTGTATATCTGAACTGTCTCTATATACTGTGTTTGTATATCTGAACTGTCTCTGTATACTGTGTTTGTATATCTGAACTGTCTCTGTATACTGTGTTTGTAAATCTGAACTGTCTCTGTATACTGTGTTTGTATATCCGAACCGTCTCTGTATACTGTGTTTGTATATCTGAACTGTCTCTGTATACTGTGTTTGTATATCTGAACTGTCTCTGTATACTGTGTTTGTATATCTGAACTGTCTCTGTATACTGTGTTTGTATATCTGAACTGTCTCTGTATACTGTGTTCGTATATCTGAACTGTCTCTGTATACTGTGTTTGTATATCTGAACTGTCTCTGTATACTGTGTTTGTATATCTGAACTGTCTCTGTATACTGTGTTTGTATATCTGAACTGTGTTTGTATATCTGAACTGTCTCTGTATACTGTGTTCGTATATCTGAACTGTCTCTGTATACTGTGTTTGTTTGTATATCTGAACTGTCTCTGTATACTGTGTTTGTATATCTGAACTGTCTCTGTATACTGTGTTTGTATATCTGAACTGTCTCTGTATACTGTGTTTGTATATCTGAACTGTCTCTGTATACTGTGTTCGTATATCTGAACTGTCTCTGTATACTGTGTTTTTTTGTATATCTGAACTGTCTCTGTATACTGTGTTTGTATATCTGAACTGTCTCTGTATACTGTGTTTGTTTGTATCTGAACTGTCTCTGTATACTGTGTTTGTATATCTGAACTGTCTCTGTATACTGTGTTCGTATATCTGAACTGTCTCTGTATACTGTGTTCATATATCTGAACTGTCTCTGTATACTGTGTTTGTATATCTGAACTGTCTCTGTATACTGTGTTCGTATATCTGAACTGTCTCTGTATACTGTGTTTGTATATCTGAACTGTCTCTGTATACTGTGTTTGTTTGTATATCTGAACTGTCTCTGTATACTGTGTTTGTATATCTGAACTGTCTCTGTATACTGTGTTTGTATATCTGAACTGTCTCTGTATACTGTGTTTGTATATCTGAACTGTCTCTGTATACTGTGTTCGTATATCTGAACTGTCTCTGTATACTGTGTTCGTATATCTGAACTGTCTCTGTATACTGTGTTTGTTTGTATATCTGAACTGTCTCTGTATACTGTGTTTGTATATCTGAACTGTCTCTGTATACTGTGTTTGTATATCTGAACTGTCTCTGTATACTGTGTTTGTATATCTGAACTGTCTCTGTATACTGTGTTCGTATATCTGAACTGTCTCTGTATACTGTGTTTTTTTGTATATCTGAACTGTCTCTGTATACTGTGTTTGTATATCTGAACTGTCTCTGTATACTGTGTTTGTTTGTATCTGAACTGTCTCTGTATACTGTGTTTGTATATCTGAACTGTCTCTGTATACTGTGTTCGTATATCTGAACTGTCTCTGTATACTGTGTTCATATATCTGAACTGTCTCTGTATACTGTGTTTGTATATCTGAACTGTCTCTGTATACTGTGTTCGTATATCTGAACTGTCTCTGTATACTGTGTTTGTATATCTGAACTGTCTCTGTATACTGTGTTTGTTTGTATCTGAACTGTCTCTGTATACTGTGTTTGTATATCTGAACTGTCTCTGTATACTGTGTTTGTATATCTGAACTGTCTCTGTATACTGTGTTTGTGTACCTGAACTGTCTCTGTATACTGTGTTCGTATATCTGAACTGTCTCTGTATACTGTGTTCGTATATCTGAACTGTCTCTGTATACTGTGTTTGTTTGTATCTGAACTGTCTCTGTATACTGTGTTTGTGTACCTGAACTGTCTCTGTATACTGTGTTTGTATATCTGAACTGTCTCTGTATACTGTGTTTGTATATCTGAACTGTCTCTGTATACTGTGTTCGTATATCTGAACTGTCTCTGTATACTGTGTTTGTTTGTATCTGAACTGTCTCTGTATACTGTGTTTGTGTACCTGAACTGTCTCTGTATACTGTGTTTGTATATCTGAACTGTCTCTGTATACTGTGTTTGTGTATCTGAACTGTCTCTGTATACTGTGTTTGTGTACCTGAACTGTCTCTGTATACTGTGTTTGTATATCTGAACTGTCTCTGTATACTGTGTTTGTATATCTGAACTGTCTCTGTATACAGTGTTTGTTTGTATCTGAACTGTCTCTGTATACTGTGTTTGTATATCTGAACTGTCTCTGTATACTGTGTTTGTATATCTGAACTGTCTCTGTATACTGTGTTTGTGTATCTGAACTGTCTCTGTATACTGTGTTTGTTTGTATATCTGAACTGTCTCTGTATACTGTGTTTGTATATCTGAACTGTCTCTGTATACTGTGTTTGTATATCTGAACTGTCTCTGTATACTGTGTTTGTATATCTGAACTGTCTCTGTATACTGTGTTTGTATATCTGAACTGTCTCTGTATACTGTGTTTGTATATCTGAACTGTCTCTGTATACTGTGTTTGTATATCTGAACTGTCTCTGTATACTGTGTTTGTATATCTGAACTGTCTCTGTATACTGTGTTTGTTTGTATCTGAACTGTCTCTGTATACTGTGTTTGTATATCTGAACTGTCTCTGTATACTGTGTTCGTATATCTGAACTGTCTCTGTATACTGTGTTTGTATATCTGAACTGTCTCTGTATACTGTGTTTGTATATCTGAACTGTCTCTGTATACTGTGTTTGTATATCTGAACTGTCTCTGTATACTGTGTTTGTATATCTGAACTGTCTCTGTATACTGTGTTTGTATATCTGAACTGTCTCTGTATACTGTGTTTGTATATCTGAACTGTCTCTGTATACTGTGTTTGTATATCTGAACTGTCTCTGTATACTGTGTTCGTATATCTGAACTGTCTCTGTATACTGTGTTCGTATATCTGAACTGTCTCTGTATACTGTGTTTGTTTGTATATCTGAACTGTCTCTGTATACTGTGTTTGTATATCTGAACTGTCTCTGTATACTGTGTTTGTATATCTGAACTGTCTCTGTATACTGTGTTTGTATATCTGAACTGTCTCTGTATACTGTGTTCGTATATCTGAACTGTCTCTGTATACTGTGTTTGTTTGTATATCTGAACTGTCTCTGTATACTGTGTTTGTATATCTGAACTGTCTCTGTATACTGTGTTTGTTTGTATCTGAACTGTCTCTGTATACTGTGTTTGTATATCTGAACTGTCTCTGTATACTGTGTTCGTATATCTGAACTGTCTCTGTATACTGTGTTCATATATCTGAACTGTCTCTGTATACTGTGTTTGTATATCTGAACTGTCTCTGTATACTGTGTTCGTATATCTGAACTGTCTCTGTATACTGTGTTTGTTTGTATATCTGAACTGTCTCTGTATACTGTGTTTGTATATCTGAACTGTCTCTGTATACTGTGTTTGTTTGTATCTGAACTGTCTCTGTATACTGTGTTTGTGTACCTGAACTGTCTCTGTATACTGTGTTTGTGTACCTGAACTGTCTCTGTATACTGTGTTCGTATATCTGAACTGTCTCTGTATACTGTGTTTGTGTACCTGAACTGTCTCTGTATACTGTGTTTGTTTGTATCTGAACTGTCTCTGTATACTGTGTTTGTGTACCTGAACTGTCTCTGCATACTGTGTTTGTATATCTGAACTGTCTTAATACATGATGAGAAATTAGAGAATGTCCGTTATAAAATAACTCTCTCTCTCTGGTTAGTTAGGAATGTGGCGGTAACTGACAATACGTAGAGGAATGCACTTCAGCCCAAGGGCGCTTAATTTGGCATCGCTGCCTGTCCACTCAACCCTCTGCAGCACACGGATACGGAGTTCTGGTTACCTCTACTCCCTCTATAAATACACATTTCAAGATTCGAAGAGACTGTTGACACCCGCTGGAAGAACAAAGATACCTCAACGGTGATATCGTGAGTTAGTGAGTTTTACGAGACCCAGTGACCTCTAAGGTAAATCTTTCAATGGTATGTTTTGTTTGTTATATTTATTGATATCAAGAATATAATATGACTATTCTAATGTATTGTATATCGCTGTCATTATGTTTATTATATAGGAAACATGTAATTGTTTCACACACAAGAACACACGATCTCTGATAGATTACCACGCACCAGCCCTGGTCATTCGTGACGGGAAAGGCGTTGACAAGCTCGAAAAAAATGCAAAATAAAGCCCTCAGAATTATCCTAGGATGTTGCATGAACAATATAGTACTTAATATGAGGAAATAACTAGGTATACCCAGTGTCAAATATAGAATAATTGAAGTCAACTTCATGATAGCCCTGAGGCTTTTGCGTGGTGATCCTGATGACATTGTTTCCTTAAAATTGCTGGAATGTGTGAACCATGGGACTGGTGAATCTAAATGGATCCAAACTACAGCTACATATATACAGATGTTTGGACTAGACCATCAAAATTGAGACACAACAGCACTTCCTTTCACCCTGGCGGACAGTTCCCTTCGATATCACAATACCGGTATATCCGCCTAAAAGATTAAGTATCCAAAGTATTTATCTCCAACACACTGCCAAAGTGAGAACTCTTGAACACATACACACCATGTAGACTGATGATAACATTACACAGACCATCTACACTTAAGGATCTCTGAACACCGCCTGTAGGAGGGTTGGAAGCGCTGTCGTTGTGATTCAACCTGAATTAGTTGCAATACTCACAGCTATTAAATTCATTGAAACCACTGTCAGTGACAGTCTCATCATCACTGGTGCCACAAAATAAACAACAAGTTCAACAACAATATAACAAACACGACCCACACTGCACCACGAACACTGAAATAATACAACACAAATGAGGAAAATCAACAAGGAAGACAATTAAAAACGTAAACAGAGAAACTTAATAAACATTGCAGGCAAAGTGCGTACAAAAAGGGTAACCTGACACGAAGTGATGAATTAAAATGCAAGTATCAAGGACACCAACGTCAAGACAAAAACTAGAGGCCAGTGTAGTGGTGGTGGTGGTGGCAGAGGGGGTGCAGGGGCCAGTGTAGTGGTGGTGGTGGCAGAGGGGGTGCAGGGGCCAGTGTAGTGGTGGTGGTGGCAAGGGGTGCAGGGGCCAGTGTAGTGGTGGTGGTGGCAGGGGGTGCAGGGGCCAGTGTAGTGGTGGTGGTGGCAGGGGGTGCAGGGGTCAGTGTAGCGGCGGTGGTGGTGGCAGGGGGTGCAGGGGCCAGTGTAGTGGTGGTGGTGGCAAGGGGTGCAGGGGCCAGTGTAGTGGTGGTGGTGGCAGGGGATGCAGGGGTCAGTGTAGTGGTGGTGGTGGCAAGGGGTGCAGGGGCCATTGTAGTGGTAGTGATGGTGGCAGGGGGTGCAGGGGTCAGTGTAGTGGTGGTGGTGACAGGGGATGCAGGGGTCAGTGTAGTGGTGGTGGTGGCAAGGGGTGCAGGGGCCAGTGTAGTGGTGGTGGTGGCAGGGGGTGCAGGGGTCAGTGTAGTGGTGGTGGTGACAGGGGATGCAGGGGCCAGTGTAGTGGTGGTGGTGGCAAGGGGTGCAGGGGCCAGTGTAGTGGTGGTGATGGTGGCAGGGGGTGCAGGGGTCAGTGTAGTGGTGGTGGTGACAGGGGATGCAGGGGCCAGTGTAGTGGTGGTGGTGGTGGTGGTGGCAGAGGGGGTGCAGGGGCCAGTGTAGTGGTGGTGGTGGCAGGGGGTGCAGGGGTCAGGGTAGTGGTGGTGGTGACAGGGGATGCAGGGGCCAGTGTAGTGGTGGTGGTGGCAAGGGGTGCAGGGGCCAGTGTAGTGGTGGTGATGGTGGCAGGGGGTGCAGGGGCCAGTGTAGTGGTGGTGGTGACAGGGGGGTGCAGGGGCCAGTGTAGTAGTGGTGGTGGGAGAGGGTGCAGGGGCCAGTGTAGTGGTGGTGGTGACAGGGGGTGCAGGGGCCAGTGTAGTGGTGGTGGTGGCAGAGGGGGTGCAGGGGCCAGTGTAGTGGTGGTGGTGGCAGGGGGTGCAGGGGTCAGTGTAGTGGCGGTAGTGGCAGGGGATGCAGGTGCCAGTGTAGTGGTGGTGGTGGCAAGGGGTGCAGGGGCCAGTGTAGTGGTGGTGATGGTGGCAGGGGGTGCAGGGGCCAGTGTAGTGGTGGTGGTGACAGGGGGGTGCAGGGGCCAGTGTAGTAGTGGTGGTGGGAGAGGGTGCAGGGGCCAGTGTAGTGGTGGTGGTGGCAGGGGGTGCAGGGGCCAGTGTAGTGGTGGTGGTGACAGGGGGTGCAGGGGTCAGTGTAGTGGTGGTGGCAGGGGGTGAGAGGGGCCAGTGTAGTGGTGGTGGTGGTGGCAAGGGGTGCAGGGGCCAGTGTAGTGGTGTTGGTGGCAAGGGGTGCAGGGGCCAGTGTAGTGGTGGTGGTGGTAGGGGGTGCAGGGGTCAGTGTAGTGGTGGTGGTGGCAGGGGTGCAGGGGTCAGTGTAGTGGTGGTGGTGACAGGGGGGTGCAGGGGCCAGTGTAGTGGTGGTGGTGGAGGCAGGGGGTGCAGGGATCAGTATAGTGGTGGTGGTTACAGGGGGGTGCAGGGGCCAGTGTTGTGGTGGTGGCAGGGGGTGCAGGGGCCGGTGTAGTGGTAGTGGTGGCAGGGGGTGCAAGGGCCAGTGTAGTAGTGGTGGTGGGACGGGGTGCAGGGGCCAGTGTAGTGGTGGTGGTGGTGGCAGGGGGTGCAGGGGCCAGTGCAATGGTGGTGGTGGCAGGGGGGTGCAGGGGCCAGTGTAGTGGTGGTTGTGGCAGGGGTGCAGGGGCCAGTGTAGTGGTGGTGATGGCAGGGGGTGCAGGGGCCGGTGTAGTGGTAGTGGTGGCAGGGGGTGCAGGGGCCAGTGTAGTAGTGGTGGTGGGACGGGGTGCAGGGGCCAGTGTAGTGGTGGTGGTGGTGGCAGGGGGTGCAGGGGCCAGTGTAGTGGTGGTGGTGGTGGCAGGGGGTGCAGGGGCCAGTGTAGTGGTGGTGTTGGTGGCAGGGGGTGCAGGGGCCAGTGTAGTGGTGGTGGTGGTAGGGTGGTGGTAGGGTGGTGCAGGGGCCAGTGTAGTGGTGGTGGTGGCAGGGGGTGCAGGGGCCAGTGTAGTGGTGGTGGTGACAGGGGGTGCAGGGGTCAGTGTAGTGGTGGTGGTGGTGGCAGGGGGTGAGAGGGGCCAGTGTAGTGGTGGTGGTGGTGGCAAGGGGTGCAGGGGCCAGTGTAGTGGTGTTGGTGGCAAGGGGTGCAGGGGCCAGTGTAGTGGTGGTGGTGGTAGGGGGTGCAGGGGTCAGTGTAGTGGTGGTGGTTACAGGGGGGTGCAGGGGTCAGTGTTGTGGTGGTGGCAGGGGGTGCAGGGGCCGGTGTAGTGGTAGTGGTGGCAGGGGGTGCAAGGGCCAGTGTAGTAGTGGTGGTGGGACGGGGTGCAGGGGCCAGTGTAGTGGTGGTGGTGGTGGCAGGGGGTGCAGGGGCCAGTGTAATGGTGGTGGTGGCAGGGGGGTGCAGGGGCCAGTGTAGTGGTGGTGGTGGTGGTGGTGGTGGCAGGGGGTGCAGGGGCCAGTGTAGTGGTGGTGGTGGTGGCAGGGGGTGCAGGGGCCAGTGTAATGGTGGTGGTGGCAGGGGGGTGCAGGGGCCAGCGCAGTGGTGGTGGTGGCAGGGGGGGATGGGCCAGTGTAGTGGTGGTGGTGGTGACAGGGGGTGCAGGGGCCAGTGAAGTGGTGGTGGTGGCAGGGGGTGCAGGGGCCAGTGTAGTGGTGGTGGTGGCAGGGGGGGGATGGGCCAGTGTAGTGGTGGTGGTGGCAGGGGGGTGCAGGGGCCAGTGTAGTGGTGGTGGTGGCAGGGGGGTGCAGGGGCCAGTGTAGTGGTGGTGGTGGCAGGGGGTGCAGGGGCCAGTGTAGTGGTGGTGATGGCAGTGGGGGGATGGGCCAGTGTAGTGGTGGTGGTGACAGGGGGTGCAGGGGCCAGTTTGTGGTGGTGGTGGCAGGGGTGCAGGGGCCAGTGTAGTGGTGGTGATGGCAGGGGGTGCAGGGGCCGGTGTAGTGGTAGTGGTGGCAGGGGGTGCAGGGGCCAGTGTAGTAGTGGTGGTGGGACGGGGTGCAGGGGCCAGTGTAGTGGTGGTGGCAGGGGGTGCAGGGGCCAGTGTAATGGTGGTGGTGGCAGGGGGGTGCAGGGGCCAGTGTAGTGGTGGTGTTGGTGGCAGGGGGTGCAGGGGCCAGTGTAGTGGTGGTGGTAGGGGGTGCAAGGGCCAGTGTAATGGTGGTGGTGGTGGCAGGGGGTGCAGGGGCCAGTGTAATGGTGGTGGTGGCAGGGGGGTGCAGGGGCCAGTGTAGTTGTGGTGTTGGTGGCAGGGGGTGCAGGGGCCAGTGTAGTGGTGGTGGCAGGGGGTGCAGGGGCCAGTGTAGTGGTGGTGGCAGGGGGTGCAGGGGCCAGTGTAATGGTGGTGGTGGCAGGGGGTGCAGGGGCCAGTGTAATGGTGGTGGTGGCAGGGGGGTGCAGGGGCCAGTGTAATGGTGGTGGTGGCAGGGGGGTGCAGGGGCCAGTGTAGTGGTGGTGTTGGTGGCAGGGGGTGCAGGGGCCAGTGTAGTGGTGGTGGCAGGGGGTGCAGGGGCCAGTGTAATGGTGGTGGTGGCAGGGGGGTGCAGGGGCCAGTGCAGCGGTGGTGGTGGCAGAGGGGTGCAGGGGCCAGTGTAGTGGTGGTGGTGGCAGGGGGTGCAGGGGCCAGTGTAGTGGTGGTGATGGCAGGGGGTGCAGGGGCCAGTGTAGTGGTGGTGGTGGCAGGGGCCAGTGTAGTGGTGGTGGTGGCAGGGGGGGATGGGCCAATGTAGTGGTGGTGGTGGCAGGGGGTGCAGGGGCCAGTGTAGTGGTGATGGTGGTAGGGGGTGCAGGGGCCAGTGTAGTAGTGGTGGTGGCAGGGGGTGCAGGGGCCAGTGTAGTGGTGGTGGTGGTAGGGGGTGCAGGGGACATAGTAGTCGTGGTGGTGGCAGGTGGTGCAGGGGACATAGTAGTAGTGGTGGTGGCAGGGGGTGCAGGGGACATACTAGTAGTGGTGGTGGCAGGGGGTGCAGGGGTGATAGTAGTAGTGGTGGTGGCAGGGGGTGCAGGGGACATACTAGTAGTGGTGGTAGCAGGGGGTGCAGGGGACATAGTAGTAGTGGTGGTGGCAGGGGGTGCAGGGGACATACTAGTAGTGGTGGTAGCAGGGGGTGCAGGGGCCAGTGTAGTGGTGGTGGTGGCAGGGGGTGCAGAGGACATACTAGTATTGGTGGTGGCAGGGGGTGCAGGGGACATAGTAGTAGTGGTGGTGGCAGGGGGTGCAGGGGCCAGTGTAGTGGTGGTGGTGGCAGGGGGTGCAGAGGACATACTAGTATTGGTGGTGGCAGGTGGTGCAGGGGACATAGTAGTAGTGGTGGTGGCAGGGGACATACTAGTAGTGGTGGTGGTGGCAGGGGGTGCAGGGGCCAATGTAGTGGTGGTGGTGGCAGGGGACATACTAGTAGTGGTGGTGGCAGGGGGTGCAGGGGACATAGTAGTAGTGGTGGTGGCAGGGGGTGCAGAGGACATACTAGTAGTGGTGGTGCAGGGGACATAGTAGTAGTGGTGGTGGTGGCAGGGGGTGCAGGGGACATAGTAGTAGTGGTGGTGGCAGGGGGTGCAGGGGACATACTAGTAGTGGTGGTGGCAGGGGGTGCAGGGGACATACTAGTAGTGGTGGTGGCAGGGGGTGCAGGGGACATAGTAGTAGTGGTGGTGGTGGCAGGGGGTGCAGGGGACATAGTAGTAGTGGTGGTGGCAGGGGGTGCAGGGGATATAGTAGTAGTGATGGTGGCAGGGGACATACTAGTAGTGGTGGTGGCAGGGGGGTGCAGGGGACATACTAGTAGTGGTGGTGGCAGGGGGTGCAGGGGACATAGTAGTAGTGGTGGTGGCAGGGGGTGTAGGGGACATACTAGTAGTGGTGGTGGCGGGGGGGTGCAGGGGCCAGTGTAGTGGTGGTGGCAGGGGGTGCAGGGGACATAGTAGTAGTGGTGGTGGCAGGGGACATAGCAGTAGTGGTGGTGGCAGGGGGTGCAGGGGACATACTAGTAGTGGTGGTGGCAGGGGACATACTAGTTGTGGTGGTGGCAGGGGGTGCAGGGGACATAGTAGTAGTGGTGGTGGCAGGGGACATACTAGTAGTGGTGGTGGCAGGGGGTGCAGGGGACATAGTAGTAGTGGTGGTGGCAGGGGACATAGCAGTAGTGGTGGTGGCAGGGGGTGCAGGGGACATACTAGTAGTGGTGGTGGCAGGGGACATAGCAGTAGTGGTGGTGGCAGGGGGTGCAGGGGATATAGTAGTAGCGGTGGTGGCAGGGGGTGCAGGGGACATACTAGTAGTGGTGGTGGCAGGGGGTGCAGGGGACATACTAGTAGTGGTGGTAGCAGGGGGGTGCAGGGGACATACTAGTAGTGGTGGTGGCAGGGGACATACTAGTAGTGGTGGTGGCAGGGGGTGCAGGGGACATACTAGTAGTGGTGGTGGCAGGGGGTGCAGGGGACATACTAGTAGTGGTGGTGGCAGGGGGTGCAGGGGACATACTAGTGGTGGTGGTGGCAGGGGGTGCAGGGGCCAGTCTGTGGTCAAGGTCTTCTATAGCCCTTGGTTTAGGTGACGCAGGGAGTCAGCCACGTGAAGATTCGCGAGGATCTACTGCTTCCTTAAGCACAAATTAAAAACATCATAATCCTGTATATCATAGCGGGAGGCCGTATGGTTAGATAGTATGCTGGATGTGCTTATTAAATATCCGGTAACGACAGTGTAGAATACACATGACTGTGGCTGATAAATGTCACATAATCGGGTTACTAAAAGAACCTGGCAAAGAATATATGGCTGAAACTGTACAATTATTCATTCGTGCTTGGTCTATAAGTATAATTATTATTCATTCGTGCAAAATTTATAAATATAATTATTCACCCGTACATTATCTATAAATATACTGTACATCCCCAATAACAGTAAGAAAATGGAGCTGGCGAGTGGACACACACTAGTAGCTCTGGAAGGGGAGGAACTGAAGCGTCAGAAAGAGGACTGGAAAGGCTACACTCAAGGCCTAGGACGTCTCAACCCCGGCAGGTGGCTCTTCCCGACCGACTACCAACTCTTCGCTAACAAGTTATATAATTTCAAGGTATAGATACTTTTAAGAAATAGAAGAAAAAATACCTTAGAGAATTACAACTTTATGAAAACATCCCCGCTCCCCCGAAATACCTTAAAGAATTACAGTCAGTTTTATGAGAACACCCCCCCCCCCTTCCTCTCCAATCCACAGTTCGACCCGACCGATGTGTTGGTTCAAACGTGGATGAAGTGTGGGACGACGTGGATGCAGGAGATACTATGGACGATGAGGCAAAACCCGAACCTGGATCACGTCGACCAGGGGAAACCTATCAACACCCGTGTACCTTTCCTGGAGTGAGTCAAGTCTCTCACTGCTTCTATCCGCTGTCTCCTGCTACCACTATCCACTGTCCCCTGCTACCACTATCCACTGTCTCCTGCTACCACTGTCCACTGTCTCCTGCTACCATCTCCATCTACCACCATCCACTGTCTACTACTACCACTGTCCACTGTCTCCATCTACCACTACTCACTGTCTCCATCTACCACTATCCACTGTCTCCTGCTACCACTATCCACTGTCTCCTGCTACCACTATCCACTGTCTCCTGCTACCACTGTCTCCTGCTACCACTATCCACTGTCTCCTGCTACCATCTCCATCTACCACTATCTCCTAGTACAATCTACATCTACCATCATTATTCTCCTGATACCATCTACCACCATCTACTACTACTTTTTTTTTTTTTTTTTTTTTTAAACGTGGCCTCCAGCCTCCCCCAATAGCCACACCTTCGCCACCATTTATTTACCTTAATATTAAATATCCTAATACATAAGAAGCTATCCTATCTGTGTTAAATTAGTTGAGCCGCAGATCTATGCGGCATTCAGTGACTGTAGCCTCATAGTCAATATCTGCAGCAGTTGTCGGAGTAGGGGCAGAAGCTCTCGTTCCCCTAAGGCAGAGCAAAGCCGACCGAAGGAGAGAAAAGGACAGTCGACATCTCATCCAGGCTGTAACATAACTTCTGGGCTGCTGCTTCTGTTCGGAGATCAACTCCGCAAGTCTGGCGTAGAAACATCTTGCACTTGGGCCCATCCCACCAGAGGTTGTGAACACTAGAGGAGTGAAGCTGCCTTGATCAACGTTTTGAATTCTCTCCCCATATGCCCTTCTCTTGTCGTTCTCGTTCCTCCTATGTGCAGCATCGAGAGCTATGTTACGGTGACAAGTGGCCATGGGATCAAAAATCCTGATGTCGAAGAAAGCTCGCTGTGCCCACGTCCAGAATCCTCGAGCACTGACGTCCACCCGAGCTTCGTTAGATGTGTTTGAAGTCCTGTGTTGGAAGATCTCACCATCCAGTGGAAGGAGGGTCGGTTCTACCATGACGTCCCGGCAAATTTCCTTCAGCATATTTGCTGTGAGATCCCTTACCTCGTCATGCCTCATGCATATGAAGCCCCCCTTCTTGCAGACCATGGCGTGATCGCCGTCATAGGAAGAGCCACACACGCATTGGGAGGGCAAACCATCTACTGGCCAACCGTACCTTAGAGCAATGGCATCTGTAAATTCTTGTTTGTTAAGGCTGAAACCATTTGCCCTTATCGGTAACGTAGTTAACCAGTTCGAGGCGCCCACCTCCTGCGCTATAGCTACTTTTTTTGTCAAATTTTCTGGAACCTGCAGCAATAGTTGCTGCAACATGTCATTTTGGCAGTGCTGCCGATCTGTTGTAATGGCCCTATGGATCTTATTTACTTCGCTGGTGTCCACTTCCCCTGTTGCATTCTGGGCTATTATGTGGTCAGTGAGGGCTGCCGTGAGCTTAAGTGAATTTTGATGTTCAGTGTCAGCAATCTCCTCTGGATTAGTTAGTCCCATCCCTCCCAGTCTTGGTGGAAGTGCAAGAAGTGTTCTTTCTGCTGGTGTTAAGTCAGGGTGTTTCACTAGCTTGGGAATGAACTTGACACTGACGGCTTCTTCCAGAGGGTGGAGGAGGGATCCAATCTCAGGGATGGTACGCATCAGGTAGTTCCAGCGATGCTTGACTCCATGGGTGAATGCTGCAAAGGCCGCATGTGGCTCTGTGTTAGCAATCTCAGATAGAGCTTGGATTTCGCTAACCCACTCATTCACCTTTCCCGCTACGTACTCGGTCTTGAAGTCCGTAGTGCCAATTACTGCCCCTAGATGTCTTTGGCCGTCCTTGGTTATTTTGACCTCACTTCCGCCAAAAACCTCCAAAGCCCGTTCATAATGTTCTGGCTTCACGATGAGGAAGGACTTGCTAGCGTTTGGGTGGTACCCTATTTGTGGACCTCGCGATGTTACCAGGTCCCACCACTTTTTGATGCACTCCACTTTTCCTGCTCCTGTAAGGTCATCAGCATATGCCACTTGTTTGACCCCAGTTGTTTCAAATTTTATTTCTTGTTGGAGCACTGATAGGCCAATTGCATACATTACCATTGCAACAGGGTCCCCCTGTGTTGTTCCCTCGGTCGACTGTAGGATGGTATCACCTCGTAGAGCCTTGTTGTTTACTATGTAGAGGTCTGAAGGATTCCTATACGAATTTTCGACATACATCGCAAAGCTAGGACACTTGATCTTGATGTTGTGCAGTGCAGCCTTGCGGTTGAGTATGTTGAATGCGTTTGAAGCATCCACCAGGAGAACGGCCTCACAATCACGCTGTTCAAATATCAATCTCATGGCGTGAATGGCCGCCTCCCCACCAGCCTGGTGGCCAGCACACACTTGTAGGTTCCCTGCTGCTGCCCTGACATCATCCTTTACCACCTCCATTATGCACTTTCCGATGATCCGCCTCAGCACTTCCCCCACCCCTATAGGTCTACATCCTGGATTCTTTTCCAGAGGAATAAGGCGGCAGGCCGTCAGGGCCTGGAGGTGATGGCAGCAAGAGGATGCAAGCTTTCTTGCAAGGGCGGCAATGGCAGTGCAGAGATCGCTTGCTACAGGACTACTACTACTACTACTACTACTACTACTACTACTCTCTCTCTCTCTGGCATATAAAAAATGTTATGTTATGTTATGATGTTCATGGTTAAAACTATAGTTGATACAAATTCATATTTTATTTCCAGCTGCGATATGTTCCTAGGATCGACTGCCTTGCAGCCCCTTGATCCGGAGTCCTCTTTAATGAAGGAGTTCGCCAGGATGTCCCCAGGCAAGGACCTCGCCCAGGGACTATTCCTTCAACTGGCGGAGTCGCAGCATCCTCCGTGTACCATTAAAACTCACTTGCCTCTCTCTCTCTCCTGTCACCAGATCTTTTGAACACCGCCAAGGTATTGTACATCGTTCCCTTGGTATAAACATCTTCACTATATGTTAAAAATAGTTCTTGAACCCTAACTAGGAAGAGTAGGAGGAGGAGGATGAGGAGGAGGAAGAGAAGAGGAGGAGGAAGAGGAAGGAAGAGGAGGAGGAGGAAGAGGAGGAGGAAGAGGAAGGAAGAGGAGGAAGAGGAAGAGGAGGAGGAAGAGGAAGAGAAGAAAGAGGAGGAGGAAGAGAAAGAGAAAAGGAAGAGGAGAGGCGAAGAAAGAGGAGGAAAAGAGGAGAAGAGGATGTGATAAAATTAGAATGGCCCAAAAGCAGGACTGTAGACCGCTAGGCTTACAATGATATAAATAATACTATACAACGCGGCAGTGAATACGTGTTAGTTCATTGTTATTTGTTATTGTGTTATGGAAGAAAAATGTATAACTTAATGCTTGTGATGCTACAACCTTCTTCATGAACTGTGGTGGTGGTTGTTGTGGTGGTGGTGGCTGTTGTGGTGGTAGTGGTGGTTGTTGTTGTTGTTGTTGTTGTTGTTGTGGTGGTGGTTGTTGTGGTGATGGTGGTGGTGGTTGTTGCGGTGGTTGTTGTGGTGGTGGTGGCTGTTGTGGTGGTAGTGGTGGTTGTTGTTGTGATGGTGGTGGTGGTTGTTGTGGTGGTGGTGGCTGTTGTGGTGGTTGTTGTGGTGGCTGTTGTGGTGGTAGTGGTGGTGGTGGTGGTTGTTGTTGTTGTTGTTGTAGTGGTGGTGGTGGTTGTTGTGGTGATGGTGGTTGTTGTTGTTGTTGTGGTGGTGGTGGTGGTGGTGTTGTTGTTGTTGTGGTGGTGGTGGTAGTGGTTGAGGTGGTTGTGGTGGTTGTTGTTGTTGTTGTTGTTGTGGTGGTGGTGGTGGTGGTGGTGGTGTGGTGGTGGTGGTGGTGGTGGTGGTGGTTGTTGTGGTGGTGGTTGTTGTTGTGGTGGTGGTGGTGGTTGTTTTAGTGGTGGTGGATGTTGTTGTGATGGTAGTTGTTGTTGTGATGGTGGTTGTTGTTGTGATGGTGGTTGTTGTTGTGATGATTGTTGTGATGATGGTTGTGATGATGGTTGTGATGGTGGTGGTATTCTTAGTGTATCGTACGTGACTTTCTTTTTATATGATGTGTCCGTTTGTGTGTGTGTACAGGTGGTGTACGTGGCACGGCACCCAAAGGACGTGGTGGTATCCTTCTATTTCCACGGACGACTCTTCAAAAATATGGACTACGTGGGAAGCTTTGATAATTTAGTCCAATACTTCTTAGACGATGACCGTAAGTACAGTACACACGCGCGCGCGCGCGCGCACACACACGCAGATGTACCCAATCCCTCTCCTCGCCCTCCAGTTTAATTGTCGTCAATAAGTCTAAACACCACAACCCACTGGTGTGTGTGTAATAATAATAATAATAATAATAATAATAATAATAATAATAATAATAATAATAATTAACGGTTTATTGAAAAAGTTCTGCAGCCTGAAGGCTGAAAATATACATTGGACATAAATGACTTATTACATACATTGGTGGTTTAACAAAAGCCTTCATTAGAGAAAGGTAAAGGAACATACAGTGAACATACAGATTAATGTAGGTGTTGAACAGCAAACTCGTAGTGTAGTAACTCCCTCCCAGATGGTGTTAGGAGGGACCTCACGTGGTGTAGTAGTTCCCTCACAGATGGTGTTAGGAGGGACCTCACGTGGTGTAGTAATTCCCTCACAGATGGTGTTACGAGGGGCCTCACGTGGTGTAGTAATTCCCTCACAGATGGTGTTATGCGGGGCCTCACGTGGTGTAGTAATTCCCTCACAGATGGTGTTATGCAGGGCCTCACGTGGTGTAGTAATTCCCTCATAGATGGTGTTATGAGGGGCCTCACGTGGTGTAGTAATTCCCTCACAGACGGTGTTATGAGGGGCCTCACGTGGTGTAGTAACTCTTTCACATATGGTGTTATGAGGGACTTCACGTGGTGTAGTAATTCCCTCACAGATGGTGTTATGCGGGGCCTCACGTGATGTAGTAATTCCCTCACAGATGGTGTTATGAGGGGCCTCACGTGGTGTAGTAACTCCTTCACATATGGTGTTATGAGGGACCTGACGTGGTGTAGTAATTCCCTCACAGATGGTGTTATATGAGTGAGGTGTGGTCCCAGGCCTTCCTATCGTAGACGGATTAACACATGGCTGGTTGTTGGGTCTCATGGGCCGTTATCACTGGGTACCTGGGACCTCACTGTGTGAAGGTTAACTTGGGTACGACTGTTACTGTTGAGTTGTTCTCACTGACTTAAGCACTGTTCACCTCTTTTAACACTGGTTCCATTCCTTTCCTAAATGAAATAGTAACTTCTGGCGAGAACTTGTTGATATTCCGGTGGGGAGGAGGGTTCAGGGGAGGGAGTTGGTATGGGCCAACTTAACAGTTGACCTGGATGCTCCGAGAGGAGCGCCAGGTACGTCTTGACCCTTCGGTGGTCAAGGATGTAGTGTGTGTGTGTGTGTGTGTGTGCTAAGTCTGTTTTGGTGTCGGTAAGTGTATGCGAATAAATGTGTTTGTATGTATGCTTTTTATGTGTATAGTGTGTATACTGAAAGTTTATTTTAATCCACATAAGTATAGTCAACAACAAAAAAATTATCCATACACACCTGACATACAAGTAAAAACCTAACCTAACCTAACCTGCATTATCAATATACTCGTTAATGCTGACCCAGCTTCTGTGATGATTTGATTGAGAATTTATTATTATTATTATTATTATTATTATTATTATTATTGCTATTATTGCTATTATTATTGTTGTTTTCATTATTATTATCATTACTATTATTATTATTATTATTATTATTATTATTTTTCCCGCTCGCCAGTGGTGTACGGGCCCTACTGGCATCATGTAAAGGAGGCCTGGGAAAAGCGTCAAAACCCCAACCTTCACTTTGTCTTCTACGAGGACCTCAAGGCTGATATCACGTCCGAACTGAGGAAACTGAACGACTTCCTGGGCACAAACCTGACCCAGCAACAACTTGAGAACGTGAGTTGTAGATAGGCTGAGAGAGTCGAGTTTCGTTTGTATCAGTTGCGCGAGTTTATGGTGTCGGTTGTATGAGTTTATGGTGTTAGTTGTGTGAGTTTATGGTGTCGGTTGTATGAGTTTATGGTGTTAGTTGTGTGAGTTTATGGTGTCGGTTGTATGAGTTTATGGTGTTAGTTGTATGAGTTTATGGTGTCAGTTGTATGAGTTTATGGTGTCGGTTGTATGAGTTTATGGTGTTTGTTGTGTGGGTTTATGGTGTCAGTTGTGTGGGTTTATGGTGTCAGTTGTATGAGTTTATGGTGTCGGTTCTATGAGTTTATGGTGTTAGTTGTGTGAGTTTATGGTGTCGGTTGTGAGAGTTTATGGTGTCGGTTGTGTGAGTTTATGGTGTTAGTTGTGTGAGTTTATGGTGTCAGTTGTATGAGTTTATGGTGTCGGTTGTATGAGTTTATGGTGTTAGTTGTATGAGTTTATGGTGTTAGTTGTATGAGTTTATGGTGTTAGTTGTATGAGTTTATGGTGTCGGTTGTATGAGTTTATGGTGTCAGTTGTATGAGTTTATGGTGTCAGTTGTATGAGTTTATGGTGTCGGTTGTATGAGTTTATGGTATTAGTTGTGTGAGTTTATGGTGTCGGTTGTATGAGTTTATGGCGTTAGTTGTGTGAGTTTATGGTGTTAGTTGTATGAGTTTATGGTGTCAGTTGTATGAGTTTATGGTGTCAGTTGTATGAGTTTATGGTGTCAGTTGTATGGGTTTATGGTGTCGGTTGTATGAGTTTATGGTGTTAGTTGTGTGAGTTTATGGTGTCGATTGTATGAGTTTATGGTGTTAGTTGTGTGAGTTTATGGTGTTAGTTGTATGAGTTTATGGTGTTAGTTGTATGAGTTTATGGTGTCAGTTGTATGAGTTTATGGTGTCAGTTGTATGAGTTTATGGTGTCAGTTGTATGAGTTTATGGTGTCGGTTGTATGGGTTTATGGTGTCGGTTGTATGAGTTTATGGTGTCTGTTGTGTGGGTTTATGGTGTTTGTTGTGTGGGTTTATGGTGTCAGTTGTGTGGGTTTATGGTGTCAGTTGTGTGGGTTTATGGTGTCAGTTGTATGAGTTTATGGTGTTAGTTGTGTGAGTTTATGGTGTTAGTTGTATGAGTTTATGGTGTTAGTTGTGTGAGTTTATGGTGTTAGTTGTGTGAGTTTATCGTGTCGGTTGTATGAGTTTATGGTGTCGGTTGTATGAGTTTATGGTGTCGGTTGTATGAGTTTATGGTGTTAGTTGTGTGAGTTTATGGTGTCGGTTGTATGGGTTTATGGTGTTAGCTGTGTGAGTTTATGGCGTCAGTTGTACGAGTTTATGGTGTTAGTTGTACGAGTTTATGGTGTTAGTTGTGTGAGTTTATGGTGTCGGTTGTGTGAGTTTATGGTGTCGGTTGCGTGAGTTTATGGTGTCGGTTGTGAGGGTTTATGGTGTTAGTTGTGTGAGTTTATGGTGTTAGTTGTGTGAGTTTATGGTGTCGGTTGTATGAGTTTATGGTGTCGGTTGTATGAGTTTATGGTGTCGGTTGTATGAGCTTATGGTGTTAGTTGTATGAGTTTATGGTGTTAGTTGTGCGAGTTTATGGTGTTAGTTGTGCGAGTTTATGGTGTCGGTTGTATGAGTTTATGGTGTTAGTTGTGTGAGTTTATGGTGTCGGTTGTATGAGTTTATGGTGTTAGTTGTATGAGTTTATGGTGTTAGTTGTGTGAGTTTATGGTGTCGGTTGTATGATTTTATGGTGTCGGTTGTGTGAGTTTATGGTGTTAGTTGTGTAAGTTTATGGTGTCGGTTGTATGAGTTTATGGTGTCGGTTGTATGAGTTTATGGTGTCGGTTGTATGAGTTTATGGTGTTAGTTGTATGAGTTTATGGTGTTAGTTGTGTGAGTTTATGGTGTCGGTTGTATGAGTTTATGGTGTCGGTTGTATGAGTTTATGGTGTCGGTTGCATGAGTTTATGGTGTCGGTTGTATGAGTTTATGGTGACAGTTGTATGAGTTTATGGTGTTAGTTGTGTGAGTTTATGGTGTTAGTTGTGTGAGTTTATGGTGTCGGTTGTGTGAGTTTATGGTGTCGGTTGTGAGTTTATGGTGTTAGTTGTATGAGTTTATGGTGTTAGTTGTGCGAGTTTATGGTGTCGGTTGTATGAGTTTATGGTGTTAGTTGTGTGAGTTTATGGTGTTAGCTGTGTGAGTTTATGGTGTCAGTTGAATGAGTTTATGGTGTTAGTTGTGTGAGTTTATGTTGTCGGTTGTATGAGTTTATGGTGTTAGTTGTGTGAGTTTATGGTGTCGGTTGTATGAGTTTATGGTGTCGGTTGTATGAGTTTATGGTGACAGTTGTATGAGTTTATGGTGTCGGTTGTATGAGTTTATGGTGTCGGTTGTGAGTTTATGGTGTCAGTTGTATGAGTTTATGGTGTTAGTTGTGTGAGTTTATGGTGTCGGTTGTATGATTTTATGGTGTCGGTTGTATGAGTTTATGGTGTCGGTTGTATGAGTATATGGTGTTAGTTGTGTAAGTTTATGGTGTCGGTTGTATGAGTTTATGGTGTCGGTTGTATGACTTTATGGTGTCAGTTGTATGAGTTTATGGTGTTAGTTGTGTGAGTTTATGGTGTCGGTTGTATGAGTTTATGATGTCGGTTGTATGAGTTTATGGTGTCGGTTGTATGAGTTTATGGTGTCAGTTGTATGAGTTTATGGTGTCGGTTGTGTGAGTTTATGGTGTCAGTTGTATGAGTTTATGGTGTTAGTTGTGTAAGTTTATGGTGTCGGTTGTATGAGTTTATGGTGTCGGTTGTATGACTTTATGGTGTCAGTTGTATGAGTTTATGGTGTCAGTTTATGGTGTCGGTTGTATGAGTTTATGGTGTCGGTTGTATGAGTTTATGGTGTCGGTTGTATGAGTTTATGGTGTCAGTTGTATGAGTTTATGGTGTTAGTTGTGTGAGTTTATGGTGTCGGTTGTATGAGTTTATGGTGTTAGTTGTATGGGTTTATGGTGTTAGTTGTGTGAGTTTATGGTGTCAGTTGTATGAGTTTATGGTGTCGGTTGTATGAGTTTATGGTGTCGGTTGTGAGTTTATGGTGTCAGTTGTATGAGTTTATGGTGTGAGTCGTGTGAGTTTATGGTGTCGGTTGTATGATTCTATGGTGTCGGTTGTGTGAGTTTATGGTGTCAGTTGTATGAGTTTATGGTGTTAGTTGTGTAAGTTTTAAGGTGTCAGTTGTATGGGTTTATGGTGTCGGTTGTATGAGTTTATGGTGTTTGTTGTGTGGGTTTATGGTGTCAGTTGTGTGGGTTTATGGTGTCAGTTGTATGAGTTTATGGTGTCGGTTGTATCAGTTTATGGTGTTAGTTGTGTGAGTTTATGGTGTCGGTTGAGAGTTTATGGTGTCGGTTGTATGAGTTTATGGTGTTAGTTGTGTGAGTTTATGGTGTTCGGTTGTATGAGTTTATGGTGTTAGTTGTGTGAGTTTATGGTGTTAGTTGTGTGAGTTTATGGTGTCGGTTGTATGAGTTTATGGTGTCGGTTGTATGAGTTTATGGTGTCGGTTGTATGAGTTTATGGTGTTAGTTGTGTGAGTTTATGGTGTCGGTTGTATGAGTTTATGGTGTTAGTTGTGTGAGTTTATGGTGTCGGTTGTATGAGTTTATGGTGTTAGTTGCATGAGTTTATGGTGTCGGTTGTGAGGGTTTATGGTGTTAGTTGTGAGTTTATGGTGTCAGTTGTGTCAGTTTATGGTGTCGGTTGTATGAGTTTATGGTGTCGGTTGTATGAGCTTATGGTGTTAGTTGTATGAGTTTATGGTGTTAGTTGTGCGAGTTTATGGTGTTAGTTGTGCGAGTTTATGGTGTCGGTTGTATGAGTTTATGGTGTCGGTTGTATGAGTTTATGGTGTTAGTTGTGTGAGTTTATGGTGTCGGTTGTATGAGTTTATGGTGTCGGTTGTATGAGTTTATGGTGTCGGTTGTATGAGTTTATGGTGTCGGTTGTATGAGTTTATGGTGTCGGTTGTATGAGTTTATGGTGTTAGTTGTGTGAGTTTATGGTGTCGGTTGTATGAGTTTATGGTGTCGGTTGTATGAGTTTATGGTGTTAGTTGTGTTAGTTTATGGTGTCGGTTGTATGAGTTTATGGTGTTAGTTGTGTGAGTTTATGGTGTCGGTTGTATGAGTTTATGGTGTCGGTTGTATGAGTTTATGGTGTTAGTTGTGTGAGTTTATGGTGTTAGTTGTGTGAGTTTATGGTGTCGGTTGTATGAGTTTATGGTGTCGGTTGTGAGTTTATGGTGTCAGTTGTATGAGTTTATGGTGTTAGTTGTGTGAGTTTATGGTGTCAGTTGTATGAGTTTATGGTGTTAGTTGTGCAAGTTTATGGTGTCGGTTGTATGAGTTTGTGGTGTCGGTTGTATGAGTTTATGGTGTCAGTTGTATGAGTTTATGGTGTTAGTTGTGTGAGTTTATGGTGTCAGTTGTATGAGTTTATGGTGTTAGTTGTGTGAGTTTATGGTGTCGGTTGTATGAGTTTATGGTGTCAGTTGTATGAGTATGGTGTTAGTTGTGTGAGTTTATGGTGTCGGTTGTATGAGTTTATAGTGTCGGTTGTATGAGTTTATGGTGTTAGTTGTGTGAGTTTATGGTGTCGGTTGTATGAGTTTATGGTGTCGGTTGTATGAGTTTATGGTGTTAGTTGTGTGAGTTTATGGTGTCGGTTGTATGAGTTTATGGTGTCGGTTGTGAGTTTATGGTGTCAGTTGTATGAGTTTATGGTGTTAGTTGTGTGAGTTTATGGTGTCGGTTGTATGAGTTTATGGTGTCAGTTGTATGAGTATGGTGTTAGTTGTGTGAGTTTATGGTGTCGGTTGTATTAGTTTATGGTGTCGGTTGTATGAGTTTATGGTGTTAGTTGTGTGAGTTTATGGTGTCGGTTGTATGAGTTTATGGTGTCGGTTGTGAGTTTATGGTGTCAGTTGTATGAGTTTATGGTGTTAGTTGTGTGAGTTTATGGTGTCGGTTGTATGAGTTTATGGTGTCGGTTGTATGAGTTTATGGTGTCAGTTGTATGAGTTTATGGTGTTAGTTGTGTGAGTTTATGGTGTCGGTTGTATGAGTTTATGGTGTCGGTTGTGAGTGTATGGTGTCAGTTGTATGAGTTTATGGTGTTAGTTGTGTGAGTTTATGGTGTCGGTTGTATGAGTTTATGGTGTCAGTTGTATGAGTTTATGGTGTCAGTTGTGAGTTTATGGTGTCGGTTGTATGAGTTTATGGTGTCGGTTGTATGAGTTTATGGTGTCGGTTGTATGAGTTTATGGTGTCGGTTGTATGAGTTTATGGTGTCAGTTGTATGAGTTTATGGTGTTAGTTGTGTGAGTTTATGGTGTCGGTTGTATGAGTTTATGGTGTCGGTTGTGAGTTTATGGTGTCAGTTGTATGAGTTTATGGTGTTAGTTGTGTGAGTTTATGGTGTCGGTTGTATGATTTTATGGTGTCGGTTGTGTGAGTTTATGGTGTTAGTTGTGTGAGTTTATGGTGTCGGTTGTATGAGTTTATGGTGTCGGTTGTATGAGTTTATGGTGTCAGTTGTATGAGTTTATGGTGTTAGTTGTGTGAGTTTATGGTGTCGGTTGTATGAGTTTATGGTGTCAGTTGTATGAGTTTATGGTGTCAGTTGTATGAGTTTATGGTGTTAGTTGTGTGAGTTTATGGTGTCGGTTGTATGAGTTTATGGTGTCAGTTGTATGAGTTTATGGTGTCAGTTGTATGAGTTTATGGTGTCGGTTGTATGAGTTTATGGTGTTAGTTGTGTGAGTTTATGGTGTCGGTTGTATGAGTTTATGGTGTCAGTTGTATGAGTTTATGGTGTTAGTTGTGTGAGTTTATGGTGTCGGTTGTATGAGTTTATGGTGTCAGTTGTATGAGTTTATGGTGTCAGTTGTATGAGTTTATGGTGTTAGTTGTGTGAGTTTATGGTGTCGGTTGTATGAGTTTATGGTGTCGGTTGTATGAGTTTATGGTGTCGGTTGTATGAGTTTATGGTGTCGGTTGTATGAGTTTATGGTGTTCGTTGTGTGAGTTTATGGTGTCAGTTGCTGAATTACATAAAAGTTATTAAGGAAGCTTTTCTGTTGATGATGATGATGTTGTTGACGTGCTCTCTCTCTCTCTCTCTCTCTCTCTCTCTCTCTCTCTCTCTCTCTCAGGTAAGGAAACACACCAGCTTTGAGGAGATGAAGGCTAGAGACAACGTGTTCACGGAGACTCAGGAGGAGAACGCAGACATAATAAACCTGGAGGCCAAAAGGCAACACGGGGGCTTCTTCAGGAAGGGTGAATCCGCCTGGTGTCTGGGTAACTAGGGATTTCATGTAATCTCTAATGTGCTAACTAGGGATTTCATGTAATCTCTAATGTGTATACTAGGGATTTCATGTAATCTCTAATGTGTAAACTAGGGATTTCATGTAATCTCTAATGTGTATACTAGGGATTTCATGTAATCTCTAATGTGTAAACTAGGGATTTCATGTAATCTCTAATGTGTAAACTAGGGATTTCATGTAATCTCTAATGTGCTAACTAGGGATTTCATGTTATCTCTAATGTGTAAACTAGGGATTTCATGTAATCTCTAATGTGTAAACTAGGGATTTCTTGTAATCTCTAATGTGTAAACTAGGGATTTCATGTAATCTCTAATGTGTATACTAGGGATTTCATGTAATCTCTAATGTGTAAACTAGGGATTTCATGTAATCTCTAATGTGTATACTAGGGATTTCATGTAATCTCTAATGTGTAAACTAGGGATTTCATGTAATCTCTAATGTGTAAACTAGGGATTTCATGTAATCTCTAATGTGCTAACTAGGGATTTCATGTTATCTCTAATGTGTAAACTAGGGATTTCATGTTATCTCTAATGTGTAAACTAGGGATTTCATGTAATCTCTAATGTTTTAACTAGGGATTTCATGTTATCTCTAATGTGCTAACTAGGGATTTCATGTAATCTCTAATGTTTTAACTAGGGATTTCATGTTATCTCTAATGTGTAAACTAGGGATTTCATGTAATCTCTAATGTGCTAACTAGGGATTTCATGTAATAATAATTGGATTTAATATTTGAATACCAAATAACACCAAACACATGACAAAAATTAGGAGGGAAAGTTAGTTAGTTTTTTTTTATATCAATTCATCGTAAAAACTAATTACAAAATAAGTTATAGAGTGATAGAAGGTCAAGATAGATTACTATATACAGTATTTATATCAAGATGAGGTTTTATTGCATCTGTGTCATTTATCGTGTTACAAATGTTAAATGTTGGTAATATTGCTGCATGGTAATGTTAATTTTATAGGGATCATTAATGTAAAGGGTGTTTATTTTTGGCTAAGTGGTAAGTGGTGTTATAAAAGTGGATATAAACAATTGAGTTAAGGTTGTTAATATGAATCACTTAAGTTAAGGAGGAAATTTGTCTTTTTTATTTATTTTATTATTATTTTTTTTTTGGAGGGGGGGAGGGGAATTGAGAGGAGGGGGGGGGGTCTTCACTGCGTTAGATCTGAGCACTGAGAGGAAAAAAATATTCGGTCTTATTATTTTGTATTAGTCTTTCATACTTTTTTAATACAGACGGTCAATTATCCTCCCCTCCTTCACCCCTCCTTCATTCCCTCCTTCATCCCCTCCTTCACCCCTCCTTCATCCCCTCCTTTATTCTCTCCTTCATTTTCTCCTTCATCCCCTCCTTCACCCCTTTCTTCATCACCCGCCTTCATCCCCTCCTTTATTCTCTCCTTCATTCCCTCCTTCACCCCTCCTTCACCCCTCCTCCATCCCCTCCTTCATCCCCTCCTACAGGAAACACCGGGTCGTGGCGGGGTGAGCTGACCGAGGCCCAGGACCACCAGCTTTATCTCTGGATGGATCGTCACCTAACTCCTGCTGGCATACACTTCAGGGAGCCTGTGGATTAACTACCTTGCATACCAGAGCCTTACTGACCCTTATTACCAGAGAATTACTCACACTTATTACCAGAGCCTCACACTTATTACCAGAGCCTCACACTTGTTACCAGAGCCTTACTCACACTTATTACCAGAGCCTCACACTTTACCAGAGCCTTACTGACACTTATTACCAGAGCCTTACTGACACTTATTACCAGAGCCTTACTCACACTTATTACCAGAGCCTTTTTTTACAAAGACTTAATCATATTAGAGTCTTATTATTAAAGTTTATTATATTAGATCCTTCGTGGCTTTTATAACCTAACCTAAACGTGTGATTAGCCTCTTAAATATAGTGCACGACCTTCCCCTAGGCCACCCGCACCTCCCTACCACAAATTTCAGTTATCTTTCAAACTGTGGATATTGTACACACACACACACACACACACACACACACTTCATGCACTTCAATACCGCCACCACTCCAGTGCAAGCTCCAGCAGTTACAGTGGGTGCCCATCCTCTCCAGTTAAAGCAGTCTGCCAAACTCCTGGGGTAACTATAGACCACAAACTGGACAGGAAGGCCCATGTAAACAACACAATCAAGGCAGCCTCGTACCGACTCTACATGCTACGACGACTCAGGTCACTTGGGGCACCCACGCCAGAGCTGAGGACTATCTACAACGCATTTATTCTCCCCAAATTAACGTATGCGTCACCAGCCTGGTCGTCTTCTCTCAACTCAACCCAACAACGTCAGCTAGAGAAGGTACAGAAGAGAGCCTGCAGAATCATGCTCAGCGCAGACTACTCGGGCTACAACAACGCTCTCTCCACCCTGGAAATGCCATCCCTCATTGACCTCCACCACCACGCACTAGCAGGATTTGGCAGTGGACTACTGCACCATCCCCGTCATCGCCACCTACTGCAACGTTAAATCGAAGGGATCATTAATGTAAAGGTGTCACATATATTGTACAGTAAAACCTCTATTTAACGGACTATACGGATATGAAAGTCCGTTATATCGAGGGTCTGTTATATATGAAACCCCCAATTAACGAACTAATGGAGAGAGAAGTCCGTTATATGGAGGGTTTCACTGTAGATTATATACAGTTAAGAACTACAGGACATTGCTGGTATTTACGGCTGTTTTATTTTTCCTTTATTGCTTCACGTCTTTTGACGCCGCCGAGTAAAGTCTTCACACCAGTTAATGATAATAGACGATAAACACGATACAACTCTAACCAACTTCTTAAAGTATTTGCCAAACATTGTCTTCCTTGTTCTCAGTAACGCCACTAAGGTAAACACATTAGTATTATGAAACTGTAAACACATTGGACTTGTTGTACTGTAAACACATTGGCCTTGCACTGTAACGTGTGGTTGGCCTTGACTCTTCATTCTGGTCAGTTAACTAACCCTCTTCTGATCCCCCCACCCCCTCAGCTGTGATCAAGCCCTGGGTAGTGTACTATCTTCACCAGTCCGCTGAACATGGGGACGGGGTTCTGTTCTGTAATTGTGGGAAAATTCACCGGAATTCTATCAGGCTGTGTATTATGTAATTAATCGTATACTTTGTGAAGACTCGAGGTGGTGTGTTTTAAGTGTGTTCTTGTGGTGTTTTTTGTGGAGTGTTATATGTTCAAAATATTGTTGAGTCTTTAAATTTAGTCTCGTGTTACTTATTGTTTTTTTTTTTTGTTATGAGCAATTTTAAGCTTGGTTAAGGGTTTATGGGTTGTTAATTAAATTGTTTGGGATTATAGTTCAACTTGTTTCACCAAAAGAGCAACAAATCTCATTATGACGGAGTTGTTTACCAGCGTTAAAAATGCCCTGATGTTGACTCTAAACAACTACCAACTGCAAGAGTTCCCAAACACATTTATGGTTCTCTTACCACAAGGCATTTACTTAACCTGTAACCTGTAGCTAAGTCAAGTTACACGAGGGAAGTTTCTGAGCTGGATGGCGATATTTTACCCTGTATACATCTTCAATATTAACCACAAAAATGGTTCTATCTCACACGGGTCATGAAGCACGATCTTCCACCATCATCACTTACAACACATCTTCGTCAGCCTGTGTCAGCCCACTGCTGGATGAAGGCCTCCTCCCCCTGGTGATAGGAGCCTCAGGGTTCACACAGACAGCAACAATAAGAGGGCAGTGTACTCACCTGATAAGAGCCGCAGACCTCACACACATCCAGATCATAGAGCGGGTAGACCTCCAGCAAAGTTATGTTGAAGCGCTCTGAACACAACACAGAGAGAGGGAGAAATACATTATTACCACATCATATTATTTCAAACAGAAAAAATACACAACTTTATATATAAAATAATAAACAAAACTATCATCTATACCAAGCACTGGCCAATGACAGCAAGATATAATTAACCTTTTAATTGAGTTTTCCATCAACTCGCTATTTTTCATTTTCTGTTATATTGCAAGTAATTCATCGGTAACTCTACTAGTCTACTTCAAGACAGTCTTATGATACTCCCCAGGTCTAATGGTCCCCAACGTAACCTAAACATAAGAAGAGTATTTCGTAAGGTTTGGTTAGGTTAGGGTCTACAAGGAGTTAGCTTCACTGACCACTCCTTTAATTTAGCTCCCACATACTACACTTCCCTCTCCTCGTCGCTTCGTCTTTCATTGCTCTTAGCTTACTGAGTCTACTTTTTGTCTGGGAGACTCAACAAACTGACAGAAACCTCCTCCAAGACTCACCGGGTTGGTAGAGATCGTAGACTCTGGCCATTTTGTAGCGGGAATGGTTAGCGACGGGGTGCCAGCGCTGGACTTCATACGACAAACAGGTGTCCGTGGTGTCCAGCTGGCGAGGGTCAGAGCCAAAGAAATTCAAATTCAGAAATAGTCTAAAATTCCGTGTGTTGAGGAGGAATAGCTTATTAAAACAACATGTAAACATTTCACACACACACACACACACATCCTTGACCACCGAAGGGTCAAGACGTACCTGGCGCTCCTCTTGGAGCAGCCAGGTCAACTGTTAAGTTGGCCCATACCAACTCCCTCCCCTGAACCCTCCTCCCCACCGGAATATCAACAAGTTCTCGCCAGAAGTTACTATTTCATTTAGGAAGGAATGGAACCAGTGTTAAACAGAGGTGAACAGTGGTGAACAGTGCTTAAGTCAGTGAGAACAACTCAACAGTAACAGTCGTACCCAAGTTAACCTTCACACAGTGAGGTCCCAGGTACCCAGTGATAACGGCCCGTGAGACCCAACAACCAGCCATGTGTTAATCCGTCTACGATAGGAAGGCCTGGGACCACACCTCACTCATATAACACCATCTGTGAGGGAATTACTACACCACGTGAGGCCCCTCATAACACCATCTGTGAGGGAATTACTGCACCACGTGAGGCCCCTCATAACACCATTTGTGAGGGAACTACTGCACCACGTGAGGCCCCTCATAACACCATCTGTGAGGGAACTACTACACCACGTGAGGTCCCTCCTAACACCATCTGGGAGGGAGTTACTACACTACGAGGTTGCTGTTCAACACCTACAATAATCTGTATGTTCACTGTATGTTCCTTCACCTTTCTCTAATGAAGGCTTTTGTTAAACCACCAATGTATGTAATAAGTCATTTATGTCCAATGTATATTTTCAGCCTTCGGGCTGCAGAACTTTTTCAATAAACCGTCAATTATTATTATTATTATTATTATTTACACACACACACACACACACACACACACACACACACACATCAAGGAAGACAAGAGAACCATTCGTCATTAAGGAGAGAACAGTGATGAAGGTAATCTTGATCAACTTCTTATATACAAATCATTATAGAGAGCCGTGTATGGTCACTACCGAATAATTACCAACATCTCTCTCAAAAGACTGAGTGTGCATTGTGGTTTTCGTCAGCAAGAAAGAAAGCGTCCCTTTTCCCTCTCTCCTTCCTTCCTTCCTTTCATTTCCTTCTCTTTACTCTTTCTTCCTCTCCTCCTTCCTACAATCCTACATCCTTCCTTCCTCCCTCCCCACGCCTCTTCTCCCTTCTCATATTCCTTCCATCCTCCCTCTCTCCCCCGACGCTTTTCACATAAACCATCCCTTCCCCATCTCTCTTTCCCTTCTCACTTCCTTTCCTTCCTTTACACTGTGGAGACTTACATCGAAGGACCTCAAGTCAGCCAGGTCGTAGGTGTTGCCCAAGTAGACGTCCACGGCGAAGTTGGGGTTGGCGGAGTGTTCGAGGGTGATCCACATATCCGTCACGTCCCTCAGCCGGGCCCTAAAGGAGTACTCTACCAGCGCTTCCATGGCCGCCACGCTGTCCTGTGAAGGGTAGGAGGGGGGGGGGAGTGAGGTTTAGTAAAGGGTGTTAAGTGAGGGAGGAAAATAAAGGAGGGGAAGATGGAGGTGGTGAAGATGGAGATAAACATAAAGGGAGAAAACGAGGGGGGGAGGTGGTAAAGAGAGAGGAAGACGAAGAGGATTGTGGGCCTATTAAGATTGGTTAGGTTTAAGTTAGGCTCCCTATTAGTGACTATTAGGCTAGCTAGGTTCAGGCTCCCTAGATTAGTGACTGTGGCCTCATTAAGACTGACTAGGTTTAGACTAGGGGCCTATTAGTGACAGTGGACCCATTAAGACTAGCTACGTTTATGCTGTGGTCCCATAACTTCTTCACCGCGTTACTCCAGTCCTCATGTCCTTACCAGAGTTGAGATAAGTCCTCCATCCAGCTCCCTCATGACGGCGAGGAACCTGACGATGTTTTCCTGGATGATGCCGATCCCTTCCCTGGCGATGTAGACAAGGAGGGCGTAAGAGGTGGTCTCTACGGCGTGTGCGTCCCACTTCTGGTCATTCTTCGGCCGGATGAAGGGCTTCTGGCTGTCCTCATACACCAGGGGGTTGAAGTCCACAGGCTCACGGGACCAATAGATCTTGTTCCCTGGGTTTACAAAATACAAATATAAGTCTACGGTACAGAAGAGGGCTATGTATCCGGCACTGTACTCAATATTCTTCCTTTCCCCAACTGTAACGTTAGATACCGATTCACAGCTGGGTGCTAGACTCGATTCAATGTACTATATACTGAATCGCTTTAAAAAAAAATTAATGTGAGTATGAATCATAATATATCCGTTTATACAGATGAATGATTGTGAATATACGAACGGTGAGTATAATAAAGTCTACTGTGAATATAATTTAGTATATTCCCACAGTTAAAATAACAGAAGGACTTATCTCTTATCTCCGAGTATGAATGACAACAACACAACAACAACACTTAATAAACAAGAATATGAAACAATAAGTAGAGTGAGTATATGACTGACTGACTGACTGATTGAATGAGGAGTGACTGTGTGTGTGTGTGTTGAGATAATGAGTGAATGAGTGGAGTGAATGTGTCATTGTGTTTGAGAGTGAGTGAGTGAGTGAGTGTATATCTTACCCTCTACTCTCTTCATTGTGTCCAGTAAGTTGAGGTCAGTTTCCTTCTTGGCAGAGTCGGCCTTGGTGAGTGCCCAGGCTACCAGCGCCATGTCGTATGGATCGTCGAGACTCTCTAGCTTCCTCTCCAAGTAACTGAGAGGTGAGGTAAGCTGTGTTAGTTAGGTCTTTATAATCATGAGAGGTGAGGTAAGCTGTGTTAGTTAGGTCTTTATAATCATGAGAGGTGAGGTAAGCTGTGTTAGTTAGGTCTTTATAATCATGAGAGGTGAGGTATGCTGTGTTAGTTAGGTCTTTATAATCATGAGAGGTGAGGTAAGCTGTGTTAGTAAGGTCTTTATAATCATGAGAGGTGAGGTAAGCTGTCTTTAAATCTTTTATATCTTAAGCTTAGATCATTATATACAGACATAGATTTAGAGAACTTTGGAAGGATTTTGTATTTTGAAATCTAGGAACTTTTACTCTTAAGACGATTTTGTGTTCTCATACCTAGAAAAATGTAATACTTTTAGCTATTTTATGTACCGAGGAATTTACTTACAATATTACAGTGATCGTCTCGGTACTTTAATGACTATGTGCTGTATTTGTGAAAGTAAATGTCTTCAAACATAAGAACTATTACAAAAAAATAACATTAACAGGAGCAACTAAATGAGATAATCTAACGCCTACTACCTGTTAATCCTCCACCTGAAGAAGACTATGACCTGACTATATATGTATAGCCCCTCCCCCCTCCTGGACCTGAAGGAGACGCCTACCCGAAGAAGACTATGACCTGACTATATATAGGTCCCCCTCCTACCACCCCCCCCCCCCCCACCCCTGGACCTGAATGGCACAGTACACCTACCTGATGGCATTGGCCTTGGCGATGTTAACCTTGGCCCGGATGTGTCCATTTAGGCCGGGGAGGATGTCCACCATGGCCAGCACCACCTGCGCCGTCAGGGACACGTTCTTGTAGCCGTCACGCTTAAGCTGGAATGCCGGCTGTAAGACAACGCCAGGGATACTCAGTACAGTGAGTGGTCAAACAGGCCCGAGTCCTAGTGGTCCTTTTAAGTCTTAATAGGCCCCAGTCCTAACAGGCCCTATAATAATCAATCAAAATATTACGTTTGGGGCCCATTGGGACTGGATCCTATTAGACTTGGGTCCCATTAGGATTGGAAACCTTTTTGGATAATGCCCACTCGACTAATCATTCGTTATTGACCCCCTCCCCCCCCCCCCCCACACATACGCCCCTCAAGATTCTGAAAGACACGTACGTTTAATTTTCTCCCCTAAGTGTAGCTGAGACTAAGTATATAAATTCCTCACCACGACACAAGATGGCAGCACTGAAACTCTTCTCTTTTTCCGTCCAGTTAAAGGAGAAAATTAGATGACAAATAGGAACCATAAACATGAATGAAGATTTCAACCAAGAGCCAAAAGTTTAAGATCACCTGAAGAATATCCACCCCAGCTTATTTCACCCTAAGATTAACCACCCTAACACTCTTGGGGGGGGGGGGGGAGGTTAGGTTAGGTTAATCTTAAGGTGAAATAATCTCTGGTGGAGGTTCTTATGGTGATGCTTCATTAGACACTATGGATGGCTCTGTTCACTTCAAATTCCTTTACTCTGCTTACCTGGGAACTTAACTCAGACAAGTCAACATCTGATGACTGTAATAAAAGCTTTGAATCGTCATATAAGTTGTACTGAACACTTTGTAAATATATACCAGAGACATTGAGGTTTGTTTTATATAAAGAAGTACCATGTACTTCTAAAGCCGTGTCCCCAAGGTTAAGAAATTAGTGTCATGCCAATTTTTAAACTTCTGATCTGGATTATTTACATCAATTTGGGCATTTGAAAGATATTTGGTTCTTCCCCAAAACACCGGAATTTTTCTGCGTGATTAAATTAGCTTGGTAATGATTTCCAGGCCAGCAGATCCACTAAAAGCGTCTGATACACACATAGATACACACACGCGCTATCTGAACGTACTGTAAATACTCTATAACATTCAATGCCATATTATCATAATCACTGAGATCCGATAAACACCCTTTGTAGCCTCTATTCTATAATCCTTTTTGCGCTTCCGCTCACAGCTTGAGTAAGGTGTGCACAATAAACTAGCTGTTGTCCACGGCAAAATTCAAATTCTGAAAGGTACTGTATACTTGAGCATTCCTCAGGATACTCCACAGGACACAGGATGTTAACGTTGAAGGCGTCCTTCGAAGGTCGCAAATCGAAAATCTAAACAAGTAATCCAAGGATGCAAATTACATTTCCTATGTCCCTTTTTTTTAATGAAAGATCTAGGTAGAAAAAAATGAGTGCTCTATGCTGGATTGTCATGGCTCAGTCCACAGGGAAGCTTGGTTGGAGCATGATAATGAACGGACGGTCGAGTGTAAATTGGTGCCCGGGTAGACTACTGACCGTGGGGTTGGTCTTGGAGTCCAGCGGGTGGGTGTAGTTGGGAGTCTCGGTGAAGGCGCCCATAGGTGTCTGGTAGTTGAGGATCCACTCCGCCGCCTTGTTGATGATGATGGGGTCAATGAAGATGAGGTTCTCCCAGTCCTGGCAGTGTGGGAGGTCTTGGTAATTATTAAGCCAACAAAAAGCTCAGTCCACTTTCTACAACTGTCCGGTTACGAAATATACATTAAAGGGTTTTCTACTGTTTTTTATTGTAGTATAATTTTGCTAAAGATAATCCATTATAACAATAATATAAGACATTAGATACATATACAAACTGATAACACTAACCTGGAGTCAATTGAGAGGTTAAGTAGGTTTGTGGGTAGTCATTAGGGAAATAAGTTGACAAAATATGTGAGTCATCCGCCTTATATATAATGGCCCGTTTTCTCCTATGGCATAGAACTTTGAAGGTCTTACTATACTAAAAAGAAATACTACCGAGTTATCGAATAATCGTTCCTTCGAAATGGATCGACGAATCATTATTTATTGTTTTCAAAAGACGAAATGAACCAATCAAACCAAACCAACACTAACCAAAACTATCACAAGATAGTTGATAAAGGTTATTTTAGTTCACGTTGCCTGAAAAATAAATGGTTAGTGGGCTTAGTTTTAGTACTTGGGCTCACACACACACACACACCTGGAAGTTGGCGAGCCACAGCGTCTTGAGGGAGTAAGCAGTGAGCCACACACTCGGTTCAGATTCCGGCCACATTCTGAAGGCTCCGTCCTCGTCCTGGTAGCGAGCCAAGGCAGCGTACTGCACGTTCACCGCCGTCAACACCTGCAACAGGAGGTGGGTGAGAAATTCTTACTCTCTTGTTATTAACGACACTCTGCCCTTACATTGATGGTGAGATCGGCTGCACGGGAAATCACCGGGCTCGATACTCACCTGATAGACGATGCTGGGTTTGATCTGGTTAGTGAGACGCAGGTAGTGGAGTGACCACAGGTTAGAGGCAAAGTTGAAGGCTGCCGTCTCCACCCCCATAACCTCCAGCCCTAGGAGTGAGTCGCTCCCAACAGGTACCTCAGGGAACGCTGGACCCACCACGTCACCTGCGAGTTAATACACACCAGAAACTAAAATGTGAACATGTTGGTCAACGGGTGGATAACTGTGGTGATGTTGCGTACTGTAGAGTAGCCAGGTGTAGGAGTGTGTGACTCACCGGTGATAGAGATGTGGCCGGTGGGAGTGTCGTAGATGTAGCGACGCTTGAGGGAGTAAGGGATGATGGGTGACTCGTCCAGCTCTATGTCAAGGAAGTCATACACCAGCGCCCTGTTTTTCAGATCCAGCAAGATGGAGGTGTGTTTCCCGATGGTCACACCCTGGCGGCAAGCGAGAGAAGTGAAGGTCAAATGAGTCAGTCGTATCCTAACCTAACCTGACCTAACGTAACCTGACCTAACCTAAACTAAACTAAACTAAACTAAACTAAACTAACCTAACCTAACCTAGATATATTTTTGGAGTTTTGAAATTCCTCCGTTTTTCTTGAAGATCTCGTATTGGAAGCTTTGAAATATGTCTCTTCCTCACATAAGTATCTCCCTCTGCCTATCTCTCGCTTTCTCCCTCTCTATCTTTCCCTCTCTCTCTACCCTCCCTCCCTCTCTATCCTTCCCTCCCTCTCTCTATCCTCCCCCTTCTCTATCCTTCCCCCTCTCTCTATCCTTCCTTCCCTCTCTACCCTTCCCCCTCCCTCTCTACCTTCCCCCTCCCTCTCTACCCTTCCCTCCCTGTCTACCCTTCCCTCACTCTCTACCCTTCCCCCTCCCTCTCTACCTTCCCCCTCCCTCTCTACCCTTCCCTCCCTCTCTACCCTTCCCCCTCCCTCTCTACCTTTCCCCTCCCTCTCTACCCTTCCCCCTCCCTCTCTACCTTCCCCCTCCCTCTCTACCCTTCCCTCCCTCTCTACCCTTCCCTCTCCCTCTCTATCCTCTCCTATCTCTCTTATCCCCAACACACAGGACCCCAAATACCCTTCAGGGACTCACCTCAGGCAGGACATCAATAGTGATCGTGTCGGAGTCTTTCTGCATCATGGTGGAGCCCTGGACAGTGACTTCGACCTGACCCTTCCTCATGAACACAATGGGGATGTGGACGTCACGGGACTCTCCTGGCTCAAGCTGTCCGAGATAAGGGAGGTTAGGTGACCGAGATAAGGGAGGTTAGGTGACCGAGATAAGGGAGGTTGGGTGACCGAGATAAGGGAGGTTGGGTGACCGAGATAAGGGAGGTTGGGTGACCGAGATAAGGGAGGTTGGGTGACCGAGATAAGGGAGGTTAGGTGACCGAGATAAGGGAGGTTGGGTGACCGAGATAAGGGAGGTTGGGTGACCGAGATACGGGGGGGTTGGGTGACCGAGATAAGGGAGGTTAGGTGACCGAGATAAGGGAGGTTAGGTGACCGAGATAAGGGAGGTTGGGTGACCGAGATAAGGGAGGTTGGGTGACCGAGATAAGGGAGGTTAGTTGACCGAGATAAGGGAGGTTGGGTGACCGAGATAAGGGAGGTTGGGTGACCGAGATAAGGGAGGTTGGGTGACCGAGATAAGGGAGGTTAGGTGACCGAGATAAGGGAGGTTGGGTGACCGAGATAAGGGAGGTTGGGTGACCGAGATAAGGGAGGTTAGGTGACCGAGATAAGGGGGATTGGGTGACCGAGATAAGGGAGGTTAGGTGACCGAGATAAGGGAGGTTGGGTGACCGAGATAAGGGAGGTTGGGTGACCGAGATAAGGGAGGTTGGGTGACCGAGATAAGGGAGGTTGGGTGACCGAGATAAGGGAGGTTAGGTGACCGAGATAAGGGAGGTTAGGTGACCGAGATAAGGGAGGTTAGGTGATGGAGATAAGGGAGGTTGGGTGACCGAGATAAGGAAGGTTGGGTGACCGAGATACGGGGGGGTTGGGTGACCGAGATAAGGGAGGTTAGTTGACCGAGATAAGGGAGGTTGGGTGACCGAGATAAGGGAGGTTGGGTGACCGAGATAAGGGAGGTTAGGTGACCGAGATAAGGGAGGTTGGGTGACCGAGATAAGGGAGGTTGGGTGACCGAGATAAGGGAGGTTGGGTGACCGAGATAAGGGAGGTTAGGTGACCGAGATAAGGGAGGTTAGGTGACCGAGATAAGGGGGATTGGGTGACCGAGATAAGGGAGGTTAGGTGACTGAGATAAGGGAGGTTAGGTGACCGAGATAAGGGAGGTTGGGTGACCGAGATAAGGAGAGTTTAATAGACCGAGATAAGGGGGGGGGGGGGGGTGTTAGGTGACCGAGATACATAAAATTAAAATAACCAATATCAAGTAAAGGAAAAAATAACTCTTTTGGGAGAATGATTTAATCTGTAAATATTTAAGAACAGAAATAAACACTCTAATTTACCTTGATATACATATGAGAGAGAGAGAGAGAGAGAGAGAGAGAGAGAGAGATTATTTGAAAAAAGCTAAAACAGACAGAAAGACAGACAGACACAGACAGAAAAACAAAGAAAAATTACTACATAAAATTATCCACAAGCTCCAGAAGGTAAACACAGTAAACATGCAAACAAAAACAAAAATATTATCTCTTTAAGTTAAATTTAAATAAAACTTAAAAAAATAAATAATAAGAAAACACAGCCGTTATCAACTCTTGTACACACTTAGCTTAAACAATATATATTTTATTCTATGTATGTATGTATGTATGTATGTATGTATATGTCACCCTTTCTGTCTCCTTGCTAAGCTCTATATGTAACTATACCCTCCGACCACCCTCTACCTCCCTCCTACCCTACCTCCCCCCCTCCCTCCCTCCTTGCTTCCCTCCTTTTCTCACTCCCTCCTTCAACGTCAACTCACCACACGGACGAACTCCACATGGGCGTCCGTAAAGTGCTCGGGGATGGGTTGGTCATCGTCGTGTCTGGCAAACTGCAGCTTGAGGGTACAGTTGACATGCACGTACCTCCAGTTGGTCATGTTGGCCACCACCACGCCCTCCACGTACTCCGCCGACGTCTGCACCGTCAGCGGGAGTCGTACGAACACCTGGAGAACGGCCAAGTGAAGGTCAGGAATAAGGTAGTTAAGGATTCATTAACTGATCTAGTGAGTGTGTAGGTTGAGGAAAAACACTGTAGGTAGCAAGAACACACCATAAGAACGCCCCCTTGAAGGAACCCAGAAATTCAATGTTATAATACAAGATTTATAAATAAAATGATCAATAGAGACTAGTTATAGAAGTGAAAGAAAGGAGGATCTATGGACTGCAAAGCTAAAAGAAAGACAGAAAGAAAGAAAGAAAGAAAGAAAGAACATTGTCATCTCAAGAACCGCCTGACGGAACACATCGCACCGGCGCAGAACGTCAAGTCAGGATCTACAACATTAACAGATGCAAAGACCGTAAGGTTGGTGAAGAAACCTACCATCACAACGACTCTTACACACACACACACACACACACACACGTAACACCATATGTGAAGGAGTTACTACACCACGTGAGGCCCCTCAAAACACCATCTGTGAGGGAATTACTACACCACGTGAGGCCCCTCATAACACCATCTGTGAGGGAATTACTACACCACGTAAGGCCCCTCATAACACCATCTGTGAGGGAATTACTACACCACGTGAGGCCCCTCATAACACCATCTGTGAGGGAATTACTACACCACGTTAGGCCCCTCATAACACCATCTGTGAGGAAATTACTACACCACGTGAGGCCCCTCATAACACCATCTGTGAGGGATTTACTACACCACGTGAGGCCCCTCATAACACCATCTGTGAGGGAATTACTACACCACGTGAGGCCCCTCATAACACCATCTGTGAGGGAACTACTACACCACGCCAGGTCCCTCATAACACCATCTGTGAGGGAACTACTACACCACGTGAGGTCCCTCATAACACCATCTGGGAGGGAGTTACTACACTACGAGGTTGCTGTTCAACACCTACAATAATCTGTATGTTCACTGTATGTTCCTTCACCTTTCTCTAATGAAGGCTTTTGTTAAACCACCAATGTATGTAATAAGTCATTTATGTCCAATGTATATTTTCAGCCTTCGGGCTGCAGAACTTTTTCAATAAACCGTCAATTATTATTATTATCACACACACACACACACACACACACACACTCCCTTCACCTTCCCTCCCTTATTCCTTTCACCCTCCCTCCCTCCACCCTCCCTCCCTCCCTCCCTCCCCCCCTTTCCTCCTTCACCTCCTCTCCCTTACTCCCTTCACCCTCCCTCCCTTACCTCCTTCACCTTTCCTCCCTCCCTCCCCCCTTACCTCCTTCACCATCCCTCCCTTACTCCCTTCACCATCCCTCCCTTACTCCCTTCACCATCACTAAACACGATCTATGTATAACTATAAAACTGAGCACACACCCCCCCCTGTGGTCTCGACGCAGACACAGAGGCACACCACCAATGTATCACATACCGGAACACTCCTCCACCCCTTGGTCTCAATTACCCATAACTCCCCTCCCCTCCCCTCCCCCCTCCCCTCCCCCTCCTCCTCCCCTCCCCCTCCCCTCTCCTCCCCCCCCCCCCCGGCGCGTGGTGCTACTGGGGAAAAACAGCGTGGGGCGGAGGGTGCGCCTGTGATTAATGAGGGCAAGAAGCCAAGGGGCACCCAGCCTCACCGTCGTTACCGGGGACTTGATGGAACAGATGGCTGGTCCCCCTGTTGGCTCCTCTGTTGGCTTCCCCTGTTGGCTCCCCCTGTTGGCTCCTCTGTTGACTTCCCCTGTTGGCTCCCCCTGTTGGCTCCCCGGATGGCTCCCTGTTGGCTCCCCTGCTGGACCCATTTTTGGCTTTCGTGCTTCTCTCATTGGTACCCTCCTGCTGCCTCCCTGCTGCCCCCCCCTACCTGCTGGCCCCCCTTGCTGCCTCCCTGCTGGCCCCCCTTGCTGCCTCCCTGCTGGCCCCCCTTGCTGCCTCCCTGCTGGCCCCCCCCTACCTGCTGGCCCCCCTTGCTGCCTCCCTGCTGGCCCCCCTTCTGCCCCCCCCCCTACCTGCTGGCCCCCCTTGCTGCCTCCCTGCTGGCCCCCCTTCTGCTCTCCTGCTCAACCCTGAAACAGGAGTTACAGAACACTCCATCCCACTCATCCCACCCATCTCACACACACACACACAGAGTCAATCACTGATGCATGAAGTGTCGTCCTAAAAACTTTTGACGGCCACTTCCTGCCATTCACCAGTCATGATAACCCGGTGTGTGTGTGTGTGTGTGCGCGTGTGTGTGTGTGTGTGTGTTAAGGGATCAGGCCATGAATGAGTGTTATTTTTATTGTTATTATTGTTATTGTTGTTGTTGTTGTTGTTGTTTATTTTATACCACGTAGATGTGAGTAAAGCAGGGGACAGGAGGATGTATACTGTATATATTGTATTGTCTGTCTGTCTGTCTGTCTGTGTTTTGCGTCTGTCTGTGTAACTCAAGAATATTGTAAGCGTAAGGTCCGGTGTGTGTGTGTGTGTGTGTGTGTGTGTGTGTGTGTGTGTGTGTGTTTTAATCATCCAGGTAGTGAGTCAGTCAAGTGATATTGATTGTATGTTTTCATTACTAACCTCTGTCTTCCTCCTTCAGGATTCCCGTGGTCGGAAGATGCGTCGTTGGCCCTCCTACCAGACCAGTCACAGTGAGTCTCTGCCACTGACCAGCCCACCTTCACCCCGCCCACCTTCACCCAGCCCACCTTCACCCCACCCACCCTCGCTCCGCCCTGTCACATCACTTCCTTACACCTTGCCTTGCTCCTCACCTTGAAACTAATTCCTTTTCACACACACACACACCAAGAGAGCGGTCCAAGAGGCTCACAGACCAGAATCCACCATATTAAACTTAAGTGAACCAATACATGACAAGGTAATGATTAGTATGATCCATGCACATCTGCACAATATCATTGCACCCGGACCATACAATGAGGAGTTAAGGAAAATGTTTAAATTGAATAACCTACCGGAGATGATATTTCCAGAGAATCCAGAATCCGAAAAACTATTTCAGGCAACAAACTCAAGCGAACTGAGAGAAAGACTACAGCTAGACAAACAAAAGTTTGAGCAAGGAGCAACAGCTGATACACAAGCGACTGATAGAGATCCCAGACAAATGACTAGAAGTGACAAAGAGAAGATAGAAATAACAAAAGGACAGACTACAACGCTAGACAACGCATACTAGGACACCATACCAACAACGCAGTAGGCCGGGTCCTGAACACACTAGTGAGCCACGGCAACGTAGTACACCTCGGACCGGAATTCCCCACGTACATCAGAGCAGGCCACACAGGATACCCAGATCTCGTGTTAACAAATCAACACCACCACCTAAACATACTACTCGAACCCGGCCCAATATCACTAGTGATCATCTCCCTATCATAGCCACACTCTCCACAGCCCCAATACAGATCCCGGCCAGGCTAAGATAATAGATTCAACTATAACCGGGTTAACTGGGAAAACTTCAAACAAGAATTAAATAACCCGCAACCCATACAATTACATAACAGGCACACGTCTCTAATAGACCAATCACTGGACATATGGTACGAGCACGTTAGCCAGGCCATGGAACACAACATACCCAAGACCACTCACCGAACATTACCACACCCTCAATACTCACACCAATCAAGAATCATACGGACGCAATTTAGCAACCTAATTAAACTAATCACACAACAAGGATGGGCACCAGAACGCAGAAGGATATACAACATAATACACGAACAGCTCAAAAGAAGCATACAACAGGAACTGGCAGAAGCTGATTTCAGAAACGGAAGGAAACTACCATAAACCGAACCAGTTCTGGCAGAAAATAAAGCACTTAATGGGAACCTCCAGCAACGAGTCTAACTATATAGTAAACAGTAATCAAGTCAAATTAACAGATCCAACCGAACAAGAACAGGAATTTAGATCTTCCTGGAGTAAGATCTTTCAAAAAAACCAACGAAGAAAACTTAAACTTTTGCATGATCACATAGAGGGAAGTATCCAACCACATGTTGCAAATAACCCACATCTGGCAACCGAGCCCCACGATCGACCTGAATACACTGGATGACATGTCCCCACTAAACAAACCAATCACTGTGGACGAAATAGTAAGAACAATCAACAGTTTTAAGAACAAGGCTCCTGGAGTCTGTGAAATAAATAAACTCATTTTACAGCAATTACCAAACAACATGGTACTTCTACTGAGAAATATATTGAATGCATCCATAGCTTCAGGCCACTACCCAAAGAAATTTAAGACAGCAATTATCAGACTGATACCAAAACCAGGAAAAGCCCCCACAGCAGTAGCAAACTACAGACCAATCTCTCTATTAGAAAAAAATAATTAACCACCGATTAAGACCACACCTGGAACTAGAATACAAATACAACCCTAGACAACACGGATTTGGGAAACACAGAGGAACAAACACAGCCATAGCCCTTATATACGAAAGTATAGAAAACGCAATGCATAATAGAGAACAGTGCAACATAGTTTTAAGGGACGTGGCAAAAGCGTTCGATAAGGTCTGGCACTTGGGACTTAAATATAAAATAATCAATCAAGAACTCCCTAACAACTTCACCTCTCTACTTTGTAATTTCTTAGACAATAGAGAAGCACACATTATAATAGGCAATCACAAAGGCCCGAGCTTTAGACTTTATAGTGGGGTACCACAAGGAAGTAACTTATCCCCAACTCTTTACACAATCTACACTTCAGACATGCCGCCACCAATTCACGGTGAATACATATGCTGATGATGTCACCCAGGCAAGGCCAAATAGATGGTGACATTAAAAACAGCTCGCGCCATAATACAAATCAATAATTACGAGAAGAAATGGAAAATAAAAACTAATACACAGAAATTGAAAATCATACACATTTCAAGGATAAACCCAGCACCAATCACAGTAAACAACGAAGAAATACAATACTCAAAAGAAGGAAAAATACTGGGGCTAACAATAACCAGAACAGGAATAAATAAACACATAACAGAACGTAATAGACTAGCCCAAATACAACTTACAAAATTAAGAAGATTCAGTAAAATGGAAGAGAAAATACAACTACAGTACACCTATTTAAAGCACTTGTCCGCCCACATCTTGAATACCCGCCAATATCATTGAACACGATCAGCCGTACCAACCAGCTTTTTGTGGTAAAATTAAAAATAGGATGAGGGTGTGTTTGCCAGGGGCTGGGGTGGGGGATATAGTTGACAGGATGGACAATATCTTGTCTGGTAATGGGAACAAACCCATTATCTGCCTCAGCGCACGAGGCAATGATATTGGCCGGTGTAGGAGTGAAGAGCTTCTTCATAAGTTCAAGACAGCTATAGATTGTATTAGGACTAAGGGAGGGATCCCTATTATATGTGGTGTCCTGCCTAGAAAGAGAGTTAGCAATGAATGGTTGTCAAGGGCAGTTGGTGACAATGGCCGTCTTGACGGATATTGCAAGTCAATATCAGTCCCATTCATTGACAACTGGGACAACTTCTACGGCAGAGGGGACCTTTATGCTAGGGATGGGGTGCATCTGTCAAGGGATGGAGTGGCTACCCTGGCTGGGACTCTCGAAAGGGCAGTCCAAATGGTATCGAAGTCTTTAAACTGCTAGGGGAACATGTGAGCACGGGGGTGGAGGAGACTGCAGTAGGAGCAGGTAAACAAAGTGAAAGATTACAGGGAAATAGTGTTAGGAATGATGACAAAACTAAATTAGACAGGGAGTTTAAACCTAAACGCGATAAAAGGAGGACTCAGAACACGACTAACTTAAATGTCTACTACGCGAACAGTAGAAGTATGAGAAACAAAATGGATGATATTAGGGCCTTGGTATGTACCGAAAAAATCGATATAATAGCATTCACTGAAACATGGATCAACCTAGACCCACATGAGTTACCTGTCAAATACCAAATTGCGGATTACAAATTGTTCCATACGGATAGGCCGTTCAGGAAAGGAGGCGGAGTAACAATCTATGTCAGGGATAATCTGAAGTGTGAAATAAATAAGGAAATCAAAACTGAGTGGAATACAGAAACAATTTGGATAGAATTAATCGACGGTAGAGAAAAATTAATCATAGGAGTAATATATACACCTCCCAATCTTGATAGAGTTAATCAGCGACTTATCTGGGATAAAAAGCGCAGGGCTTCCATACACAACAACCTTGGCCAAATAGATTGGACTGACCATACAGGGAACTCAGTATCAGAGGATTTCCTTGAAACGATCCAGGACTGTTTCCTAAGTCAACATATAACCGAACCCACCCGGGGTAATAATATACTCGATTTAGTTCTGTCGAAAAGAGAAAACCTCATTAGCAATGTCGAGGTAGGGAACGAACTTGCAAACAGCGATCACAAAGAAATTTGATTCCAGTTAGATTTTCAGGTCAGACGTAAGGAAAATTCCATTAAAGTCCCAGATTTCAGAAGGGCAAACTTTGATAGTTTAAATAGGCAGCTGAGAGAGGGGGTGTCGCGCTTGGGCATGAACCTGACAGATGACACCAACCTGATAACGAGATCTGAGATTGCCGAGTTCCTCGACAATTTAAATAATGAGTTACTTAATGCACAAAGGCACAACATACCATACAAAAAACTCAGATCAAACAACAATGACCCTAAATGGATAAATAATTATTTAAAGAACATTATTGGCCAAAGAAAGGCTATAGGTAGAAGGATAAATCATGGCAAAATTTACCTCCTGGAGTACATGTATTATAAGATATTGGCCGGGAGGGTTAAGACCGAGATAAGAAAAGCAAAGAGAAATAATGAACAGAAGAGAGCAAGGGAGGCGAAGACAAACCCCAAAGGATTCTACCAATTGTATCAAACTAAAATACGAGATAAGATTGGACCAATACGTTCAGATACCAGCGAGCTAACTGATAACGACGGAGAAATGAGCAATAATCTGAATAAATATTTTTCAACAGTTTTCACCACCGAAAAATTAAACACGATACCCGAGGCACCGACTCTATTCAGAGATAGTGAAGAAAACAAATTAAGCGAGATAGTAGTGACTAGTAACGATGTTAATAAGCAAATAGACAAACTGAAGCCTAATAAGTCACCTGGTCCCGATGAGATATTTGCCAGAGTATTAAAGGAATGTAAGGAAGAGCTTAGTATGCCCTAAGCAAAGTTGTTTAACATGTTCCTAAAAACAGGTGTAGTACCAGAATTCTGGAGGATAGCGAATGTAATACCGATTTTCAAGAAAGAGGATAGATCACTATCCTCTAACTACCGTCCAATCAGTCTAACATCAATTGTAGGCAAATTACTGGAAGCAATCATTTCAAACTCTATTCGAAACCACCTAGAGAAACACAAACTGATCAATGATTCCCAGCATGGCTTCACAAGCGGGCATTCATGTCTAACTAATCTATTAACATTCTTTTCATCAGTTTTCGAATCACTGGACGAGGGGCACAATTATGATGTGGTATATCTCGACTTTAGCAAAGCCTTCGACTGAGTCCCCCACGAAAGACTAATAAGAAAGGTAGAAGCACATGGCATTAAAGGTAATATTCTAAAATGGATTAGGGCGTGGTTACAGGACAGGAAACAGCGAGTGAGCATTAACGGCACTAAATACCATTGGAGCAACGTCACTAGTGGAGTTCCCCAAGCTCAGTACTTGGACCATTATTATTTATTATATACATAAACGACATAGATATCGGCATAGACAGCAACATAAGTAAATTTGCTGATGACACTAAAATAGGACGTGTAATTGAATCAGACGAGGACTCCTCAAAACTACAGGAAGATCTAAACAAATTTTTCGAATGGCCTGAAAAATGGCAGATGAAATTCAATGTGGACAAATGTAAAGTACTCAGTATAGGAGATGTAAACAGGGAAACCAGTTACCAGATGAACAACGATGCCATTGTGAAATCCGACTGCGAGAGAGATTTAGGAGTACCGGTAATGATAAGAAGGAATCTTAAGCCAAGTAAACAATGTGTTTTTGCTCGTACCAAGGCTAATAAAGTACGTTAGTTACAAGACTAGCGAGGTCATCTTAAAATTATATCTAGCGCTTGTGTGACCTCACCTGGATTACGCAGTTCAGTTCTGGTACCGTATTACAGAATGGATATAGAATCCTTGGAAAGAATCCAGAGGAGAATAACAATAATTATCCCGGGCATTAGGAACCTTGAGTACAGAGACAGGTTAAAGCATCTTAATTTGCACTCCCTCGAGAGACGTAGAGCGAGGGGCGACATGATAGAGGTGTATAAATGGAAGTCAGGGTTAAACAAAGGGGACATTACAAAAGTACTCAAACTATCCAGCCAGGTGCGAACTCATAACAATGGTTTTAAATTAGACAAATTTAGATTTCGGCGTGAAATAGGTAAACACTGGTTTGGAAACAGAGTAGTGGATGAATGGAACAAGTTACCAAATATCATCATTAACTCGAATGCGCTGGATAGCTTCAAACATAGGTTGGATGCTTATATGAGCAATAGGGGTTGGGCATAAACGGGACTGCCCAGTATGGGTCAATAGGCCCGCTGCAGTTTCCTCCATTCTTATGTTCAATTAAAACTCCAGGCAACACAAAACAAAGCCATCCGCAGAGCCTAGAGACAACGTCCCCCATACACAACCAAAATTAAAGAGCTTCACGAAAAATACAACATTTTACCATTAAACATAAGAACATACAGTACAGACAAGCACAGGTAGTATGGCACAAACTAGAAGTCATGGAGGACGAAATATATAATCAACTAAAAACAGAGGACACCACGAGATCACACAACTGGTGGCCAAAAAGCCTTCTCTATAACCCTCAAGAGCCAGAACTACTGTACACTAAATAGTACACAAATAACACATCCTTATCTTCACCTTTTGACCAACACTAACAAGCAACCTAGAGCCAGATCCATTATACACCACAGTATAAATAACTTCTTGACGCCAGTCATACCTTATTTTCGACCATAATATTAAAAATAAAAGATGAGAGTATTCTACTAGTTACACAAGGACCTAGTAGACCTCTCCAACTAACACAATAACAAACAACTCCTTGCTAGCTAGCTCAGCCCCCCCCCCCCCTGTCCTCTTTGAGCTTGGGCGACCTCTTAGTGCTGCCTTCACCACAGCCAATCAAATCGTCTATATGAGGTGGATAGCCCACCTGCTCTTATTTTCTACTACTTTTCTTCCCGTTTCATAACTTTCCTTCTACCTTACCTCTTCTCTCCCTTCCCATGGCAAACCATTGCCATTTTATCTCCATTATCATCATCTTCATCGTGGAGATCATTCTCCTCTGATCGACTGGACCAGCAAGACCTCTCAACAGTGCCTCACCAACCAGCTCCCTCAGAAAGCTCCTCGCCCAACAGGACCTCTGAGCAAGCTACTCATCACCTAGTAACTCCTTAGCACTGCACTGTACAACAATATATATATATATATATATATATATATATATATATATATATATATATATATATATATATATATATATATATATATACAGAAAACGCAGTGAGTTTTTATTCTACCTCATTCCTGAGTGTGAGATATCTACATGTACGTACGTTTGTGAGCCCATACAAAGAGATAATAGACAACCAAAGAGAATTGACAACTGGCCACATACGGTACACTACAATGTCGTCTGCGAACATGACATATTTGCTGTATGCCGCTGGTGGTGGACTGTCTGCTGTATATATTGTGTAAAGTGAGGGCGATAGGCACCCGCCTTGGGGGACTCCGATTTCCAGTTGAAATGTAGGACCCGTGTGTTTTCCTATTTGGATCTGGGCTGTTTTGCTATCGAGGTAGTCACTTAATATTCTTTCTAATTTGGGAGAGACTTAGTTTTAATAGTTTGTACTCTAGACCTAGGTGCTAGACTTTATCAAAGGCCTTAGCTACGTCTCTTAATATTATCTTTACCTGATTTCCCTTTCCCATTTCTTGTGCAATGATTTCCGTAACAGTGGCAATGGCTGTGTGGGTGTCTCTGTCTGGCATGAATCCATGTTGTCGGCGGTTTCTTTTTTCGTTGTCCGTTAGAAATGGGTCTGTAATTTAATAGTTCTTTGATGTTCTTCCCGCCCTTTGGTATAAAAAACATCTTGGCCTTTTTCAATGAGTCCGGGAAGTATCCTACAGCAAGACAGGCGTTGTATATACTGAGTAGTGCTTCTAGTGCCTTCTCGTGTAGGTTTAATAGCAGCTGATTGGCTGGGCGAAGACGGGAGAGGAGTTGTAGGGGGGGGGGGGGGGCCCAAGAAGTTGTGGGTGAAGGAACACGACGTGGTCATTTTGAAGCCGTGTGCACTTGATATTCTAAGGTCAATAGTAATTACTTTTTTCTATAGACAACCGCCTGAGTATAATACTGCATTAAAGAAAACGTATTGGAATTTTCTGATGAAAATCCGCCCTTGTGATATGTGTTTTCCGAAGGACTTATATTGTAGGAAGAGGACTCATCGCTGCTCGGTAACGTAGTTCAGATAAATCAAGCCCCACCAAAACATATAATACTAATAAATAGTAGATACAATGACAACCATTTGTTTTTAAACAAATAAAATAGCTCAATAACTACTTTTCGGATGTGTACTGTAGTGGACGTCTCCCCTACAACTGCGTAGCCGCATTCCAATGCCACAGTATCCTAGCAACCAGCCACCTGCTACGTCTTCCCTAGCAACCAAACGAGCGGCCCAGGGGGGGGGCGTCACCAGATGCCACAGTATCCTAGCAACCAGCCACCACCGTATCCTAGCAACGGGTCAAGAAACCGGCGACTTCCCACGGTTTACTTCCGGCGGCTGTGTATATAAGCTCTGTCTCTCCATTGAGATTCATTCTGTTCTCGGTTCCTGAACACGCAACACCTCCTCCAAGCAAGCTCCTCGCTGTGCCGCTCTCATTCAACCTGGAGGCCAGCAACAGGCAACATCTTCCCTAACGAAGCTCCTGCACATCTACCTCCTTCAACACGCTACTCACCGAACGTGTCTACTGAGCAACTCCTCACCACACGGCATCTCCAGCACCAGACTGTCTACCATATAACTTATATTATATAAGAAAACCACCACCTTAGAGTTTCCATCCATCCTGAGTGCTAGACAACATAATATCACGTAACCCTACAGTACCAATAAAAATAATGTACAGGTACTGTATCAATAGTCGGATTTGCTTCATTCAGCAAACTGTTGTACTGTATATTTAGACGCAGCCCGCTAGCACATAGTAATATAATGTAAAATATAATATAGTACCTGTACATCTATATTGTAAAACCATATTCACAGTACTTTCGCGCTCAAGGCTGTACTGATAATCGCATTTATGAAGTTGGGAATTTTGCATCTTCAACCTCAGAATATGCCTTAATAATGGCCTCAAAATGTCCCTGGAATTCGTTACCTCCCCTTTGCCCACCACCCACAGCAGAGGTGTTAGTGGCACGCAAGTCAATGTTATGATGATTCGCAAAATTTAGGTCCGGTTCGTCTGTCTGATTTTCCCGTCTCTCCTTTTGAGTACAGTATTTCCTATCTTTACTTTACTATTTGGATAAGAATCACCCCCAGCTTATTTTACTTTAAGATTAACCACCCGAATGCTAATATTATCCAACTTAAGCTATCCCTCCTCCCCCCCTCCCCCAAGTAGCATGAGAATATATAACCATCAAGTGAAATGTACAAGGAAAAAATAAATTTAAGTGTGCCACTCACTTTACCATGCCATCGAAACTCGACTTAAAATGCCTATAATATTGTAGTGGACGTCTCCCCTACAACTGCGTAGCCACAGCCACCACCTGCTACCGCCTTCCCTAGCAACCAACCAGATGTTACCGTAACTTAGCAACGAAACTAGTCACCGGCGACTTCTCGGGTTTTCCCAACATGACTCATAGCGGCTGCTGGGTATATAAGCTCTGTCTCTCCATTGAGATTCATTCTGACCATTCTTCTTGAACAAGCAACACCTCCTCCGCCGCTGCCTTCGCTTCTCCTCGCCTGCCTGGCGGCCCTCGCTCCCGCCAGCGAGCATGGCGACCCACCAGCTGTCCTTCTCTGAGCTTCCTCACCAACCAACTCTCCTTCTGCCCATCTTCCTGAACAAGCAACACCTCCTCCAGCAAGCTCCACGCTGTCAGCATTCATTCAACCAGGAGGCCAGCAACAGGCAACATCTTCTCTAACGAAGCTCCTGCACATCTACCTCCTTCAACACGCTACTCACTGAACGTCTCTCCTGAGCAGCTCCTCACCACACGGCACCTCCAGCACCAGACTGTCTATCTTATAACTTATATTATACAAGAAAACCACATTAGAGTTTCCTTCCATCCTGAGTGCTAGACAACATTAATATCTCGAAACCCCTACAATATACTTATCTATATTTGCATAAAAAATTATGGGATCTGAAGATTAGCCACCGAAGCTTATTTCACCCGACGATTAAAGACCTTAATGCTACCTGGATGGTTATGTTAAGTTAAGTTAGGATAGCATAAGGTTAGATTGTAAGTTGGGTTAGGTTAGGTTGGCATAGGGTTAGGGCTAGAGCTGTACTGTATTAGGTTAGATTGGGAGCGTAATCTAGGTTTATTTTAAGATACGTTTTGGTTAAGCTTTTGACAAGAAGAGTAATTAGTCCCCTTTTCAATAGAAGTGATTGTGTATCAACTGGAGACACTTCCAGAACAACTACTTCAGTGAACTGCAAAACAATTAATGGGTGGGGGTTTTCTTATGTTGCCCCAAAGGAGTTACCTGCCGGCCACCAAACAGGTTTTCTTTTCCGCTTGTTTCACATATGACGCCGATAACTTATCTTCTGACTCCCTCTAACAGTCTAACTAGACCCCAGACTAACCTAATCTATCTTCAAACTTCATATTCTGACCTGTCCTAACTAGCCTACATTAGCTCACCTTGATCAATTGTACTTTACATTTTGGCGTGTGTTTGTCGGTATGTCCGTGTGCTGTTATGCAGCGTACATCCGTGTGTGTTGTGAGTAGCCAAGGTCTTGCTTGACCTTGTGTGTACCCATCCAGGCATGATGTGCATGTGTGAACGCATTTGTATGTTGTCTGCGTTCAACACCCAAAGAGTACTGACCATCACTAAGGTTTATAGAATTCAATTTTCTAATCAAACTTGCTCCAACCAGAAGTCTTTCTGGGACACATGATGATTTATACACTTATAAACTGTTTTCCCAATCTATGGGATGATTGTTGCTCCTTATATGAACGAACAGTGCACTGCTTTCATATGCTGTTTTAATATTGTAATTGTGCTGTTTAATTCTGAGTTGCAATGCTTTCCCAGTCTGTCATACATAATTTCCAGTACAATTGCTACATGGAATGCAGTAAATCATATACAGGTGTATATATATATATATATATATATATATATATATATATATATATATATATATATATATATATATAATATATATATATTACCGTACACCACTTTAGCCCAGATTTTTCCCATAAAAAGCCTTCGAAAATATGTTGCTACAGATGCTGGTACGGAGGGGCATCAGAAGCAAGCATTTATGTTACAACAAACATTGATAAATGCAGGTGTGGGGGGTGAGGTGAGGACTTGTTTTATGGCGCAATGAAAGAAAAGGATAAGATGCAAGAGGCGCGTCATGGCCACACAGGTTATATAAGCTGGACAGGGCGTCAGGTGTCTTTAATGTTGAGTCTGACGGCGAGACCACAGGAAGCGGGCAACTACTTCATCTGATAGTGAGTAGGGCGAGTTGTTCAGTTTTCTTTGTTATATTTGCTCGTTAAACTGTCCATATATAAACTTTGTACAGTATATCTAAACTGTATACATAATAAACTGTACACCTGTGTACATCGTCTGGGTCGGTTACACCTAATGTGGTAATATCAGTCTAGTGTGCAGCCAGATACAGCAGGTGAGGTAAGACATAACAGGTGCAAGGTAATATACAACAAGTGTGTGGTCAGATACAGCAGGTGTGTGGTCAGGTGCAACAGGTGTGTGGCCAGCTACAGCAGGTGTGTGGCCAGCTACAGCAGGTGTGAAGCCATATACAACAGGTTAGGTCAGATACAGCAGATGTGAAGCCAGATACAGCAGGTGTGAGGTCAGATACAGCAGGTGTGAGGTCAGACACAGCAGGCGTGTGGTAAAAGAATTGATATGTGGTCAGATACAGCAGGTGTGAGGTCAGCTATATATTGGTGTGTGATCAGCTATAGGAGGTGTGAGGTCAAATACAGCAGGAGAGGTCAGATACAGCAGGTGTGAGGTCAGACACAGCAGGCGTGTGGTAAAAGAATTGATATGTGGTCAGATACAGCAGGTGTGAGGTCAGCTATATATTGGTGTGTGATCAGCTATAGGAGGTGTGAGGTCAAATACAGCAGGTGAGGTCAGATACAGCAGGTGAGGTCAGATACAACAGGTGTGAGGTCTGATATATTGGGGAGGTCAGGTACAGCAGGTGCGAGGACAGATACAGCAGGTGCGAGGACAGATACATCAGGTGTGATGTCAGATACAGCAGGTGTCAGGTCAGATATAGCAGGTGTGAGGTCAGATACAGCAGGTGTGAGGTCAGATACAGCAGGGGTGAAGCCAGATACAGCAGTTGAGGTCAGATACAGCATGTGTGAGGTCAGATACAACATGTATGAGGTCTGATATATTGGGGAGGTCAGGTACAGCAGGTGCGAGGACAGATACATCAGGTGTAAAACCAGATACAGCAGGTGTGAGGTCAGATACAGCAGGGGTGAAGCCAGATACAGCAGGAATGAAGCCGGATTCAGCAGGTGTGAGGTCAGATACAGCAGGTGAGGTCAGATGCAGCAGGTGTGAGGTCAGGTACAACATGTGTGAGGTCTGATATATTGGGGAGGTTAGGTACAACAGGTGCGAGGCCAGATACAGCAGGTGCGAGGACAGATACATCAGGTGTGATGTCAGATACAGCAGGTGTGAGATCAGTTATATTGATGTGAGGTCAGTTATATAATGGTATGAGGTCAGTTAAAGCAGGTGTAAGGTCAGTTACAGGTGTGAGGTCAGCTATATTGGTGTGAAGCCAGATACAGCAGGTGTGAGGTCAGATACAGCAGGTGTGAGGTCAGTTGCAGCAGGTGTGTGGTCAGGTACAGCAGGTGTGAGGTCAGATACAGCAGGTGCGAGGCCAGACACAGCAGGTGAGGCCAGACACAGCAGTTATGAGGTCAGATCAGCAGGTATGAAGCCAGATACAGCTGGTATGAGGTCAGATATATTGGTGAGGTCAGATACAGCAGGTGTAAGGTCAGATACAGCAGGTATGAGGTCAGGTACAGCAGGCGTGAGGTCAGATACAGCAGGTATGAGGTCAGGTACAGCAAGTATAAGGTCAGATACAGCAGGTATGAGGTCAGGTACAGCTGGTGTGTGGTCAGTTACAACAGGTATGAAGCCAGGTACAGCAGGTGTGAAGTCAGTTATAGCAGGTGTGAGGCCTGATACAGCAGGTGTGAGGTCTGCTACAGCAGGTGTGAGGTCAGTTACAGCTGGTGTGTGATCATATACAGCAGGTGCGAAGTTAGATACAGCAGGTGTGTGATCAGCTACAACAGGTGTGTGGTCAGTTACAGCTGGTGTGTGATCATATACAGCAGGTGCGAAGTTAGATACAGCAGGTGTGTGATCAGCTACAACAGGTGTGTGGTCAGTTACAGCAGGTGTGTGGTCAGGTACAGCAGTTGTGAGGCCAGATACAGCAGGTGTGAAGCCAGGTACAGCAGGTGTAAGGTCATATACAGCAGGTGTAAGGTTAGATACAGCAGGTGTGAGGTCACATATATTGGTGTGAGGTCAGGTATATTGGTGTGATGTCATATACAGTATGTGTGATGCCAGCTACTGCAGGTGTGTGGTCAGATACAGCAGGTGTGTGATTAGCTACAACAGGTGTGAGGCCAGATACAGCAGGTGTGTGGTCAGCTACAGCAGGTGTGAAGCAAGATACAGCAGTATGAAGTCAGTTACAGCAAGTGTGAGGTCAGGTAGAGCAGTTGTGGTCAGGTATATTGGTGTGAGGTCAGCTACAGCTGGTGTGAGGCCAGATACAGCAGGTGTGAGGACAGATACAACAGGTGTAAGGTCAGATAAAGTGGTGAGAGGTCAGGTACAGCTGGTGTGAGGTCAGATACAGCAGGTGTGTGGTCAGTTGCAGCAGGTGTGTGGCCAGATACAGCAGGTGTGTGGTCAGTTGCAGCAGGTGTGTTGTCTTCTGACCTCACTAGAGGAAAGGTCACAGCGGCTTAACTCCCGGGGATAAACTGTCAGTAATGGCTAGTGGGACTTGTGAACAGGGCTGTGCCCTTCTGAGGGCTGAGTTGGAGAGGGCCAAGGAAGATATCTTGAAATTAAAAGAAGAGATAGCCAGGATGAAGGAAGAAATGAGACAAGGAAAGCCGGTGAATGACGAAAACTCAGGCGAATGGAAGGATGTGAGTAGAGGGACAACTAAACTGGTGGTGAAAAAACACACCAAGGATACGACAACAACAGCTAAGTGTACCAACTCTTTCAGTCCCTTGATAGATGAATTGGACGTTAGTATAGTCAGGGACAAGGCTGATAAGGAAGGTAAGAAAATCTTGATTATTGGCGACTCCCAAGTACGGTACATGGACAGAGCTTTTTGCGGTAAAGATAAAAATGGGATGAGGGTGTGTTTGCCAGGAGCCGGGGTGGGGGATATAGTTGACAGGATGGACAATATCTTGTCTGGTAATGGGAACAAACCCATAACCTGCCTCAGTGCAGGAGGCAATGATATTGGCCGGTGTAGGAGTGAAGAGCTTCTTGATAAGTTCAAGATAGCTATAGAAAGTGTTAGGTCTAAGGGAGGAATCCCTATCATATGTGGTGTCCTGCCTAGAAGGAGAGTTGGCAATGAATGGTTGTCAAGGGCAGTTAGTGTCAATGCCCGTCTTGACAGATATTGCAAGTCAATATCAGTCCCATTCACTGACAACTGGGACAACTTCTACGGCAGAAGGGACCTTTATGCTAGGGATGGGGTGCATCTGTCTAGGGATGGAGTGGCTACCCTGGTTGGATTCTCGAAAGGGCAGTCCAAATGATGTCAAAGTCTGTAAACTGCTAGGGGTACATGTGAGCACAGGGGTGGAGGAGACTGCAATGGGAGCAGGTAAACAAAGTGAAAGGTTACAGGGAAATAGTGTTAGGAATGATGACAAAACTAAAGTAGACAGCGAGTTAAAACCTAAACGCGGCAAAGGGAGGACTCAGAACGAGACTAACTTAAATGTCCACTACATGAACAGTAGAAGTAAGAGAAGCAAAATGGATGATATTAGGGCCTTGGTATGTACCGAAAAAATCGATATAATACCATTCACTGAAACATGGATCAACCTAGACTCACATGAGTTACCTGTCAAATACCAAATTGCAGGTTACAAATTATTCCATACCGATAGGCAGATTAGGAAAGGAGGCGGAGTAGCAATCTATGTTAGGGATAATCTGAAGTGTGAAATAAATATGGAAATAAAAACTGAGAGGAATACAGAAACAATTTGGATAGAATTAATCGACGGTAGGGAAAAATTAATCACAAGAGTAATATATAGACTTCCCAATCTTGATAAAATTAATCAGCGACTTATCTGGGATGAAATGCGCAGGGTTTCCATACACAACAAAGTCTGTATAGTAGGTGACTTTAACCTTGGCCAAATGGATTGGACTGACCTTACGGGTAACTCAGAATCAGAGGATTTTCTTGAAATGATCCAGGACTGTTTCCTAAGTCAACATATAACCGAATCCACCCGGGGTAATAATATACTCGATTTAGTTCTGTCAAACAGAGAAAACCTCATTAGTAATGTCGAGGTAGGGAACGAACTTGCAAACAGCGATCACAAAGAAATTAGATTCCAGTTAGATTTTCAGGGCAGCCGTAAAGAAAATTCCACAAAAGTCCCAGATTTCAGAAGGGCAAACTTTGATAGTTTCAAGAGGCAGTTGAGAGAAGGGGTATCACGCTTGGGGGTGAACTACTTGGACCTGATGGTTGAAACCGACCTGATAACGAGATCTGAGGTTGCCGAGTTCCACGACAATTTAAATAATGAGTTAATCAATGCACAAAGGCAGAACATACCATACAAAAAACTCAGATCAAACAACAATGACCCTAAATGGATAAATAATTATTTAAAGAACATTATTGGTCAAAGGAAGGCTATAGGTAGGAGTATAAATCGTGGCAAAATTTACCTCTGGGATTATTATAAGGTATTAGCCGGTAGGGTTAAGACCGAGACAAGGAAAGCAATGAGGAATAATGAGCTGAGGATAGCAAGGGAGGCGAAGACAAACGACAAGGGATTCTATCAAATGTATCAAACTAAAGCACGAGAAAAGATTGGACCAATACAGTCAGATCCGGCGAGCTAACTGATAACGAAGGAGAAATGAGCAATAATCTGAATAAATATTTTTCAACAGTTTTCACCACCGAAAATTTAAACATTTTTTCTTTCTTTTTTTTTTTTATGGGAATTAGCCCACCCAGACACAGGTCACTGACCCACATCGGGGCCTAGGGGGCGAAAATGTAATAATAATAATAATAATAATAATAATAATAATAATAATAATAATAATAATAATAATAATAATAATAATAATAATAAAGAAATACAAAATGAAAAAAAATCAAAAGTGAAAGACAATAGATGTATGTTGTGTTGTCACTATTAAGAGAAACAATTGAGACCCTGCAATTGTGTGTAAATGAGGCAAAAAGTCAGATCAGCAACCTGGGACTTGGTCACAATTTTTGTGATGCCATATGGCAACAGGGTCTACCATTAGACAATACATTATGCTTCCAATATCTTCCCAAGGCGGTAGTACCTCCCTGTTTGGTAGCTGCCTAATACCTACTACCTAAGGATACCCAAGGCACCGACTCTATTCAGAGATAGTGAAGAAAACAAATTAAGCGAGATAGTAGTGACTAGTAATGTTGTTAGTAAGCAAATAAACAAACTAAAGCCTAATAAGTCACTTGGTCCCGATGAGATATTTGCCAGAGTATTAAAGGAATGTAAGGAAGAGCTTAGTATGCCCTTAGCAAAGTTGTTTAACATGTCCTTAAAAACAGGTGTAGTACCAGAATTCTGGAGGATAGCGAATGTAATACCGATTTTCAAGAAAGGGGATAGATCACTATCCTCTAACTACTGTCCAATCAGTCTAACATCAATTGTAGGCAAATTACTGGAAGCAATCATTTCAAACTCTATTCGAAACCACCTAGAGAAACACAAACTGATCAATGATTCCCAGCATGGCTTCACAAGCGGGCATTCATGTCTAACTAATCTATTAACATTCTTTTCATCCGTTTTCGAATCACTGGACGAGGGGCACAATTATGATGCGGTATATCTCGACTTTAGCAAAGCCTTCGACAGAGTCCCCCACGAAAGACTAATAAGAAAGGTAGAAGCACATGGCATTAAAGGTAATATTCTAAAATGGAATAGGGCGTGGTTACAGGACAGGAAACAGCGAGTGAGCATTAACGGCACTAAATCCCATTGGAGCAACGTCACTAGTGGAGTTTCCCAAGCTCAGTACTTGGACCAGTATTATTTATTATATACATAAATGACATTGATATCGGCATAGACAGCAACATAAGTAAATTTGCTGATGACACTAAAATAGGAAGTGTAATTGAATCTGACGAGGACTTCTCAAAACTACAGGAAGATCTAAACAAATTTTTCGAATGGTCTGAAAAATGGCAGATGAAATTCAATGTGGACAAATGTAAAGTGATCAGAGGAGATGTAAACAGGGAAACCAGTTACCAGATGAACAACGATGCCATTGAGAAATCCGACTGCAAGAGAGATTTAGGAGTAATGATAAGTAGGAATCTTAAGCCAAGTAAACAATGTGTTTTTGCTCGTAACAAGGCTAATAAAGTACTTGGGTTCATACAAAGGAGTGTTAGTTACAAGACCTCACCTGGATTATGCAGTTCAGTTCTGGTCACCGTATTACAGAATGGATACAGAATCCTTGGAAAGAATTCAGAGGAGAATGACAAGACTAATCCAGGGCATTAGGAACCTTGAGTACAGAGACAGGTTAAAGCATCTTAATTTGCACTCCCTTGAGAGACATAGAGCGAGGGGCGACATGATAGAGGTGTATAAATGGAAGTCAGAGCTAAACAAAAGGGACATTACAAAGGTACTCAAACTATCCAACGAGGAGCGAACTCGTAACAATGGTTTTTAAATTAGACAAATTTAGATTTAGGTGTGAAATAGGTAAACACTGGTTTGGAAAGAGAGTAGTGGATGAATGAAACAAGTTACCAAACATCATCATTAACTCGAATACGCTGGATAGCTTCAAGCATAGGTTGGATGCTTATATGAGCAATAGAGGCTGGGTGTAAATGGGACTGCCCAGTATGGGCCAATAGGCCCGCTGCAGTTTCCTCCATTCTTATGTTCTTATGGTGTGAGGTCAGCTACAGCTGGTGTGAGGCCAGATATAGCAGGTGTGAGGTCAGCTATATTGGTGAGGCCAGATACAGCAGGTGTGAGTTCAGTTGCAGCAGGTGTGTGGTCAGATACAGCAGGTGTGAGGTCAGGTACAGCAAGAGTGAGGTAAGATACAAGAGGTGTGAGGTAAGATAGAGCAGGTGTAAGGTCGATACAGGTGTGAAGCCAGATACAGCAGGTGTAAGGTCGATACAAGTGTGAAGCCCGATACAGCAGGTGAGGTCAGATACAGCAGGTGTGAGGTCAGATACAGCAGGTGTGGGGTCAGATACTGCAGGTGTGAAGTCAGATACAGTATATTGGTGTGAGACCAGATAGAGCATGTGTAAGGTCAGATACTGCATGTGTGAGGTCAGATATATTGGTGAGACCATATATAATTGTTGAGGCCAGATACAATTGTTGTGAGACTAGATATAACTGTTGAGGCCAGATACAACTGTTGAGGCAAGATACAACTGTTGAGACTAGATACAACTGTTGAGACTAGATACAACTGTTGAGGCCAGATACAACTGTTGAGGCCAGATACAACTGTTGAGGCCAGATACAGTAGGTGTGAGGTCAGATACAGTTGTTAAGAGACCAGATGCAGTCAGTAAGAGGGCAGTTACAACTGGTGTGAGTCCAGATATAGCAGAGGCCAGATAAGCAGGTGTTACTTGCTACGGTGATTGTGTGTGTGTTGTAATTTCCTGTGGTGGTTGCGTTTCCTCTCGACCAAGAGTAAGAGGCTTCATAGACCAAGTGTTTAAATACAACCATATTACTAATGTTGAAGAATGCGAGGCATCATTTAAAAATTCAACTGATACGATCTGTATTCAGCCTGTTGACTACATCAAGATTAGACTCTTATGTTGACATCGCTTCAAGGTTGTTGTGGCATTCCTTAGGCTCTTTGTTTACCTTAACTGATCACATTATATCTTCTAACATACCCCAGCCAGTCATGTCTTCTGTACCCAAGCTAATCACATTACTATCATACCTGATCCAGTTACACATCTTCTGCTACCATATTGTAAGTGGTGTATTTTTTAAAATCCTTGATGTTTTTGTTTGCAGCATTATATATTATGCCACTAAAAACAACTACAGGGTACTTGCTTCCCCACACAGGTGTGTGAGGATCAGGATAAGAAGCAGTGATGCATGGAATAGGTGTGGTCCTGTTGGCAATGCTCGCCCTCGTTCACATGTAAGTCCTCCCAATACTTTCCTTGACCAGGTATAACATTAAGAAGATCATATAAACATTAGCTACCCCAGCTTACAGTAATTTGCCTGCTGATTAAACACCATGACCCTAATGCTAACCAAACTTTACTTATCCCTCCTGTGTGGAGGCAGGCTGAGATGGTTTGGACAAGTGGAGAGAATGGATGAGACTAATTTGGTTCAAAAGGTGCACGAGTCTAACGGCCACAGTTTTATCACCCTCTTCCACTGACAGGGGTCATTGTGTCAACAACCATAGTTTTAAATGCAAAGGGCCCCGCACTCCAGTGCTTGAATAATATTGGAATTTGAAGAAGTAGCAAGTAGATTCCTCTTCATCATCCTGATTGTTTGTTTGTTTTATTGGATCTTATAATAAATATGATCAATGATCAATGAACAACAAACAAAACAATACATAATTATATAAACTTTTTTTTTACATTAATGTTTTCTGGCCTTGTTGGGATCGTCATCCATTCTTGACAGTCAGTCACAAAACCCCTCATTTGCCAAAAGTGTTCTTTCATTTCCATCTTATATATTCAGTACAACATACATACAATACTTTTTATTTCCCACATTGCTGTTTGAAATACAGTTATGATTTTTGGCAGACCCTGTCTGTATTTACTAAATGGGGATTTGTTGTTCAGTCAGCAGGGGTTGGAGTGTTTACTGAGAAATATATGATTTAGATTGGATTATGAAATAAACTCACTGAAATCAAGTTTGGCATAGCTATGATACAAGTATAAGCACTGTGGCATCTACAAGAAGCTATGCCATAAGACTCCAACAAATCTATTTTCATCAGCAGATGCATAGTCTTTAGGGCACAATCCAAGGTCTTTCCCAATATAGTACACTGGAAGGAGGCCTTAAGCTGTAGTGTTCTCATTAACTCTTTCAGACAATTTGCTTATCCCATCTGTTTAGTGAATTACTACAGGTTATTTGAGTGATCATTTGACTCACATTACCTCTACTTGGCAATATACACACACACACACACACATCATATTATTATTTTTTCTTCTCACAATACGTATTGTACTCTACTTACCTTTTCCTACTATAATGCACGATGGTCAGAATCAAGAGCACACACACCAGACTCTCCAATCATTCACTGTCATTCCTTCACCTCAGCTGCCATTATAGTAATGTACTACCGCCTGGGAAGATATTGGAAGCATAACGTGTTGTCTAATGGTAAACCCTGCTGTCATTTGGCACTACAAAAATTGTGGCCAAGTCCCAGGTTGCTGATCTGACTTTCTGCTTCATTTACACACAATTGCAGGGTCTCAATCGTTTCTTTTACTGTCAACAACACAACAGACATAATATATGTTGTTTCTTACTTGATTTATTTTTTATTTTTGTATTATATTTATGGTTATTAATTTTATTATTACTTTTATTTTATTTATTAAATTTTTATTAACTTTTATTATCATTATATCTTCCTCCCCAGCCCTGATGTGAGTCAGTGACCCGTACCTGGGTGGGCTAATCCCCGAAAAAAAAAAAATAATAATAATAATGTACTGCACACTAAAATCTCTTCTGTTCCCAGGAGCGCTGGCCTGTCATGTCCCGACTGTAGCCAAAGAACTTGCCCCAAGGTGGAGTGTAAGTATGGCACAGAATGGGGAATCTGCAACTGCTGTCCCAGTTGTTATAAGGTAAGCATGGGTTACCTTTATATTCTTTAAATAATCATCTACTGGAGGTAACATGATACAGTAATTAGTTGTACAGTATATTTTTCATGTTTACACTAATCATTAGACACCCCTGACTGGGCACTGCTTGGATGTAGCAGTGGAGCTTCAAGGCCCACCAGAAAAGCTGCCTTCCATGGAAAATTAAATTGCCAATTTTAGGGTAGAGTAAAATTAGTTCCTGTACGGGTGAAGGCCCATTAGGGACGGAGTTGATACTACACACTACTGTATATACCAAACACATGGAGGCAGCAGCAATAGTGTTTCCATCAAATTAGTTCCCTAAAGTTTAACACCAGAGCAACCCGGCCCATCTAGGAGACTCTCCCCCTCTCTATCCTTGGCAACTCTCCCATGTTGGAGTGGTTTTTCCATGGATGAGTCATTCATGAGGAATGTAGAGAAGATTAGAGCCTGAATTTCGAGTAGATTCTGTAAACATAATTTTCTTCATATACAGTATTACCCCGCCTAACGCGGTTTCACTTAACGCGTTTTATCATATACGCGGTGCCTCGCCAGAGCTGAACTTTCACTTAACACGGATTCTTTCCACATATACGCGGTGAGTGGCCGGCTCGAGACGCTATTTTTAGATTTGCCCCACGGGCCACCCTCCCTGACTGCCTGTTTTAGCTCATAAAATTCATACAAATTACCCGGCCAGAATATAATTTACATTGCTGGAATTCTTATAATTTGGTGATCATTTTGAATATAAACATCATATATTTTGCATTAGACATACAGATTTTAGAAAAAAATTTTTGTCTGGGTAACTATGTTATCTTTTGTGCAAAATATATGACATTTATATTCAAAATATTCCTGGTCTTACAAAGAATCCAGCAATGTCAATTGTATTATCCTAACTTTAGTTTGAGGTATTATTTATTAAAATTAAGTGGTTTTCCCACAAAAATTTCTCAGAGAGGGAAGAGCCGGCAGTGTAGTGTGAGAGGGGGAGGGAGTTGAGTCCATTATTTGAATGGACATTAACTTGGCGACTGTATTTCTCTATTTCTCTTAAGTATTAATTGTGTGCATGTACCATCATAAAATTAAGATGTTATTTTTACTAGAACATAGTTATGTGTCTTCAAAAAGTGGAGTTTGGGGGTCGGGCCGGTTTCTATTGGAATTAATCCCATATGTTCTGTTGTTCACTTAACGCGGATTTCACTTAACACGGGACCCTCTGGGTTCTATTGACCGCGTTAAGTGGGGTACAACTGTATATTTTTTTATTCAGTTGCATGCACACACAATCTTACATACAGTATATATATATATATATATATATATATATATATATATATATATATATATATATATATATATATATATATATATATATATATATACACACACACACTCTATGTAAGATTGTGTGTGCATGCAACTGAATAAAAAAAAATATATGAAGAAAATTATGTTTACAGAATCTACTCGAAATTCAGGCTCTAATCTTCTCTACATTCCTCATGAATGACTCATCCATGGAAAAACCACTCCAACATGGGCAGCAAACTGGCCTTGCTCTATTCGTTGAAGAGTGTCTAATTTACTCTCTAGGGTAAATGTGGTCCTATTCTTCTCTGCTGGAATATCCCTAGGCAGAGGCTCACTTAAAGAACATTTAGGTGGTCATGGTGAAGAAAGCAGGAGATAAAACTGAAGTTAATCCAAATGAATAGCTAAGCTCTGAGCCACACCTTGTGGGAATGCTACCCATGGAATGCAATGAACTCAACCGGTGGCCTGCTAGGGATACTACCAGCGGACTGCAATGGATTCGACTGCTGGCATACACAAAACGTTTTCTACCTGATTGCATTTGGCCAAATTTTCTCATGTTAACCTGGCTCAACCCACATTCAAGCAAATCTTAGCCCCGTGTAAAAGGATACTGGGTAGTAATAAAAATCAGTGTTTGAGTAAATCTACATTGAACAAACCCGCATTAAGGGATGGAGGGGGGGGGGGGTCAGTCATGTATTGTGGTTGTGAAAACTTAGTTCAGGCAAGCAGATTCAGAGTGGTCCATGCAGATACCTGGGTGTATAACTGACAATCTGCAATGACCCAAAATGTTAAAGGAGTCATAGAAGACCAACCATCAGCTCTAAAATTACAATCCTCCTCCACCACCTTATTGTGTACATATTCTCCAGTCCCACCAGTCACTACATTTAACTCCTAATTCTCCATCTTAGGCCTCGTTTAATCTCAATACACCACTGTTCATTTGACGTTTCAGGGACTCAATGAAGAGTGTGGAGGCATCTGGAACCATGGTGGGACATGTGCAAGGAATCTGTATTGTACCAACCCACCTGAGACCCTTGACTACTCTAACCAGGATCCTGGTGTGTGCAAGAGATCACATGTGAAATATCTACCACCCATAGGGAAAGACCACAAGTAAGAGCTTGGAGTGGAATGAGGAAGGGACACGCAAGCCACAGAGTGTTATGTAAAGAGGAACCTATGGCACATATAAGTTTGTTAATGGAATTTTCATATCCTAAACACTGAGGTCCTCAAACCAAATTCTCAGTAATTGGTCGCTTGTTAAGCAGAACTTTCCTGTATCAATATACTATAAACACTCCATGCTCAAACACACTTTTCACCAAGATTGAAAAAAAAAAATTAAGAGTAAAAATTTTCTCTTGTATTCATTTTAAACATCTACCAACATTCTTTACAATTATTTGATTTGTGTACAGTATTAGCCATTTCCTGACTTGCATTTTTTACAGAATGACAGACAGTTAGACTTCCCAGTGATGATGATGACAAAGAGATCTTCCATAATAACTTAGCTGAGAATTTAGAGAATCTTTGAAATGTTTCATTGCATATGAATTTCTTGTATTGAAAATTCCAATGAAACTGTAAACTACATTCTTGTCTTTCAAATATTGCTGCACAAAACAACTCAAGAACTAACTCAATTTTAAATGTGTGTTTAATAAATAGTTGCATCCTTTGATTGTAACAGTATTCCCACTTCAGTAGTGCTGTAAATATAAATTTTTTTTACATGTGTAGAAAACTCATTTAACAGTAAACATTGTCCTCTGGATTACAACAAGAACTACCTTAGAAAAGGTAGCACCATCAATGGATTAAATATGAACTACTGTGGTTCACATTATGAAGTACAGTACAGTACTTACTTAAAAAAAAAAAATTTATTTATGGATTAAATTCAAAGAAATTATAATTCAGTTTTAGGGGGACATAACTCATAAAGAAATTAGCAAAAAAAATTTTAACTGCTGTACTGTACACCCAGAAACACAGACGCTAGCCAAAAATCAGACTTAAAATTACATGAAATGAGTAACAAGGATGAAAAACAAATACATAATTTCCACACGTCATAAGGATATCAATTCACAAATATACAACTCCATGATCCCAGGTCCTTCATCAGCTTGTTGAAAACCTGTATACCGGGTAATATTGATAATTTGTACAAAATCTAAATTCTCATAATTTTGGTTCTAACAGCAAAGTTTACGCGCAAAATCGTGGGTATTAGAAGTCTTCATTTGGAAAACATTAACAATATCTGAGTTGTGACACATTACCACAACTGATGTAGACACACCATTACAATAAATTTCTAATGCAAAATTGGAATAACTTTGTCTTTAAATATAAAGGTCAGTGGGGTAATACACATATCATTGATTACACATCAGAGGCATTTGCACGTGCTGTAACTGACCCTCATTGTTCAAGTCCCTCAAACATAATTGTCTTTGAGTCCCTCTGGTGGCTGGATAAACACTTCAACCTGTACAAAGAAAACTTCCAAACATCATCTTTGTTTCATGGCTATTTTTTCACACTTGCATGTTTCAGCTGTGATTACCTTATGGTATGGTGCCAGCAGGCAAATTTGAAGTCAGTTTAACAGCTGGATGCCCTTCCTATTACCAACCCTTTTTTTACAGGGTGGAAATTGGCCTTATATATAAACATCCAAGCACCATCTTAGCTAGTTAGGTACTCGGACATTATCACAAGCGAGGCCAACAACATCACACTCCAAAAGGTACCATACTTGGCAGGTAAATAAGTGATATAGTCACAAGTCTTCTTGTAGAGAAACAGTGAAATATAGATCCAACACCCACCATTACATTCTACAAAATTTCATATCAAGAGTGAAATATATCTTGTCCAAAAGATCTTGAATTTGAATTAATAATAAGAATATATCCAATTCCAACTGCTAGTATAGTACAGTAATAGCAATACAGTACTCGTAAAGTAAAATGCTGTACCTATACACCTAATCCGTAAGTCCTTTACAATTATACCACATAATACCAATACTGTACTGGTATTTTATACACAAATTCTTGAAGATAACCTTTCTTTTGGAGAAGTATCTCCAACCTTAAAATTTTCATCACAAATGAGAAATAAAAATACAATGAACTAAAGTACAGAAAAACCTACATTTTTTTTTAGTAAAAACAATTACAGTATATTCTGCATTTACGCAGTCAATTGAACCCGTGGAGGTCCGCGTAAAACGAGAAACGCGGAAACGAAATAACAGAACATATGGGATTAATTGAAATAGAGACTGGGCCGACTCCCAAACTCCACTTTTTCCGACACAACACGTACCTTGTAGTAAAAATAACATCATAATTTTATGATGGTATTGACACACACATAATATCTAAATAAAAAACTACACTACTGTACAAATCTAAAGGTGTTTAACACTTACGTTAGTAGAAGAGATGGGTCGGCACAAGTGGATGGCGGCTAGTTCCGAGGCAGAGGGCAGATTAGTGGCCCTCCGGTAAATCACTATCATTATTCACAGAGGTTTGCAGGGCCTCCCTGACAAACCCCTCAATGTCCATATCCTCACTGTCACTATCACTGACTTGGGCTGGCTGTGGTTGTGCTGGGTTGCGGGAGAAGTCTGTAATACTACGTTGACGACTAGCATTGATGTTGTCATGACACATCTGGACATACGGCTCCATAATTTTCGACAGAAGGTTATTAGACACTTCTTACCGATGCTTGATTGTGTCTGTCAAGGATGAGCTTGATTTTCTCCCCCAACTCAATGACTTCCTTCACATAACCATGGCTTGGTCCAGGTAGTTCAAGGTTTCTCGGGGGTGGTGGGGGTCCAGCGGAAGCCATTGTGAGGGGAATAGCGGGCACAAGAGAGAACAGTATATACGCGGAAACTGAGAACAAAGAGACTGGCCCGGCTAGGTCAGCAACTTCTTCCCTCTGGTGGCAGGGCACGTCATGTTACATTAGACCAATCACAGCTAGCGGCGGAGGGAGGTAAGGATGTGTAGCCCAATCACAGTCCGATACATCATATGACGTCAGCGATAACGTAAGAGCGACCTAATGCGCACCCTCCAGGTGCCGCTTCCTGCATAAATGATGGAATGAACCGCGTAACTTAAAATTTTCATTCTGGCAAGGTGCCGCGTAAATGACCAAACGCGTAAACCAAATCCGCATAAATGCAGACTATACTGTAAAGAAAAATAAAAATTTTTTACTATAAGTTGTATAAAGCAGAGGGGGGGGGGGGGGGAGGACAAATTTTATGAAGTTAATATTATCCAAGAAGTTAAGCAACAAAGATTTCTTAATGACTGCAAAACTCATACTGACCAGCAGTGAGATACGGTAAACATTTCAATGTGGTGTCTGTAAAGTGGACTTCTCTGAATTTCAAGCACTGGTAATTAGTTCCCAAATTACTTCTATAACCCCCAGTACACATGTTCATCTTAACCTTTTATTCACTGTACTGTATTGTACTGTATACTTCTAGTCTAATATTTTCTTATTCTATAGTATACTGTACTGTACATCTATTCAGTCTACTATATGAACTCAGAAGCAATATAATAAAAATTATTAAGACAATTGTGTCAAGATAAAAATGTCACACCACGTTATTAAGACTACTAGAAGGATTACTAAGACACATAAACATAAAAAGCTTACAGAGTTAGAGGTCTTTTTCCAAACATACATAAATATTCATATAAACACTTTCCCTCCACCCAACAATATACCGTACAGTAAGTACTGTACAGGCATCCCCCGGTCTACGGAAGGGTTCCATTCCTGAAAATCTTTCCGTAATGCAAAAAATTTTCCCATATACAGTACTGTACTTCCACTTTAAAAGTTGAGATGCATTCTGAAGGAATTTTTGGGGGCCCAAAAATGTGACACAAGCACATACAGTATATGTATGAAATTAGACGGTTTTAACCACATAGAATGAGTCTATTCATGGCGTAACAATCATAAATGAACAAAACACTCGAATTTTACTTACCAGAAACAATGTCGAGTGCTGCAGGAGGTCATGAAATCAGAGTTACTGGGAGTTACCTCCTTAAAATATCAATTTAATGTTCAATGTAAGTCCTTTATGGAACCTTCTATCACCATTGCTTTCACTTAAGCTTGGTGGTCTTTCTGCACTTATCTTGAATAAGGGTAAAGGTAACACAGACACATAACTGAGCACAAGCTGGGGAGGTGAGCCTCAGAATCCACACAAAATAAATGTTATAATTTCTGTGAAATTTTTTTTCATCATGATTTTTTCTATTGAAAATATTTAAAAATTAACCAAAATTCCATAAGGGTGAATAAAGTCTGAAACACAGACGAATAACTGAACACAAGCTGGGGAAAGAATTCTGACTGAGCAGCTCCATTGTAGTGAATACTGGGAACTGGGGGAGATGAACAGCCTTCCAACTGCCTTGTTACCACCACAGATGCATTCACGCTTAATATTTTTTATTATTTTTGTAAACAAAATTATTACAAATTGCAATTTTTTTTATTTTGAAAACTTTTCAAAATTCAGGAAGGAAGAATTTTTTCTGTAACCCCAAATTAAGGTCTAAATTTGTAAATTCCATAAGGGAGTAATTCCATAACCAGAAATTCTGTCACCCAGGAGATGCCTGTACAAGTTCACTTCCACAAAATGTAAATAAACGAAGCTCACCTCCAAGGATGCCATCATAATCATTGACAAAAATGGATGGGTTGGATGCCCTAACCTATATATGGAAACAGTGGTCAACACAAACTGTCACTAATGAGTGGAGAAAAAAGAAATTACAGCAGCTTTCACTTTTCACTGCACAGTACTGAGCTGTTTGTATGTTTTTAGTAGCACCACAAATTTAGGGCAGTACTCTTGCCCATAAAAAAAGATATTCACTTCATGGAAAAATGCATCAAATCAACCTGATCACTGCTCTTTACTCCCCCTCTTGCCTCATTTGGACATAACTAGCAACTTTCTGAATGGTAAATTTAATTTCATCCACAAATTAACTTGGAATACCCAACTTTTTGGCCAAAATAACCTACACCATAATCAGAAAACTTGAACAAAAACTAACACTTACCGGCACTTCAGGTGAAGGATGAGGATAATTCAAGTTTGTGGTGTCAGCGGTGATGGGGGACTCCCTGCACTACACTATATACAATACAATTCCGTACTGTACAGTCAACCCTCACTTTACGCGGTTAATGTAACCCACAGGGTACCGCGGAAAGTGAGAAACGCGTAAAGTGAATAACAACATATGGGATTAAATGAAATAGAGACCAGCTGACCCCCAAACTCCACTTTTTCCAACACAATACCTATGTTCTAGTAAAAATAACATCTTAATTTTATGATGGTACATGGACACAATTAATACTTAAGAGAAATAGAGAAATACAGTCGCCAAGTTAATGTCCATTCAAATAATGGACTCAACTCCCTCCCCCTCTTCTCACACTACACTCACTGGCTCTTCCCTCTGAGAAATTTTGGGGGGAAAACCAGGTATAGTAATAAATAATACCTCAAACTAAAGTTAGGATAATATAATTGACATTGCTGGATTCCTTGTAAGACCAGGAATATTTTGAATATAAATGTCATATATTTTTCACAAAAGATAACATACTTACTCAGAGTGAACATTTTATCTAAAATTTGTATGTCTAATGCAAAATCTATGATGTTTATATTCAAAATGATCATCAAATTGTAAGAATTCCAGCAATGTAAATTATATTCTGGCCGGATAATTTGTATGAATTTTATGAGCTAAATAAAAAAATTATACTTCACCGTGTAAAGGGGTACACCCACCGCGGAATGTGAGCATCCTGGGTTCTGGCAGGGCACCGCGTAAACGTGGAAACGCAGAATGTGGGACCGCGTAAAGTGAGGGTTGACTTATTGTAATCACTTACAGAACCAACTTTAAATGTTATTATTCACTTAAGACACTACTGTACATGTATACTGGTTAAATTTTCATTGTGGGTGGAAAAGCACTTTGTATAAAATACCTGAAAATAAGTAGAGTGACTGCAGGTGGGTATCCTTTCACTAGGTCTAGACTCATAAACTGAGCGGCTGACCCAGAAGAGCCTCCAACGCATCCCGCGTGGGTCCCACGTGTTACACCATTCCAACAATGTGTAATCATATCTCAGAATATTGTGAGATATGTATTAAATATTTTTTATGCAAAAATAATTCCAAAATAATTTACAAATGAGTATTTTACCACCATTCAGAGATACTGTATATCATATTACAAGCTATCAATGGTTTACTGAAGTGAATTTACCGAGTCTTCAGTAAAAAGAAGCTTAAAATGTGAAATACTGTATGTGTATTGCAATTACTGACACAAAAACAATGTTTAAACAAAACAAAATAATAATTTTTTGTTTTAATAATCTTCTTAGGAAGGGGATTATCACTCCTCTTAGGCACCAGTCAATCTTTGACCGCTTCTCCCAAACCTTTTGTCTGGTTTCTGGCTTTGCCCCAAATTTTATCCCATGAGTCTTTAAGTGATAAATTCATAATTATTATTTTTTTTATTGGGCACCCCCCTACATCCTTGTGTAAGGTGAAGAGCAGAAGGGTTTACAGTGCCCAACAGGGAAGCATGTTAAGTTCATGCTTGCCTTTATGTCTCATGAGTTAAGGGTGTAGAAGCCTGAAGAGTCAATGGTTTATGTCATCAAGTTATTGGAAGCTCCAACAACTTGTCCCTGAATACGAATTCGCAACTTTCGACTTACAACAGGTACCTACTTTACTGCTAGGTGAACAGGGACTAATGGGCGCTAGGAAGTATGTCCAAACAACTTCCACCGGCCCGGGAATCGAACCCGTGACTTCTCGCTTGCGAAAACAAGAGCGGTACCACTCTACCACCAGCACCCCCATAAATTCATAATGACCTAAACAAACATCTCAACAGAAAATGACGAGGTTTGTGGTCTCTTATTTCATTATAAGAGACAGAATAAGTTTCTCCAACAAGACATCCAGTTCCTTTTATACAAGCAAACTAATGGCTTCATTTTTGCAAATTCATAAGGTAAAGTCACGGATAGCTACAATACTTACCTTGTGATATCATCTGCACTTATTAAATGTAACTGCTGGAAACAGTTTCAAGAAAATTGGCTAAACCTGATGGACTCTCGGAGCCTTTTCCCAAGGAAGTGGTGCCTTAAAGGATAGACACACTTTTGACCAAGACAAAACAAGACTGCCACAGTTACTAACCATGCAATGTGAGTGAAACACAAAGCTAAAGTACTCAGTTCAACACAAGGAAAACTTATTTTCTTCAAATTAACCAGTAGCTCACTTTCCTGTACATTTCATCGTGAAGTAATAACAGTAGAAATCAGGTGATGTCTGCACCCTGTGATAATGACAGCTGCAGGTCTTGTGATGGATGAGGTGAAATGTTTGGGTTGGTGTTTCCAGATAGCTCTATTGCTAAAGAATTCTCACAAGGAAGAAAAGACATTTTACTGAACTTGGCATGACCTGAAATGTTTTTGACAGCATTGCTGAAGAAGTTCAAGTTGACCTAACTTCTTCAAATATCATCCAGCAAGAAGAGAAAACTTCACACCAAGCATCAAGTTGAGCTAGGCATCGCTGGTTATGTTTTACTTCAAAATGATCCTTCAAGATAATTTTCAGTGGACTAGTTAAGTACTTCAAATCTTGCATTACATACCACAAAGAGATCCACCAAGTAGTGCTTGCCTCAAGAAACTCTCTTCCAAGGTGCTGCAGTATCCAAAATGAATGTTGGTGAATACCCTGTACAGTTATTCCAAACAGAGGCACCACAAATCCACATTCTGTAAAAAACACTGAGCTCTTACCCTAACTTCTACTCTGCCCTGTTTAGGTACAAGTGACAAATTCATAAAAAACCCACAAGATCTTCAATTTATTTAAGATAAAGAAGACTAATCAAGTACAGGAGAGAGCTATGGCCTCAAATAAAAACTTCAACTTCTTCCACAGAAAAGTAAAGTAAAATTTATGCTTTTTATACATCACTTCATTTAATTATGATACTGTACTGAACTTTTATATTCAAATAATTGAAGTACAGTTCCAGAACATGAAACATACCTGAGATGGGCAACATATCTAAATAATGTTACTGAGGACCATGACATGATTACTTAAAAGAAAAAATGTTGAGGACAATGACATTATTACATAAAGGTAAAAGGTTACTGAGGACCATGACATTATTGCATAAAGGAAAAAAACATAACCATTCAACTTTTTGTAACAACAAATTTAGCACTCAAAGTCTTTTATTTCAAACATAAAATAATTCTTTTACATTACATATCAAACTTAGACAAGCAATTGAAAGGATACAAAACAATATTTGCCCATTCCTGTCCCTTACCATATACAGTACAGTAGAGCACTTGTTAATAAAATGTTATACTGCAGTACATAACTACCCATTAGCTGCTACCTTTTCCCATTCCTATGTGAAGTGTTGGATTAAGGACATAAACAAACCTCACACAAAGGGGTTGGGAAAAGCAGTTGGGGCGAAAATTTTATGAAAAAAAAAAAATAAATAAAAGTAGAAAATACTATCCTGTATTATATATCAACATAAAAGGAGTCACTACAGTACTGGTGAATTAATCAACACATCTCTAGTTCACAGGACTACTGTACTGTACTATGAGATTGAAATTTTTTCTATAAATTGAACGATTTCAACAGACGGGAATAAAAATATACCCCTTAAATAATCTGACACCTTTGAAAATAGTACAAAATAAAGATTACTGAGGAGACTTCACACCAAGCATCAAGTTGAGCTAGGCATCGCTGGTTATGTTTTACTTCAAAATGCTCCTTCAAGATAACTTTCAGTGGACTAGTTAAGTACTTCAAATCTTGCATGACAGACCACAGAGAGATCCACCAAGTAGTGCTTGCCTCAAGAAACTCTTTTCCAAGGTGCTGCAGTATCCAAAATGAATGTTGGTGAATACCCTGTACAGTCAGTTCTGCTATAACGCGATAATTGTGTTCTTGTAAAACATCGTGTTATAGAAATTCGCGTAATAGAAATAACAGGGATTATAGAGAAAATAGGGTTAGGTGCAGATTACTACTCAAAATAAAAAAAAATTTAGTAGTTAGCCTAACACAAAGGATAGCACAGTCAAATAAATGTTACATTCATATCTAATAATGAAATCATACAATAAATGTAACACTTTACCTTGAAAAAATATGAATATAACTTGATGGGGGAGAAGGGTGATTTTGAGGTAGATAACATCGAGCTTCTCTTCAAGGGTTATAGCCTTTCTTTTACGATCATCACTGGGAATGCAATCACCAGAACGCTTCTTGGAGATATTCTTCTTTACCATATTCAATTAATACCACAAAATTGGAGAAATAGTAAACAAAAACCGCGTTACAGCAAACAAGTGTTCGCGTTATACAAATATCGTTCCTCTATTCATAAATCGCGTAAGAGCCAATTTGCGTTGTCAAAACACGCGTTATAGCAGAACTCACTGTACAGTTATTCCAAACAGAGGCACCACAAATCCACATTCTGTAAAAAACACTGAGCTCTTACCCTAACTTCTACTCTGCCCTGTTTAGGTACAAGTGACAAATTCATAAAAAACCCACAAGATCTTCAATTTATTTAAGATAAAGAAGACTAATCAAGTACAGGAGAGAGCTATGGCCTCAAATAAAAACTTCAACTTCTTCCACAGAAAAGTAAAGTAAAATTTATGCTTTTTATACATCACTTCATTTAATTATGATACTGTACTGAACTTTTATATTCAAATAATTGAAGTACAGTTCCAGAACATGAAACATACCTGAGATGGGCAACATATCTAAATAATGTTACTGAGGACCATGACATGATTACTTAAAAGAAAAAATGTTGAGGACAATGACATTATTACATAAAGGTAAAAGGTTACTGAGGACCATGACATTATTGCATAAAGGAAAAAAACATAACCATTCAACTTTTTGTAACAACAAATTTAGCACTCAAAGTCTTTTATTTCAAACATAAAATAATTCTTTTACATTACATATCAAACTTAGACAAGCAATTGAAAGGATACAAAACAATATTTGCCCATTCCTGTCCCTTACCATATACAGTACAGTAGAGCACTTGTTAATTAAAATGTTATACTGCAGTACATAACTACCCATTAGCTGCTACCTTTTCCCATTCCTATGTGAAGTGTTGGATTAAGGACATAAACAAACCTCACACAAAGGGGTTGGGAAAAGCAGTTGGGGCGAAAATTTTATGAAAAAAAAATAAAAATAAAACAAAGTAGAAAATACTATCCTGTATTATATATCAAAATAAAAGGAGTCACTACAGTACTGGTGAATTAATCAACACATCTCTAGTTCACAGGACTACTGTACTGTACTATGAGATTGAAATTTTTTCTATAAATTGAACGATTTCAACAGACGGGAATAAAAATATACCCCTTAAATAATCTGACACCTTTGAAAATGGTACAAAATAAAGATTACTGAACAATGGCAGTTGCATATGATTTCCAACTGGTGGGAAAAAAAAATATTCAAATAATACAGTACATCCAAATTTGAGCATTCTGGAATGTTCAGAGGCATCAAGTACAGTTCAGATTTGATGCAATATAGGAGCGTATATAAATGAAGCTGTTGTCATTATGAACCTTAAGTCTGGTATTTATGAGATTCTTTTATCACGTTGCTTTCCTGACCGACGCCTTCTCAGCTTTGCCGTCAGAGTGAGGCTATTCCACTGACATATTGTTTGAGACAAAAATATCATACTTTGATTTTTGCAAAACTTTAGTTTATACAAAAGGAAAACACTTTATGCGAGGATATTCAGTTGATATGAGGGAGCGGAGTCCAGTCTTGTAGTATCAAAATATGCAAATGAAAGTTGAATGTTGATGGAGTCTTACCAGTTGTAAGGACAGCCGCTGACCCAGTGACCACGACGACCTAAAAGATACGAAAAGCATAAAAAAAACATGTAATCAAGTTCTGGTGCAAAATAATACAGCATCCACAGTTTTCATAAGAGTACATATCCAAATATTATCTAGAATGCCCAGACAGTTGCAGGTACCCCTTGCTTAACAAATGGGTTAGGTTTCTGGAAAACGATTTGTCAGGTGAATTTTTGTATCTCGAACAAATGGGAAAAAAGTGGGCTTGGTTCCCCGACGACAAGAAAACTTGTACTGTGTAATACCCCCAAAACATGAAATCAGTTCACGAACAAAAACCTACCTAACTAATGAAAAATAATACCCGACTACTGTACCGTAACTTACTACTTTACACATTAAAAATATTAATAAAATAATATCTGAATGAAAATATGCAGCTAAATACATTTAGGAAGAGCTAAATTAAAGTTTAACACAACCACCATTTGCATAAAACTTGACTGTGTGGCCTTAATACTGGCCACAGCAATGCACGATTTAAATTTTTTGCTGGGACCAAAATTCGTATAAGCAAGGGTAGCTTTTGTTAAATAAGAACGATGTATTAAATTTGGAAATTCGTATAAGCAAATTTTCATATCTCGAGCTTTTGTAAAGGAGGGGATACCTGTACAGTGTTCACATCTATCAAGTGTATTACAGATTAATGAACTTTTTCAGAATAAAATTGAAATATCTGCTGTTAGAAAATAATGATGTAACTTTTTTTTTAATGTTTCTCCCTTTAGTGTATCCTTGCCCACTACTGGTGCTGGATGGTCAGGATTGAGAGCAGCATACAGTACTCTCTTTCTTCATATACTTTTCTAACTGATACAACAAATGTTTTCTCTCCCGGTAATCCTCTCCCACAACAAGACCGAAAGATATCATCAGGCTTAACTATCACTTCCTACATCCTAGTTTTACAAGTCTAAATGTCTGTGAATATATACCATTCATTACAGACAAGGAAAATATCTAACCCCTGAATATGTCTAAATTCACCAATCCAAATATGGCAGAATATATTCATTAATTTTCTAAACTAGAAACAACTCTAAGAGTGAAATAACTGAACTCACACCACATATATTCAGTCTATACAATATTGTACAGTATGAATTTCCTATTCATTACTTGTCTCAATGAAATTTAAGAAATGTTCAACACTGCTTTTAAATGCCTAATCTTCTTTCTTGTCAATTATGAATTCTTAGATCGAACAAATAAGCTGTGGAAGGGGAACAACACAGCTCAACACATTTGCTATAATAGAGTAATTAAAAATACCAAAGGACATATTCACACCATTTACAAACTCATACAGTTGGAAAAAAAAAGTTGATTTATCACTGATTGCATCAACAGAATAAACCTACCAGGCATCACCATGACTGCCCATACATTCAGTAAACCCTATAAACTGCCTAAAAACTGTGATAGAGTTAAACAAGAGAAGGTAAGTGTATACAGTATATACAATATACAAAAAAAAAAAAAATTAATAATAATAGTGATATCTCAGTTAGTCAGAACAATCGGTGTGGAGCACTTCCGGGAATGAGAGATTTCCAGGTATCGAGACGACTCTCAAAGCCAAAAAGAAATCCCTCATCCCCGGAATTTTCCAGATAACGGAATATTTTTCTTGAAATTTCCAGAAAATACGCCCGATTCTCATCTCTCATACCCGAAAAAAACTCCCCCATCCCCAGAATTTTTTGAGTATCGGGAAAATTTTCGTGGAAATTTTCAGAAAATTTAAATTCCGGCTATCGGAGAGCTCCGGGTTTGAGGGATTCCGGCTAACGGAGATATTACTGTAATTTAATATCCTCAAAAAAGTGGGTCAAGAGCCGACACATGACCTAGACTAACACCAACTCAGTGTACCTAGATAAATTCTTTGTTGAGATTTGTAATGAATTTCTTTTTCATACTGTCGTAAAATATCTCCCTATTCTAGAAGCTGACCCCTGATGTAGTCATCCTGAATGTGAATTACAATACATTATTTTATGTTAGTCCCTAAACTGGTAATGCATAAAGGATAATGTTATACAGTACTGTCTTTTGTAAAGTATACAAACAACGATAAAGTTTTTGTGCTTACATGGGTACTTTCACTAGGAAAAAGGAGTTAAGAGGTGTTGAATGAATTAAAATATTTGGAATCAAGTTTAACAAAGGCTAGCAATGACAGTAGAACTGGAATGAAATTTGGTGGTATCCTGTGAGCCTTAATGACGAGAAGGAATAAGCCTCCAATGTATGAGTAAATATTGCAAACAGTAAAAATATCATGAAGAATAGTACAACAATATCAAAATGATTATGAGGATAGAAAAAGAAAATGTGAGAAATAACTGAAGGGTGTGGACATGTGGGAGATTCAGAAGGGTACAGTGCAATGAAAAGTATAGCTAGTGACTAACCTAAAATTCTAGAAAGAATTCAGTGTGTAGGTTGCAGTTCATGTGGACCTCAATCTAAACTAATCTACAAGCCTGGGACCCATTACAACTGACCCCCAAACCAAATGGAAAGGTTAGGTTGGGCCCATTTGGCCAGGGACCAGCGCAGTATGTTATGGGGACAAGCAAGACATCCAACAGACCAATAACCTTAAAAATAACCATAACACAATCAACCATGACAAAAATCTTGAGTTTTACAGCTTTTCCTAACAATTAGTTCGATCTTCACCCCATATTGTTGAGAAAAGAGCAAGACTGTTAATACATATTTTAAAGAGTGAGAGATCTCAGCTTTGTGTAAATGTTACATCCAATTTAATACATAGTATTTAGAAAACAAGCTACATATAAGTTGGCCAAAATTTCTGAGAAAAAGGAAACGCACACAGTGGCTTGTGCATAGAGTTAATGAAAGAATTTTACAAAAGCAAGACTGAGAAGTGGCCACTCTTATCATAAGCCCTTGAACTAACACATCACCTCAGGGATGCGGACCCATGTGAGGGAACAACGTACCGTATACAGTATCTGGGTATTAGTAACTAAGTACAGTACAAGTTCATGTTATATCCATGTTTAGAAACTTATCTGGTAACTCAGGAATAGTTAGATTCTTGTCACTCTTATGGGTAATAAAGTTTCTAAAGACTTGAAAGGTATGAAGCGAGTAAATAAAGATCCATAATGCACATACATCTCTATACTGAAATAATAGTGCCATGTACTGCACACAAAGGTAAATGGAGCATGGAAAAATCTAAAAATTCACCATGAGTGACCTACCACATAAAAGACCATGCACCAATATAAAAGATTGGTGGAAAACATTACATTCTGTTTCAGCATCACATTAGTGTAGCAGTTGCCACCTGCAGTTTCAAGTGAATGCATCTCATTTTCTCCCCCCCCCCCCCCCACTATGCTGCTTCCATGAATAAACAAAGCTAGCAACTCAACCACACATAAAATGTGGGGAAAACAATTCAGGCTACCTCAAAAAAGAGCTACAAATTTCTTAATATACTGTAACTATTTTGAACTATACATACCACAGTTGAAGCACCGCCCATAACCCCCATAATAACTTTCATCCCCCGACAATGTGGATGAGTCTGAATCCGTGAAATCATCGCTGTTCCTCACTGTTATTGTTCCTGAAGTCCCAGGTACAGGAGACTGTGGCTCATTTCTTTGAGGCTGGGGGTTTCTTGTATCAGGAGGATGTCCAGTCTGGTTTCCTCCGGTTTGTGATCGGCCTTGACTTTGACTCACTCTGTAAGTTGAGAGTGGTTCATTAACTCCTAATACAATGGGATCTTCTGCAGCACCCAAACCACTATTAGCTCGCATGGATGGTCTGGCTGCCGGCCTTCTCAAAGTTCGACTGCTCTGAGAACTGTCAGTAGCAGTAGATCCTCCAGGTGCTTCAATTCCATTATTAGGTGACGGATAGCTGCCACCTCTGCCAATCCCGGGAGGAACTACTGAATCAGATATACCTTGCCTTTGATGTACTGGTAGACTCTCAATTATTGGAGCAGTACGTCCTTGTGGAATATTCGTCCGGCTATTATTATCAACTACACTCACAGCTTCTTCTTGAAGAGGGAGTACGATGATTTGAAACTGAGCAAGATCCTCCCATCTGTAAAAATACCACCAAATAATTTTCTTAGTTAAGCTGCTGACATTATCTTTAACTAAAGAATCAAATTAAAATAAAGAGAAAAGAAATTATTCTCCTTTAGGAAAGCCAAACACATAAATCCCACTTTGAAAAAGAAAAGTAACTTGTGGGAGACCATTTGGAGATAAGCTGTAAGCAAGATGACAGTAATAGTTATATGCTCATTTGTATCATACATCCAAATTTTTTGGGGGTACACAACAGCATTATGCCAGGAAAACTTTACAAACATTAAACATGGGCACAGTCTCTCGAAAAAGTATCTGTCCACACACTATATGAAACATTATGAGACCACAGATGATAGATACTAGGACATGCATTTACTTTGGTCTATAGTTTAACATAAGTACAGTACGCCTGGATAATTCGCAATTTCTATTTTGCAGTCCTTGATTATTTGCGGATGAGACCCTGGATGTACAGTACTCAAGAATGTCTGCAGGTAGTTTTAAATTTGCGAGCATTTTTGCGGCCGGGACAGGGAGCCATTCATTCTACAGTCAGTAATTTCCTTTACCTGTACTATTGTATATAATAATACCTGTAATACTAAAAATAATAATAATAATAATAATAATAGTAATAAACAGTTTATTCATAGAGTTGCAGCCAGTGGCTGAAAAAATACAGACTTACATTTGATTTAGACATAATGATATAATATTCATTGAATACATTTACAGGGCTGTACAGTACATAAATCAGGAGTTGTTTATTATTTTAACAATAGATGGGATGGTGCTGTTCTTGTATCTATCAGTGCAGGCTCTTATGGGCTGAATTTTGTTGTAGTGGCGGACTGCGCGTGGTGGGTGGGGGGCTGCCGGTGGCAGGAGGTGGCGATGACGAGGGTGGTGCATTAGTTGGCTGCCAAACCTTTCCAGTGCTTGGTGGTGGTGGTCACTGAGGGATGGCATTTCCAGGGTGGAGAGAGCATTGGTGTAGCCTGATTATTCTGAGCCAAGCATGATTCTGCAGGCCCTTTTCTGTACCTTCTCCAGCTGACGATGTTGGGTGGAGTCGAGAGAAGACGACCAGGCTGGTGACGCATACTTTAGTGTGTGTGTGTGTGTGTAGACACAAACACATACACGCCCATATATCTGTATATACAATACAGGTAAAAGAAATAATTGTCCTAAGGGCAAACACATAAAGGGAATACACATTTCTTTGTACATAAGTAAAAATGTACCCCCCCCCCCCCGTCCGCAAATGTTATTCACGGATTTGGTGATTCGCGGCCATTTTAAGAACCTAACCTCCGTGAATTTGAAGGGCACGTTGTAATGCAAGGTGTATTTTGGCATAATTAATATGATGTTCGGTTACCAAATGTAGTAGAAACAGAATGCCACAGAGTCACGCATCCCAACCTTCCCGAAACATCACAAGTTGCATGTAGCATTTCCGAAGTCAATGGACCCGTCCTAGCAGATACTGTCCTTTTTAACAATACTGTACAGTACATCCATGGAAGTAGAAGAAAGTTAAGATGAAAAATAAATAAATTACTTAAATGCACTATGTGGGGTGAGCAGGATGCAGATAATGTGAAATATGGAAAGAAGTTAATGTAAACGCAAAGGAAATGTTTGGATAGACAGCCAATCACGATCTTTGAAAGTTAGGGTACCAACCAGCATTCTTCAGGTGGTAGACCATGCAGAAAATGTGAAGCAAAAAGTTTGATACTGTACATAATTCAGAAGCTAATGCTTGGAAAAAGACAGAGAGGGAAGAACAGGTTAAGGTAGGTGCCGTATGGGACAGACAGGAATAAATGATGTGTTTATGCATGTTTTTACAGCAATGTGTCAACTGATCTATGATGAACCACAAATCAGACAGCAGTTAAAGAAAATAAATGACAGCTTATAAAGGAAAAGTTTGTACAAATTTCAATTCTAGCAGCAAGACAAGGAGAGGACTTGCAAAGGTGAGGAAAAAACTGCATGCAAAGTTTAAGGTCAAATGTACTGATAATTCTTATGATTAAAAATTAACAGACAAAACTTCAGCTGCACATTCCACTCTTCCAGTGCCAGTCTATACGACATATTTGACAGTAGCCAAGTAGTACTTCTGTAGTTAATACAGTCAGCCCTTAACATATGCGGGTTTAACATACGCGGATTGCCGCTGGAGGAATATACATTCAAAGGAATATACATCATTCAAATCACGTGCGACACCACACACACACACAAACACACATCGCCCGCGCCACCCCGCGTTCCCGCGCTCGCTCCGTCAGTCAGTTTCGCTGTAACCATGCTTGTGTTGACATCAGCATTGTAGTTGCAAAAATATTACATTTCCGTGAATGATTATATCAAGCACAGTATGAATAGAATACAGGTAGTCGTCGACTTACGACCTAGATTGGTTACGGCCGACCGGTCGTAAGTTGATCTGGTCGTAAGTCGGCCTATGTTATAATTACCTTACGTATATTATACTGTAATGTGTAATGATAATATAATCATCTTTAAGTCATATTTTATCAACATTTTCTTTGTTCATTATTGTTACGGTCGTCAGGTTTAAGTAAATCACTGCATACTACAGTACAATTGGTTTATTATTTACACTGGGGCTGGGGCCAAAACTGTCGTACCGCCGGTCGTAAAGTCGAACAGACGTAAGTCGCATAGGTCGTAAGTCGACGACTACCTGTATCTCTAATATAACAGTATTTTAACCGAAAACTATTGAAAAACGAGTAACACATCTTGAACATCGGAAGGCTAGGTAAAGTCTTGTTTTCATGTAGTTTATCCTAATTTACATTGAAATACATTACGTTTCAGCAAAACTACTATTTATTTCTGAGAATATGGAAATGTAATATTTTTGCTGAAATGACGTACGTATTACAGTGGAAAGTGACGAATCATTGACTTTCGCTTCTTTCGTTCAAAAGATGTTACCGTAATCGCTTTTCGAATGGTTTTCAGTTAAAAAACTGTTGTATTACAATAATATTCCATCCTAATTGACTTGTGATGCAACAGTTTTTTAACTGAAAACCATTCGAAAAGCGATTACGGTAACATCTTTTGAGCGAAACAAAGCGAGTCATTGTTTTCGTCACGATTTTATCCCACTTTCCACTGTAATACGTACGTCATTTCAGCAAAAATATTACATTTCCGTGAATGTATTATATCAAGCACAGTATGAATAGAATATCATTGTAATATAACTATTTTAACCAAAAACTATTAAAAAAACCAGTAACATCTCTTGAACATCGGAAGGTTAGGTAAAGTCTTATGTTTTCGTCATGTATTTTATCCTATTTTACATTGAAATACATCACTTTTCAGCAAAACTACTATTTATTTCTGAGAATATATTCATTCAGGTGCAGTTTAGGTAAAATATACGTGTGATGTAACAGTTTTTTAACTGAAAACGATTAAAAAAATACGTACCCTCTAGCCCTGTTCAAGGAGAAGACTGGGAGGAGCTGTTTGGTGCTTTGGACGATGACAAGGAAAATGATTTTGGTGGATTTTAATGAAAACATTCAGAAATATGGTATCATCCTATTTATTCAAGCGAATTAGGATAGAATATTATTGTAATACGACAGTTTTTAACTGAAAACCATTCGAAAAGCGATTACGGTAAAATCTTTTGAACAACGAAAGAAAGCGCAAGTCATTGTTTTCGTCATGATTTTATCCCACTTTCCACTGTAATACGTACGTCACTTCAGCAAAAATATTACATTTCCATATTTATTTCTGAGAATATATTCATTCAGGCACAGTTAAGGTAAAATATACTTGTGATGTAATATTTTAATGAAAATACCCGGTATTTAGAAATACGGTATCGTAGTTTTCTTTTGTTTCAAATTTAATTAACAAAGATTGATGTTTCAAATATAATGAACAGAAATTTATGTATCTATAAATAAACTTTAACAAATGAATACTTTATGTTTTACATCGTCCTGTGCTACCATACCATGCATTTGGCTACTTTGGGCTTGCTATGATGACGCAAGAGATCTGCCCTGGCAACTGTACCAACACTCACAGCTGGTGGTGCGTCGTTTCCATTGTTTACTGGTAGTTACTGGTAAATATTTTTCTACCAAACAAAACTATTACCGGTTTAGAGGTCGACCCCCAATTTTTTGCCAAAAAATTTGATCTTAAAAACTCGAACTACACACATGTATATACGGCAAATAAGGACATGGGGGGCCATGGGTGTTTTTAGAGGGGGGGGGGGGGGGGGGGCAGCAAAAATAAGCGGATTTTTAACATTCAAGGGTATCTCTGTTACCTAACCCCCATGTATGTTAGGGGCAGACTGTACTATTATCGATGTTCACTTAACATCACATTTTCATAAAACCATCAAGTAAAATAAACTATTATTGAAAACAAAACTCAGTCACTAACATTAATGTGTATAAAAAAAAAAAAAAAAAAAAAAAAAAATTATCATATCCAAATTATCAAAAAATCCCTGAAACACAAAGTGTTGATGGGTTACAAGGCATGACACTAAAAACATATCCAAAGTCTGTATAATATTTTTCCAAGTAATTTCCTTTCTGAATAGTTAAGCAAATGTAAAACAGCACTTTTTCAAACAAGAATTTGCCAGATGTAGCCAATCAAGATTTATTCTTCTCTTTATTTTAAAAGGGTTTCCCTGCTAGATGCAATCCCATTTCTTTAATTAATTTTTTGGTAATCTCAGTTAGCCTCTTCCAGTTAATAACACATGAGGCAGCACAAAAATAAAAGATACTTATCCTGTTGCTCTCTGAGCAGTGTGTTGGCCTGGAGAAGATGCAAGTGACTAAAATACACCAGTCATATGGGCATGTTTTTCATGAATATAATGTGGTAAGAAGGCAATATCTCCGTTAGCCGGAACAATTGGTGCAGACTACTTCCGGGAATGAGAGACTTCCGGATAACGAGACGACTCTCAAAGCCCGAAAAAACCTCATCCCCGGAATTTTACGGTACCGGAAAATTTTTCTCGGAATTTCCAAAAAATGCGCCTGAATTTCACCTCTCAAACCTGGAAAAAAAAACTCCCCCATCCCCAGAATTTTCCGGGCATCGGGAAAATTTTCTCGGAATTTTCCAGAAAATGTGCCCCTCGGAAAATTTAAATCCCAGCTATCGAACGGCTCCCTGTCCCGGCCACAAAAATGCCAGCAACTAAAAAACTACCCTTAGATATTCTTGGGTACAACCAGGGTGTCATCCGCAAATACTCGAGATTCGCGAATTGTCAGGGCATGCTATACCTGGAAAATTCCGGGGATGAGGGATTTTTTTCCAGCTTTGAGAGTCGTCTCATTACCCGGAAATCTCTAATTCCCGGAAGAGCTCCGTACCAATTGTTAGGCTGACGGAGATATCACTGTACAGTATATCAGTTATCACAAACCATTCATATATTATTGTGCTTATAATAACCGTGCAACCAGGTCCAAATACTGAATACAAATACAAGAGTGTGATTGGGTAAAATAAAGACAGGACAATAATAAAGACATCATAAAGACATGGCATCATGCACTGAAGACACTAATGTTACCAGTCTATATGGACCCATGTGTGTAAATCAATTACAGTATTGTACTCTAAAAATAAATGAAAGACAGAGAGAGAGCACATGCATATCTATACTGTATTTCTAGACTTATTTGTATGTAATTTCACCACACCATCAAAATTAAACAATCACTGTCAATGATGTATACCCATCTATATTCCTAATAGAACAAGGGCTACCTATCAAACTCAGCATAAACAGTGTTGCTATAAAGCTGCAAATAAAATTTTACATTGACCAACAAAGCCTAACTAATTAAAAAAAATAAATAAATAAATCATACAGATGAATACACAAAAGAAACACAATATACCGACCACATTTTCTTTGATATGGCAAAAATCAATAAAATATAGTAATAACTTTACTCCTGCTGGACAAATCACATTAATGACACAACTCCAATACTCTGGCAATATGACCCGGCAGTATTTAAAGGTAACACAACAAACTGCTTTGAAACTTTTAAATAATTATAAATGTTATATATTCTACAACAAGCTAATAAGTTAAAACAATACTTTACTTCTCTTGAGAACACTGGGAGTTCAAAGTTGAGGACTGTCTGCATACCCTTCCCTCCTACCAATGGTAAAGTAACCTACGAGCTCACACCTATCAATGGCAACTCCTCTCTCTTATTTTTTCATCAACTTACAACCTACAGGTATTCAAATTTAGGACATATACATACTGTATCTCTTACCAACATGTATTTTAATATTGCATGTAAGTGGTGTACTCGACAAGGGTAGTTTGAATTTAGGTAATTGTCAACTTTAAGTGTCCAAAGAGCAAACTGCCATGTGTACTTCTCTCTCTCAAATATAAATACCTAATCTATATAAAGAAAGTTGAGGCTCATAATGCCAGTTGTTCATCATGCATGTGAGGGTAACCATCAGTTTACCAAGAACCTTCTGAATCAAAATACTGTATGCCGAGGAATGTCATCCCCCATGACGCAAATTCAGAAAATATGGCAAAATATATAATATACATGTGAAGTCAAACCATTCATTAAAAAAAAAAAAATCAACAATGGGCCAAAGATATCCTTGTATGGACCCCACAATATATGAGAGGGACAATAATAACAAAACAGCAATTACAAAGTGAACAGACAACACAACATTACCAAGTTTGAAAAGAAATGAATAATGAGCAAGGAGGGCAGCTCAAATACAGATGATTTTGAAACCATGGGCTAGACCTTCAACTTGATGGATGGACTGGCTGATACTGATGATAAATTCTGAATATAAAATCAAAATCAAGTGTATTGTTTCATATATGATGGATAACCAAATCCTTGTGCTGAGGTGTTAGTTGGTCTAGCCAGGGACAGTAAGCCTACCACACTATGTAACATCCTGCTAATTTACTTTACAATGAGGGTTAAAGCCTCAGTTCCTTCACCTAAACACTCATACCGAAACTCTAAAACAATAGTGGTCAGTTATACTACAAACTTTCTATTTGTCTTTAGCATATCATTTTAACTCCTCTCCTACTTTTGAGAAAGGTGGGAGAGAAAGATGTAAGAGAAGTGTGTAAAGTGAGAGGAGAAGACTAAGCTACAAACTAGAATACACTAGACTCTCGTTAATTTGACAGAAAAAGAGACGGTCACTTGAATTACCAAAAATTCCAAATTAACCGACTTTGCAATATTTTGACATAGTTCGACAATTTTCGATTTTTTTTTTTGGTGTTCAATTATTTGTTTCTTTTTGGTTCAGTTTTTGCACCTATCCATGCCTTGGCTGTCGCCAAATAATCAATTTATAATTACTCTGCGAATATAAATATTTCTTTAAATGTACATACTGGTACAGTAATAAACAAATGTAACACTGAGGTGGGCAGTGAGGCGAGGTGACATGATAAGGCACTTAAACAGCACTACTAAACCATTGTATTATAACATTTTATTTTATAATTTCTATTTGAAAAGTACTGTAATTGATACATGATGGCTCGATTTGGCTACTTTTGTACTAAGATAACTGATCAGTGAATAAACCAGGGCATATGGAAATTCATTAGTTCTGATAAATATGCTACAAAAATATTTACTCAGTGCTCAAGACAGATCCTGTGGTAAGCACCAACCCTCTTGAACAGTGACAACAACGGTGCTTGAAAGATGGCGAGTGCTGACAACATTATTACAGAAAGCAGGTCAGCGGGAACGATCGACCGTTACCGCTCTATAAACAAGAGAAGAATATTCCACGGCACAGTAGCTCATCTGGAATTGAGTGTGGGATTTTGGGGGCAAAATAATTATTTTCTGATGTTTTATTAACCCGGCAGCAAATGAACCTAAATAATAGGGGAATTATTGTGAAATTACATAATGTTGTCATAAAGAGATCGCGGGAGGAGAGTTGTCTTCGCCTCCCTCCTCTCTTCGGACATGCACCCAAACATGGTTTTGGACAGTATCTTAATATAATTCATATTATATTCTTATAATTCATTCATCTTAATCTGTTTCATAATATATTCCTCTAGTAATAATCAACTTTATGGAAACGCTCGGTAATTTCAAATTCATTCCAAATTAAAATTGTTTAATTATTTTTTTTAAAAACACACGAATTAAGCTGAAATCCGAATTATAATAATCTGAATTAACGAGGGCACAGTGTACAATTATAACCCTTCAGATGATCTACAGTGGGGTATGCTATAACGAACGGATCCTACTACGAATATTCCTATAACGAACGGTTTTACCTATAAAATTGAGAATGCTATAACGAACGAAACTCCTACAACGAACATTTAAATATTTTTTTTTTTTTTTTTACTAATATATTGTATTTTTATTACAAGTATTAATGATATTCTTTATTTCAGGGGTTCAGATGCATATTTATGCACTTATTTACAATTTTTACAATTTTATATTATATTTTTCAGTGTTAAGTGGTTGTATTTGGGGGCCTGGAACGGATTAATCCTATAACGAACGAATGCTATAACGAACAAGGTTCTAGAACCAATTAGATTCGTTATAGCATACCCCACTGTATTACCAAAACAAAGTACTGTAACTCTTCAATTCTCTGGAGAAGTTTGTAACTGCATCTACCAGCCCAATTCAATGAAAATTTTAGTGACAATTTAAAATATCTCCATACTCACCTCTGGGGTGAGAGAATGATTACCGATGCCACCTGGGAAGTAAATCTGAATAAGATTGGGAAAAGGTGTTCCACTAGACATAATAATGGTTTCTAGCTCATAAATTTTATTATTTAACTCCAAAATTCAATGTGCACAGTAGGGTGTTCACACATACCCAAGGTGAACGGATAAGATACATCCTACAGCCCACTCCAAATAAAAAATGCTTACTCAAACAAGCAAGGTATAGTACTCAACTGGATATACAGTGATCCATCGGTTAATGAAATTTCGGTTAACGAATTACTTTCCATAAGATTCTTCACTTCGGTTAACGAGCAAACCCTCGGTTAACGAATTCCTTACGAATTTTTCCCAACATGTTTTCGCTGCCCACCAGCTGTAGTATTAGTCCGCCAATACAGTCATCGGTTTTAGGGCTTAAATTCCTTACCATTTTAGTAAATATCAAGAAGGTTTTACCATTCAATAATTTTTAAAGTTTTATATTAAATTTTTCAGTAATTTTAACAATTATTGAACATAATTGAAATACAGGAAGCTAGTTTTTTGTGCGCCAAACAGCCATTCAACAAACCCAGCTTGGTGTCAGTTTGTTTACCAGTTCAGAGGAAGGAACATCTTGTTTGAGACTCTTCAACATAAATGCCTTTTTTCTGTGTTTCCAGTCAAATTATTGGTCATTTTGAAATATTTTACATATTGACACTATATAATGCAGTGCAGTGTTGATTTAAAGACAATAATCTTGAATTACACCATGAGCACTAAAATTTTATGGGTGAAATGGCAGCATGGGGTGACTTCTCTTCCACCCCAATGCCTTCTCTTCTCCCTTCTCCTCCACCCCCATTCTAATTCCCATCATCATCATCAACCAGGAGCCTTCTACATGCACACCTCAAAGTAAGTGTACTTTTCTACCTTTTTTGTTGAATTTAGACAATTTTCGGTGAGCTGGAACCAAATACCCAAAATCCCATTGAAACAATGGTTTCGGTTAACGAATTTTTCGGTTAACGAGCAACCTTCTGGAACGAATTGTGCTCGTTAAGCGAGGGACCACTGTATTTGATCCTACCATTCTTATAAAGTAAAAGAAAAAGGAAAGAAAGAAAAAAATATTTCTAAAAATTAAGACTTACATGGGAGACTAAGCAATGAGTTACAAATGCTAATAAGTTAACATAAAAGTTAAACTCTACTGTAATTTTAATTTTTTTATCAAAAAGCTACAAAATCCTTAATTATTTCTACATCTCTCAAAATTCATTATCAAAGACCTCATTATTATTCAAATAATTAACAGGTCAACAATGAAAATGTATAACTACAGTATTGTATCACAAATACTGTACACTCAAACCTTGCTAATTCAACATCTTTGGGGCTTTAACCCATTCAAATTACCAGGAGAATATAAATTTGTTGAATGCACTTAATGTTGTTTAGGTTACACGTGTTGGAACTGTAAGAGGACCAAACTAAGACATTACAGTGGTCCCTCGGTTAACGAGCACAATCCGTTCTAGAAGGTTGCTCGTTAACCGAAAAACTCGTTAACCGAAACCATTGTTTCAATGGGTTTTTGGGCAATTGGTTCCAGCTCACTGAAAATTGTCTAAATTCAACAAAAAAGGTAGAAAAGTACACTTACTTTGAGGTGTGTATGTAGAAGGCTCCTGGATGATGATGATGGGAATTAGAATGGGGGTGGAGGAGAAGGGAGAAGAGATGGCATTGGGGTGGAAGAGAAGTCACCCCATGGCGCCATTTCACCCATAAAATTTTAGTTCTCTTGGTGGAATTCAAGTTTATTTTCTTTAAATCAACACTGCACTGCATTATATATTGTCAATGTGTAAAATAAATGTCAAAATGACTAATAATTTGCTTGTAAACACAGAAAAAAAGCATTTAGTTGAAGAGAGTCTCAAGCAAGATGTTACCTCCACTGAAAAGACACAAAGACTGACGCCTGTATGCTGTGTTGGCAGGCTGGATGGAGTGCCACAAACTAGTGACCCTACCTTCAATTATGTTCAATAATTGTTAAAATGACTAAAAAATTTAATATTAAACTTTTAAAATTATTGAATAGTATAAACTTGATATTTACTAAAAGGGTAAGAAATTTAAGCCCTAGAACCGATTACTGTATTGGCGGACTAATACTACAGCTGGTGGACCACCAAATGCAAGCTAAAACATATGGAGGTCGGCTCGTAAGAAACTCGTTAATCGAGGGATTGCTCGTTAACCAAAGTTAAGAATGCTATGGAAGGTAACTCGTTAACCGAGGCGCTCGTTAACCGAGGGACCACTGTACTAGAAAAACAGGGACTGTATCTACCAGAGTGGGGATTGGGTCAAGTGTGCAGTTCACCCTGACTTAAGTTGGACCTGACAGTGTTGTGAAGAATGTTATTGGTTTATATTGTAGATAATACTTATAAAAAAAGTGTACATTACATCTCCTCCCCATTGTTCTAAGCCAGTAGTGGTTGTACAGGAGGATGACATATCTAGTTCATCTGAACTTCCACAAAGAACGTGTTTATAAAACAGAAGTGTGATGGAATGCTCAAATTGGTGCCCTAGTAGGCAAACACCTAGGTCAATTTTACACAAACGTTGAATAAATCATACAATTTGCAGAAATCTTTTCCAATTTTTTTTAAATATTTTGTCATAAAAAAGTGTACAAATTAGCAAGTACAATACTTCAAATTAGTGGAGGCTGAATTAGTGAGGTTCTACTGTACTTCTTCTGACTACCATAGCTTTAAGATTTATTTACCCAGCTCTGTTTGGAGCATTTTGTCTTCCTGCTCCTCTTCTCCTTCCTCTTCTTCCCCTTTGTGTTGCTGCTGCAGCCTGGGCCAAAGAGCATACTTCTATTTCAGCTGGAAGAAAATAATTGAATTAATTAATTACTAATTAATTACAGTACAGAGTACCCATACTACTGCAATAATAATAATAATAATACAGTGATCCCTCGGTTAACGAAATTTCGGTTAACAAATTACCTTCCATAAGATTCTTAACCTCAGTTAACGAGCAATCCCTCGAATAACGAATTCCTTACGAGCGCCCCTCAACATGTTTTTGCTTGCACACTAGCGGTCATATTAGTCCGCCAATATAGTAATCGGTTCCAGGACTTAAATTCCTTACTATTTTAGTAAATATCAAGAAGTTTGTACTATTCAATAATTTTAAAAGTCTTATATTAAATTTTTTAGTCATTTTAACAATTATTTAACATAATTTAAGTACAGGAAACTAGTTTTTTGCATGCCAAACAGCCTGTCAACACACCATACAGGTATCAGTTTCTGTGTCTTTTCGGTGGAGGTAACATCTTGCTTCAGACTCTCAACAACATAAACACTTTTTTTCTGTGTTACCAGTCAAATTACTGGTCGTTTTGAAATATATTTTACATATTTAAAATATATAATGCAGTGCAGTGTTGATTTAAAGAAAATAATCTTGAATTACACCAAGTGAACTAAAATTTTATGGGTGAAATGGCAGCATGGGGTGACTTCTCTTCCACCCCAATGCCTTCTCTTCTCCCTACTCCTCCATCCCCAGTCTAATTCTCATCATCATCATCAACCAGGAGCCTTCTACAAACACACCTCAAAGTAAGTGTACTTTACTGCATTTATTTTTAGTTTGTATGTAATTATCTGTGAGCTGGAACCAATTAACCAAAAACCCATTGAAACAATGGTTTCGGTTAACGAATTTTTCGGTTAACAAGCAACCTTCTGGAACGAATTGTGCTCGTTAACCGAGGGACTATGGTAATAACAACAATAATAATAATAATAGTGAAAACTTTAAGACATAAAAATCTTTGTAATTTATGAATTATAATATTTGTAATTTTATATGGACAACACCATAACAGAAAACACTCATTAACCCTTGGGCTTCGGGCTATTCTAGTCTTACAAACTGGCCATGCCTGATATAAACAGGAAATACATAGATGTCCTTCTTGCAGGTTGGTAACACTAAGGCAAGGAAGAGTCGTTTGTGTGTGTGCGTGTGCGTGTGTGTGTGAGTGTGTGACAGTAATGAGGTAATCACACTAATTTGTAGGAAGTATGAGATACAGGACACTTGTTTTACTATGTTATTACTATTTAAACTATTAACAATCATTATTACTGCTCCAGTAATTGATCACAATAGTAGATTTGTTCTTCGGGGTTGGGGGGGGGAGGCGTTAGAAATATAGGGTGAAGTAAGTCAAGTCTAAGGGCGAGATGCCTATATCATAAAACATGAGAAGCTAATGAGAAAAGGCTGGGAGGCTCTCAAATGTGAGTGAATGAAATAAAAATAGCAACATACTCTAGCCAGGCATGCCCTTTTTATTCAAACAGGCCCGTGAAAGATCAAAATGCCATATTATTTTACCCGAAGCTCTACATACACACGTCATTAGAGGTGAACTGAAGCCTAGGGGTTAAAGCTGTACACATACTGTACAGCATAGTCTGCATTTACATGGTTTTTGTTTATGTGTTTGGTCATTTACGCGGTGCCTTGCCAGAACGAAATGTTTTAATTACGCTGTAAATTTGGTCTTTTACGCTGCGAGCGACTGAAGAGGCCCAGACCGCGGCGCCATTTTTTACCCAAGCGGTCCATTCTTGACCACACGCGGGAAGCGGTGCGGTGAGTGGTGCGCATTAGGCCGCTCTTACGTTATCGCTGACATCATATGACGTATCGGGCTGTGATTGGGCCACGCATTCCCTCCGCCGCTAGCTGTGATTGGTCTAATGTAACATGACGTGCCCTGCCACCAGAGGGTAGAAGTCACTGACCTAGCCGGGCCTGTCTCATTGTTCTCAGTTCTCCGCGTAAATACAGTTCTCTCTTGTGCCCGCTATTCCCTTCACAATGGCCTCCGCTGGACCCCCACCACCCCAGAAGGAAATCATCGAGTTGGGGGAGAAAATTAAGCTCATCCTTGACAAAGACAGCCAAGCATCGGTATGAAGTGTCTAATAACCTTCTGTCGAAAGTTATGGAGCCGTATATCCAGATCTATCTCGACAACATCAATGCTAGTCGTCAACGTAGTATCGAAGACTTCCTCTCCCGCAACCCACCACAACCACAGCCAGCCCAAGTCAGTGATAGTGACGATATGGACTTTGAGGGGTTTGTCTGGGAGGCCCTGCAAACCTCTGCGAGTAGTGAAAGTGATTCACCAGAGGGCAACTAATCTGCCCTCTGCCTCAGGAACCAGCCACCATCCACGTGTGCCGACCCAGCTTTTCTACTAACGAAGTGTTAAAAAACCTAATATTATTGATATTTCTCTTAATTATTAATTGTGTGCATACCATCATAAAATTAAGATGTTATTTTTACTACAACATTCGTATTGTGTCGGAAAAAGTGGAGTTTGGGGGTCGGCCCAGTCTCTATTTCAATTAATTCCATGTTCTGTTATTTAATTTACGCGTTTCTAGTTTTACGTGGACCTCCACGGGTTCAATTGACCGCGTAAATGCAGACTATACTGTATAATAATTAAGAAAGATGCTTAACCCTTAGAGCCCGGGGAACATTCCTTTACGCCCATCATAGCAACACCAAGGAGACATTCCTTTACGCCCACCATAGCAACACCAGGGAGACATTCCTTTACGCCCACCATAGCAACACCAGGGAGACATTCCTTTACGCCCACCATAGCAACACCAGGGAGACATTCTTCTACGTATTTAATTTTCACGGCATAGTTTGAATCTCCAGGCAGGACGTAGTACTTAGTAAATGATATTTATTTATTTGGCTACTCAACTCGCCCATAATCTTTGTCTCAAGTCTAGTGGTCCAGTTACTCACCACCTCGCTCCTCTGAGTGGCATTGATATAGTATCAGTTTAGGAAACGGACCTCAATGATGTCAAGTTTATTGAGGCAGCCAGCGGGGAAGACAGCGATACATACAATGGGACTCACACCTCCTCCCCATCCCCTCAATGAGGTCGTGGGCACAGTGCACACCAGTTACAACAGTACACTTTGAGTGACTGCACTAATTTTATTCCTGAAATGCCAGTTTTCAACTGTGGCTCAAAAAAAATAAATAAAAAATCAACAAAATATGTCTGCATGGGTGTCCACCGGGTCTTACATTACCTGGGACAAAAGGGTTAATCCTAGTCAGGAATATGCCTAATCTATAGTGTCACAGGCACAATACCTTTTCTCTCAGCAACAATATCTGCTCTCTTCTTCTTCATTTCTTCAGACAGAGTTGGCACAATTTTTTCAATGAAATTATCTACAACTAAAGATCGTGTCTCTGACGTTATGGAAGCACGACAGTTTGGACACTCTCGCTTGTTTTTCTTCCACCGGTCGATGCAATATCTACAGAACGTGTGACTGCAGTTCAACGTTATGGCCTGAAATGTTTAATTTCTTTCACTCAATTGAATACTGAACAAATACTTTTTTTCACCTAAATTCATATTCAATCCATTTAAATTCATTACTATTTTCCTTAAGTGTTTCATAAAACATTTAATTCTAGTTTTACTTACAGTAATGAGGAGTTCATTGCAGATAGAGCACTGAAGCTCATTCTCTAAGACGCCAGAGACAGACTCCACCACTTCCTCCCTCGCATATTTTGTTGCTACAGCTGTTGACTCAAGTTCCTGTTCTAAGGACATATTTTGGGCTTCCAGGGTTTGCAATTCATTTTGTAAGCCACTTAACTGAGAAAGATATAACAGAATCAACCTTAAGAATATTATTCTTAATCAACTATATACTCTACTTCATCTATGTACTATTTTCCATCAGCCATTAAACTATCTGTCAACCACATACTATGCATCACCCATACACTATCTATCACCCAAAACTATTTAACATTCACAATCTATCAACTAGGAAGTTCAGTGCATTTATGCACAATTTAAGTTTCTACTTTCAACATGGAGGAATGCACAGCCACTATTTTTCTTTAAGGTTCAACTTTTAAGGAATTGTTAAAAATACACATTCATCTACAGTAAGTCCCCAAGTTACGTACATAATGGGGACCAAAAGGTTGTACTTAACTCGAAATGTACTTAACTCGAAAATCCCCCAACCCTATAATGTTATCTGGAAAATCCTGTGCTGTTTTCCAATCAGCACTCGCCGCCTCACCAGTCACTCGAACATTATGCAGCTTATTTCGCACCTTGAATCGGTTAAACCACCCATTGCTAGCATTGAATGTCACAGTATCATCAGGGTGATCTTTCTTTAGATCGTTGAAAAGACTTAGGGCTTTCTCCTGAATCATACTGAGACACCACAACAGGGGTCAAAACCTTACCAGGTACCGGCGCGCCACAGGACGGTCTGCACTCACACCTCACTCGACGTGAGTTCCGACCGGCAAAAGTAGCCGATGCGTTGTTCCGACCGGCAAAAGTCGCCGATGCATTAATTTCATGTTTATGCATTTCTGTAGAGATGTTGTATTAAACATACTACAAATTGTACTATTGACTCAAACTTTTAATATCCTTGTGTTTTAACTGAATGTTTTCTCGAAGTCTACTTTTAAATTTACTCCATGGATAAAACGAAAAGATGAACGAAATAACCATCGCTGTGCGCGAGACCTGGAGTAAACAAACGTCCTGTACAGCGCCGTCCTCTCTGGGACCGGCGCGCCACAGGACGGTAAGCTTTTGAACACTACTCCTCCCACTGGCTTCACCACTCTTACGCTTTACACCAGTCATTGCACACAGAGTAAAGTGTACAAAATAGGGCAGAAATTCACAGGAGAAGTACTGTATGCACAATGACCACACTTGTTGTTTTGGTGCGTCTAGCGTGTCGTCTGCATGGTCAGTGATAGTGGCGGCGCGGTGCGGCTGGCTCGCCCACCAAATTTAAAAATTGCTCGCCCTTTTAAGACAATATTTTTGCAATTAAAGACTTCAGAAACGATGTACGTATCGGCCGTTTGTACGTAATTCGGATGTACGTAATTCGGGGACGAACTGTATATAACAAAATGTACGACAAGTTCCGGCCGACTTTAAAGAGAGCCCTGTTAACATTACAGTAAGTCCTCGTTTAACGTTGCCCCCAACAACGTTGTTTCGTTATAACGTCGATAATCTTTAAATACCCATGATTCTGACGTCCTGCAGATTCGGTATAACAACGTCATGGACTATTTTGTACGGCACATCACCCTCTCTCACCCAGTCAGAGCGGGAGGAGGAGCCACCCTCCGAGTCTCAGTCACTCGCCGCCCTTCTCCTCTCCACAATACAAATACAAAATGATTTAGTTTATTTATCGTTTGGATGTAGAATATATAACATTTTCTATTAAAATTCCATTGAATTTATGTATATGTAATGTGTTTCATGGTTCAAAGGGAAGCTGGGGAACGTAACTCCCGTATTTTATCTATTTCTTATGGGGAAAAATAATTCCGCTAACGCTGTTTCCGCTAACGTCGCGGTTTTCAGGAACGGAACAACGACGTTAAGCGAGGACTTACTGTATTACAATGTGTGTGCAAATTCTAACAAAAATACTTCCTCTTGCCATCTTTCAGAAAAAAGGTCGAATCTCGCTATAATGAACACTCGATGGCTGTAGATTTATCCACTTCTGCTGTTACTGGTGATATATGCATCTAAATAAAGAACCCCCTTTCATTCACAATTTTAACCAAAGCTCTTCATCTATTTCATAACTCTTGGGATTGCATGAAGCTATTTCACTTGGTAATTAAAAACCTAATGCTACCTGGTAGGGGGGGGGGGGAGGTTCGTTAAGGTAAGCATCAGGTTCGGTTATGATAAGTTAGCATTAAGGTGTTTAATTATCAGATGATAAAGCTACGGTGGCTAATCTTACATAATCCCACTCTCACAAGCCTCTTTCTGTTATGATTTATGGCAGCTGGAATCAAGACCAACCATAACATCTCACTCAATTTCTTGTCAGTCATGCTCTCTAACCACCGTATGTGTTCTGCAAGTGTTCCCTTTACAGAGGAACCTCAGGTATCCATCTGGTTTATCCCTGGCACTTGACTGAACTCAGCATAACAAATCATATATCCATAAACTATTCAATGCCATACTTTCTAGTCATCCACTTACATGAGCGTTAATAAACTGACCTGATATAATGAACTGATAAATCTACATCACTTACCAATTCAGTACGCAACGACTCTTCCTTCTCTTTCAGCATAGAGCCAAGAAGGAAATTTTTCCGCTCTTTTTCTACATAATGATTTTTAACGCTTTCTAGTTCCTTTGCAAGTCTGAGTCGCTCCTTTGCCAACTCATCTTCCAACCTTTCTTTCTCCTGTTCTGCCTTCTTCTTTTCAACTTCTTTAGCAAGGATTGCAGATTCTTTGGCTTCTAACTGTCAAAATTTATGAAACAATGAATACTTAGGCTTCAAGAAACTACTATACTTTTCAGTGATACCACTGTTAGCCAGAATAATGTGGTTATTATTCTATGTAGTTACACAGCAAAATGCCTTTACTGTTTACTGAACGAGGTCCAGATCAACCACTTTTTGGATTAGTGAATTCCTCAGAAAAAATAAAATAAAATAAATAAAAAATGGAAATCATAATTAGGAAAAAAATTGTCTCTTGCAATAGCAAGTTTGTGAATACCATGTCTGTCCTTATAATGATCAAACCACCTGAGAGAGAATTAGCTTGCTTCAACAACTTCCACAAGGTCATAAAACTGACTGACTTTCTTTTCAATGAGCACTTCAGAAAGTAGCTTTTCTCAATGTGCTGCTGTATTGACAAACAAGCTAACTCTCTGTCTCATTGGCATCAAAACAACATAAGATCTCTAATAGTATAATGCTGGAGATAATATGAAATGCAATGATCACTTTTTGGAAGCCATGGCTAACAACAGGAACACAGGTCTGGTAGGTGGTGGTACTAACACGACTTGCTGAATCACAAGAACAAATGGGTTGAAGATAGGATTTCCAGAGACTGACAAATAATATGATTTAAGTCTAAGCTAACATCATCTTAACATAGTGAAAATCATCACAAAAATATACCCTAAAATAGGATATCACTAACAATATTTTTCAGTCTTTCTGTGTACACAAACAGTAATTATTAAAACCAGCAAAAATCATTCGCTACACAAAAATGTGAACATAATACCTGCTGTCGTAATTCTTCTTTGTGATACTCTGTCGCCTCAAGTTGCTCCTGCAGACGATGGCGTTCTTCTTCTAATACACGCTCAAGGTTGGCCTTTTCCTCTTCTAACTGATGGAGCACTTTCTCCTGCAAATTGGGTTTGAAGTATCACTAAATCACAATTATTTTAAATGACTTTCCACTTCAATGGCTTTTATTTAAAAAAAAATAAAATGAAAATATTGTAAAAGTTTATCTACCAAAGAAATTTCTTTTAAAAACTTAAATAAGCAATCTACCACAGGTCAGAGTTTGTTTACCTTTTCTTGGAGAATGTGAGTTCTCTGCTCTTCTTCCAACCTTAATTGATCTTCCAATGTTTTTCGATCTTCATCCAAACGACCTTGAAGCTCCTTCACCTGTTGGGTCACATAACATGTAGTTCCAGTAAACTGTTAGCTACTGATGCACACCTGACATAATGAGATGTACAGTGAAATTTTTTTAACCTGTATCCTTTTATTATCCAATTACCGTATATACCCGTTTACAGTAAGTCCCCAAGTTACGTACATAATGGGGACCAAAAGGTTGTACTTAACTCGAAATGTACTTAACTCGAAAATCCCCCAACCCTATAATGTTATCTGGAAAATCCTGTGCTGTTTTCCAATCAGCACTCGCCGCCTCACCAGTCACTCGAACATTATGCAGCTTATTTCGCACCTTGAATCGGTTAAACCACCCATTGCTAGCATTGAATGTCACAGTATCATCAGGGTGATCTTTCTTTAGATCGTTGAAAAGACTTAGGGCTTTCTCCTGAATCATACTGAGACACCACAACAGGGGTCAAAACCTTACCAGGTACCGGCGCGCCACAGGACGGTCTGCACTCACACCTCACTCGACGTGAGTTCCGACCGGCAAAAGTCGCCGATGCGTTAATTTCATGTTTATGCATTTCTGTAGAGATGTTGTATTAAACATACTACAAATTGTACTATTGACTCAAACTTTTAATATCCTTGTGTTTTAACTGAATGTTTTCTCGAAGTCTACTTTTAAATTTACTCCATGGATAAAACGAAAAGATGAACGAAATAACCATCGCTGTGCGCGAGACCTGGAGTAAACAAACGTCCTGTACAGCGCCGTCCTCTCTGGGACCGGCGCGCCAGAGGACGGTAAGCTTTTGAACACTACTCCTCCCACTGGCTTCACCACTCTTACGCTTTACACCAGTCATTGCACACAGAGTAAAGTGTACAAAATAGGGCAGAAATTCACAGGAGAAGTACTGTATGCACAATGACCACACTTGTTGTTTTGGTGCGTCTAGCGTGTCGTCTGCATGGTCAGTGATAGTGGCGGCGCGGTGCGGCTGGCTCGCCCGCCAAATTTAAAAATTGCTCGCCCTTTTAAGACAATATTTTTGCAATTAAAGACTTCAGAAACGATGTACGTATCGGCCGTTTGTACGTAATTCGGATGTACGTAATTCGGGGACGAACTGTATAGCACGAGTTCTTAAGACCAAATTTTTTGGCAAAAAATTGGGGGTCGGCCTCTATACGGGTAATAGTTTCGTTAGGTTGAAAAATATTTACCAGTAACTACCAGTAAACAATGGAAACGACGCACCAACGCACCACCCGCTGTGAGTGTCGGTACAGTTGCCAGGGAAGATCTCTTGCGTCATCATAGCAAGCCCAAAGTAGCCAAATGCATGGTATGGTAGCACAGGAGTATGTAAAACATAAAGTATTCTTTTTTAAAATTTTATTTATAGATACATAAATTTTTGTTAATTAAATTTGAAACATCAATCTTTGTTAATTAAATTTGAAACAAAAGAAAAATATGATACCTTATTTATAAATATTATCATTAAAATATTACATCACAAGTATATTTTACCTTAACTGTGCCTGAATGAATATATTCTCAGAAATAAATATGGAAATGTAATATTTTTGCTGAAATGACGTACGTATTACAGTGGAAAGTGGGATAAAATTGTGACGAAAACAATGACTCACTTTCTTTCGTCGTTCAAAAGATTTTACCGTAATCACTTTTCGAATGGTTTTCAGTTAAAAAACTGTTGTATTACAATAATATTCTATCCTAATTGACTTGAATAAACACTACGATACCATATTTCTGAATATTTTCATTAAAATCCATCAAAATCAATTTCCTTATCATCTGCAGCACCAAACAGCTCCTCCCAGTCCTCTCCTTGAACAGCATCGTCATATGGATCAACACCCTCATCAGCCATAGGATCATCAATATCTTCATCCTCAATCACGCTCTCATTAGCCTCATAATCCCACAACAAGTCGTCTTCTGTTCCATCAAGAGCATTCGAAATCCCACATTTCTTAAATGATTTCACCACAATTTCTGGTCTGATTGCATCCCAGGCCTCTACAATCCATTCACATAATGTTGCTAGTGATGGAGCTTGGATGTTGCCTCCCTTTGTGTATGTCTTCTCGCCCTCTATCATCCAGTTGTTCCACATCACTCTTACCGCATCTTTAAATGGTTTGTGTATGGAAACATCCAGTGGTTGGACAAGACTTGTTAGTCCACCAGGAATCACAGCTGTATCAGTGTTTTCCTTCCTAATCCCAGCAGTAACACTGTCAACAAGATGTGACCGAAACATATTCCACACAAAAAGACTTTTTTCTTTGCACAGTCCCCCTGGTCTATAGTTCCAGACTTTTTTAAGCCATATTTGTATGCCGCCTTCATCCATCCATCCTTTCTCGTGCACATGGATGATTAAAAAAATGCTGTCTGACTTGCAACACTGTTGGAAGGGTCAGGTGGTTCTAACGGTACCTGCCAGGACCCGGTAATCAAATTTATAACAGTGTCTAACCTCAATTACTGTAGTTTATCTGATGTAGGCAATATGAAGTAAAAAATACCAGTTAAAGTGAGAAATTGGAAGAGAATAAACAAGAAAGATGTCGTTGGGCTATTTTTGGTAGGGCTGAGGGAGAGAGTACCAGCTGTTTGGTCTTTTTTGGCGGGAGAGTCACGCAAATAACCGTAGTACTGGTATTTGTTTGGTGTCTTCTGTATTTTTAAAAATGAATACTTGTAAATTAAAAGTACCATAACATTGTATTATATACAAACTTGTCATATTTCTGGAAAATAAGAAGCAAGAAAATAAGAATATACCGGCAAACACAATTTCAACGTACGCTAAAATTAAAAGCTGCTTAAGAAGGGCCGATGCAAACACAAAGCCTCCGTGACCAGGGCTCTGCCGTATCAGCTAGACGGTACATGTGTTTTTCGAATCGTTTTCAGTTAAAAAACTGTTACATCACAAGTGAATTAGGAGAGAATATTATTGTAATACAACAGTTTTTAACAGAAAACCATTCGAAAAGCGATTACGGTAACATCTTTTCAACGAAAGAAAGCGAAAGTCATTGTTTTTGTCACGATTTTATCCCACTTTCCACTATAATGCGTACGTCATTTCAGCAAAAATATTACATTTCCATATTCTCAGAAATAAATAGTAGTTTTGCCGAAACGTGATGTATTTCAATGTACAGGTAGTCGTCGACTTACGACCTAGATTGGTTACGGCCGCCCGGTCGTAAGTTGATCTGGTCGTAAGTCGGCCTATGTTATAATTACCTTACGTATATTATAATGTGTAATGATAATATAATCATCTTTAAGTCATATTTTATCAACATTTTCTTTGTTCATTATTGTTACGGTCGTCAGGTTTAAGTAAATCACTGCATACTACAGTACAATTGGTTTATTATTTACACAACATACAAAAAAAAAAAATACAGGTGCAAAACATATAAAACATTTTAGTTGCAAAACATACAAACACATACAAACATACAAAAAACATCTTATTGGCCGCTGGTACTTGGCTGTGGATCGTCGATGTCATCAGCTGGGGCAGCCTTTGGGGTAGCCGGAGGAGTTGTTTTTTTCATGAACATGGTGAGCTTTGTCTGAATTGTTCGTTTCTTCTTCTCCTCGTAAATTTCTTGATACGGACGAAACGAATTGCGTGCCATCCGCTCAATCCTTGCAAATCGTTCGATGTTTGGGTCCATTCCTTCAAAATGGGCAAGAAGTTTATTCAGTAGAGATAAACCTTCTGATAATCCCTTAGTGGCAGGTTGAGGAGTAGATGAAGACAGTTTCCTCTTGGTAGACATCTTGGGGGGGTGGTGGTTCAAGAAAAATTTCCAAGACAAAAGAAAGGCACAAGGCAAACAGACACGGAGGGAAGTGTGCTGTACCAGCGAGCGTGTTTGTAATTGAGCGCGGGGATGCGCGCGGCTCCAGCTCCCGGCAGTGCCAGGAGGCTGGGGCTAAAACTGTCGTACCGCCGGTCGTAAAGTCGAACAGACGTAAGTCGCATAGGTCGTAAGTCGACGACTACCTGTAAATTAGGATAAACTACATGATGAAAACAAAAGACTTTACCAAACCTTCCGATGTTCAAGAATGTTACTCGTTTTTTTAATAGTTTTCAGTTAAAATACTGTTATATTAGTGATATTCTATTTATACTGTGGTTGATATAATACATTCACGGAAATGTAATATTTTTTGCTGAAATGACGTACGTATTTCAGTGGAAAGTGGGATAAAATTGTGACGAAAACAATGACTTTTGCTTTCTTTCGTTCAAAATATGTTACCGTAATCGCTTTTCGAATGGTTTTCAGTTAAAAACTGTTGTATTACAATATTATTCTATCCTAATTCACTTGAATAAATACTTGAATGGAAATATACAATATTTTTGTTGAAACTACCCGCATTTCAGTGTAAAGTGTCGTAATAATAAATGGTAAACAAGTTTATAGGACGTAGTGTTTTTCTGAAGGCTTTGTTGTTCCTTTACCCTCAAAAACGTGGGTCGACCTATAAACGAGGAATATCATAAATTAACGATTTCTTGGTCAAAAAATCAGGGTCGACCTATATACGAAGGGGGGTTATAGACGAGTATATACGGTAAATTAACAAAACTATCATCTACCAGTGCTGCACAGTGTACAGTCTTTAGGTCAAAATTTTCACACATGCTTCAAAAATCAAAGTTAAATTTTATTTTATACAGTATATAACAGGGGTGGCCAAACTCTGGCTCGAGAGCCGCATGCAGCTCTTTGACACTCAATGTGCGGCTCACCTCCTTTTTGCGTCATAATTAACATTAAAGGTACAGCACCGGTAAATAAGAAAAATGTTTGAGCTTTATATTTATAAACTAAGACTCGACTGGTTGAAAACATAAGTTAAACATTCAAGGCGAGTACAAATATTTAAGAATTTAACTCTTAATTTTAATGCTAGATCTGGGTCAGGTGTTGTTCATCAGTGCTGAGGGGAGGGATGGTGGGAGGTAAAGGGATTAAAGATGATCTTTCACCATCATCCTCGAACTCCATTTCTCGGTCTTCTCATTCTTTATCATCACACGAGTGGCGGTCTTTTTACCATCAAAATAGAGTGACGTCAAATTATCTAAACTAGCCATCTCAATTTCTTGCCTCTTAAATCGGTATTTTTGTCTCGCATCCCGCAGCTTATGTGGTCCAATAACCTGACTCTTGTCATCCTTTGTGGTAATGCCATAGTCAGTTAAGGTGGCAGTAGCAATGGCAGCTCCAGCATAATCACTAATCAAGTATCGGTCACAAGCGGCAGCCAGTGTAGGTCTCCCCTACATTACAGTACAGTAACACAACATTGAGAAATGAAATGAGAAAAGGCTGATAATCAATGTAGACATAGCACCATACTCATCTGCAACAAGACAACTTAAATGAAATAAGAGATATGAAAAAAAAGTTGATAAACACTGAACAGAACATTGCACCGCACTGTAGGTAAATTTAAAAATTTCAGTAGAAAATGCGGCAGACTAAACCTCGACATATCAACTTCAAATTTGGCATGGAGTCTTAGATATGTATAAGGAACAATGCCTGAAGAGTGCAGCTTTGAGCAAAATTTCACTGCCCCCTATTGCACATCCTGCTAAATGTTACGTACATGATGGACATACTACTGTATAAACCATTTAACAAGTATATAAACAAAATTACATGAAGATCCACAATGAAAACGTGGATAAGATAAATCTTGATAAAATCACACGGGAAAAGGGAAACAACGGAGCACCTTAGCTTTCGTCTTTATTCAAGACATCTTCAGAGGCCTCTGAAGATGTCTTGAATAAAGACGAAAGCTAAGGTGCTCCGTTGTTTCCCTTTTCCCGTGTGATTTTATCAAGAAAACAAAATTAGTTTACATAAAAGGTCGGGTAAATAAAATTTTTATAATCTGATAGAGAGAGCATCAAGAATTATTTGCACCAATCAATATCAATGGTTAGTCAATATTTCTGGCAGCCAGTACAAAATCTAAATATATTCTACACCTCTTAAAATATAACAATAGAGTAAATACTGTATAATTATTAAACAACAGTGTAACATAAACCTTTTATTAAAAGGTCAACTGACCTGCATCTTTAATCTTTGTGCTAAAGATTCTTTTTCTTTCAACATCACCTGCTGGGCAAGAGCACCAGCTGCAAACTGTTGTTCCAGCTTCTCTTTCTCTTGCTGATACCTGAAAAACAGATCAAATATTTAATTATCTAAACAACTACATTGCCACAGAAGTTCCTCGAGGCTTATGTCCAATCCACAAGTTTTTCCAATAAAGGAAATTTTGAACTTTTTGTTTACCAAAATCAGGTAAGAATCTCCTAAACTAAGACCAGGAGAACAATAAAATATATTAGTCAAGGCTCTGATCAGCTGTCAACTGCCTGCTGCTGAGAACTGTGGCTGTACTTCATACCACACTCATTATATGGCCTGAGAAAAGTAATTATCTCAGGACAATGTCTATAATCTTCCCCCTTTGCTATGTTGGGTGTAAGTACAAATTTTATGTGATGCCTTAGCCCTTTTTTCTGGCTTATAGAGGAAGCAACAGTCTCACTTTCCCTGAAGCTAGTTGAAGGGAATGAAACAGCCTTAATCATCTTTGCAGCAGAGAGGAAGGCAGCATAAAACATTGTATTTCCTGTAAGTGAAAGGAATGAAATGGAGAGTATTACTTTTCCAATAGCTAAAGGTAATGAAACAGAATCTTACTTGTCTTTTAGTTGTTCCTGTTGTTTTTGCAGTGAATCACGCAACTGGTTTCTCTCCTGTTCCAATCTGAGTTGAAGGGCATCACTCTCCTTTAACTGTTGCTCTAGTATTGCATGTTCTTGGCTTAGGTTGGTCTGCAAAATACTTCTGCAATACACCAACAACTGGACTAAAACAAATGATTCAAAATATATCAAATATCTTTATAAATAACAATTAATGCAGTCTTACTCTTCATAAAATACTGTAATGTCTTTACAATACAGGTACAGTATTCAGATGCACTATAATTAGTTCTTAACAAGCCTCTGTCACTCTTACTGTATACTGGCATGGTTTCAATGAAAATATCTACATCAATCCCTCCTTAAACACCAAAAACCACCAATGAAGTTTTTATATATTACAAAAATTAAAAATATTCTGTATAACCTTATACTATTTATACAGTCCATCTGATTCATTCATCCATACTATTATAGCATAACTTTTTCACAAGCATCCCTCCCCATATCCACACTAGCACAACTTTCTCACACATACAGTATATCCTTCACTGTATCCATAGTAACTCAAATTTCTTACACACATCCCTCCCAGTACCTGTATTAGCTCACACATCCCTCCCAGTACCTGTATTAGCTCACACATCCCTCCCAGTACCTGTATTAGCTCACACATCCCTCCCAGTACCTGTATTAGCTCACACATCCCTCCCAGTACCTGTATTAGCTCACACATCCCTTACTTTGTCCTTCACTTGTGTCATGGGTTGCGTTGGGCCTACCCACCCCACAACCCATCCCAAATGTTTGTTTAGGTAGAGATAAGGTACCCGGCCAGCCAATAGGGGGAGGCTAGTGAGACAGTGTTGTACTGATAATCATTTCACCCTCAAAACCACATTTTAGTCAGTGGGCTTTAGACCTTGGGTGAGGGGAGACCTCCTGCTCCGCGGACTTAGAACGGGCCATACAGTCCTACCAGCGCTACGAGTCTGTGTGTGCAAATCCCCGAGTTTGTTGTTAAGTCCAGCGAAAAGTTAACGCATCCTGTAAAGGAAGTGATCACTGGTGAGGGCCTGTTTACTACAAGAGCACTCCAGGCCGGCCTAATAGATCTAGCGATTAATTCCCCAGGTTGACAAACTCTCCCTTATAACTTACGGTACTGTGGCGCGAATGTGAGTGACTGACCTATCCATGCAAATTATAAGTCCAGTGTATGGAATTGTGCCAAATAAACGTAAGTGCAATTATCTGCCCGTATCTGTGACCCCTCTATTATTATTATTATCAAAGGTAATGAGTGATTGGTTATGACTAAGTATAACTAGAAACTTAGATGGATGTTGGAAATTAATGGAATTCATTAAATCATCATTTATCAAGTACACAACGCATTGAATGCCGGAAACAGAGTGAAATTCTGCGTAGTGATACACCATAATCTCCTGGGTGAATCAGTGTGAAGGTATCCGAGTTCTACAGTAAGAAAACCACTTTCTTGCATTTAAAACATAACAACTTGAATGTCTCGCATCTCACACCATCACTAATCTATTAGGCTGTCATAGTTCCCACAAACTATTCCCTTGTATGTATCATACGGCTTATCCTACCACTGATACTTTTTTCCCCTACCCAGTATTACACACTATTCCTTTCACTAGTACAGCTAGACCCCGACTTACGACTGCTTCGACTTACGACCGTCGGGACTTACGACCGCCGCAGTTGTGACCATTTTTTTTTTCAAATGACACACGCATTTTCTATACCGAAACGTTTCCAGTTAATGTCGTCTCCATGTATAATTAGAAAATTATGGGGGCCCCATGTGCATTCAGCTGACTACATTAAAGGTAAGTGCTCAGTCACACTGTATCCATTCCTCATTATTTATTACTTTTACTGTACTGTATTTCATTGTAGATTTTTTATTAATTTTTTTATTTTTTTTTATCTATGTCGGACATACGACCATTCGGACTTACGACCTGGATTTGGGTCCCTAACCCCGTCGTAAGTCGGTGTCTAGCTGTATATCTACAGTACTTCCCTCTTGTCAGGGCCAGATTTACCAATAGGCCAAGTAGGCCATCGGCCTAGGGCCAACCGGTATCTAGGGGCCCACTGAAACTAATTTGTCGCGCAGCGTGCCAGCGTATAACCTTGTTTCAAGTGTACACCAAGTATTTCATTATATAATATATTCACAACCATAAGGGCCCCTGTACAATAAGTATAGGCCCGCAGTGGTCTTTAACTGGTGGACCATGGGGTGGTTCTCAGGTGGGCCACAGACTAGGCCCTATAGTAAAATGAAGAAAATAAGATAATAAAAAATATATATATGTATATACATTTTTTAAATGTCAGTGTCCCACCATCGATTTATCTATACATACATATATACTACATACATATATACATGAGAGAGAGAGAGAGAGAGAGAGAGAGAGAGAGAGAGAGAGAGAGAGAGAGAGAGAGAGAGAGACTGTAATATTAAACCCCTCCTCCTCAAAATTAAGAATAAAAAAAAAATATAGAAAGTTAGTGTCACACCAACCGGCTGTCCTCAGATTTAAGTCTCTTGTTGTTGGAGCATGACTGAGAAGTACTGGTACTTCCTTCCCTGGCCATTATCTCCTTCACACCAAAATGATACGTAAATTTTGATGACCCACCAAATATGATTGTGTCACCAATACTCAAATCCTGCTCCTCCTCTGTCTTTACAGGTTTATCATTCACTAATACTCCATTCAGACTCTGTGGAACAAGTAATATTAAACAGTTTAATGCCTTAATATTTGTGGTTTTTCAAGTTATGCTATAATTAAAGTTAACATGGTTTTGCTTCATTAGAATAACAGGATCACCTGCAGATTAAACAACTCAGTTCAATACACTGTATTTAAGATGGACATTAATTCAGTTGTTTGAAGTGACTGACAGGCCAAGTAGTAAGCTTAGCAGAAGTAATGAACACTGATTCTCATAAAATTTTCTATACACGAAGCTAAATTTTTTGTCATCAGTAGAGTCATGTTATATGGAAATTGTATGGACAAACCTAATAAAAAATCAAGGGTCTAAGTAACAATACCAAAACTACTACTGTAGAGTATACATGAATAATTATACTTGTAAAAAACCATACAAAATGTTAAAATATACTAATCAATCATAGCATAGACTGTTTTTACAAAATTCATTAGATACTTACAAGGTTCTTAACAGTCCAGTTATCACCTCTGCGTGTGAATAAAGCATGTTTCCTAGATATACCTCTATCAAGAATTAAATTGGTTGCTTCTACTGACCGTCCTAGTATAACCTGAAAGAAAAATAATTAAACTTTTTCATATCACTCCTCAAATTCCAATACTGTACATGCCCAAAGCCTGGATAGCTATGTGACATAAAAAGAGACCCACACAAGTCTACAGGTGACTTAAAATGACCCACACAAGTCTACAGGTGACTTAAAATGACCCACACAAGTCTACATGTGACTTAAAATGACCCACACAAGACTACAGGTTGATATCCTTGGGTTCCTTGGACTCCAACATTATTGACTGGAATTTGAAAATCAGTTTACCTTTCCTTTACAATCCTAGCCCTTATTGTGGTCCAATGGCCAGTATTCTATTCTTGGGCAGGGTGAACTATGGGCAAGTTTCTTTACACTCTTTGTTTACCCAGAAAGAATTGTGAACCTGAACGTCAATCAGTTTGGGGATTGTGTTCCGGGTAATGATTAACCAGTAGTTGTCCTTAACTAACCTATGGTAAGTAATGCCTAACCAGTAGTTGTCATACAGGTCGTTAACTTAGGGTGTGGTTGTTGTGCTGGCGAGAGTATATTCATATTATCCTTTATTAAACAGGATAAAAAGTTACCATTCAGTTATGGTTAAGAGCCACACAGATTTCAGACAAATGCAATAAAGTATTTTCATTTTATTTATATTTTGGTTAATATTTTGAAGTTGGCATTCATGGAGGTCTATTTTGATTCTTATATATCTCAGGAATTTTGTAAGTGCAATCAGTAATTTTGACAATTCTAAGACACTTTTCTTCAAATGGCATTTCTTGAGCAAATTACATTTAAGCGAGATATTTAGCATTTTATTGCTGTACAATGATCCCTCGGTTAACGAGATTTCGGTTAACGATTTACCTTCCATAAGATTCTTAACTTCGGTTAACGAGCAATCCCTTGATTAACGAGTTTTTTACGAGCCGACCTCAACATGTTTTCGCTTGCATTTGGCAGTCCACCAGCTGTAGTATTGGTCCGCCAATACAGTAATCGGTTTTAGGGCTTAAATTCCTTACTATTTTAGTAAATATCAAGAAGTTTATACTATTCAATAATTTTAAAAGTTTAATATTAATTTTGTTAGCCATTTTAACAATTATTGAACATAATTGAAGGGAAGGAAACTAGTTCCATGCACGCCATCCAGCCTGGCAACACACCAAACAGGCGCCAGTCTCTCTGTCTTTTCAGTGGAGGTAACATCTTGCTTGAGACTCTCTTCAACTAAAGGCTTTTTTCCTGTGTTTGCAAGCAAATTATTGGTCATTTTGAAATTTATTTTACATACTGTATGTTTATAGCTACACGACGATCAACTCGCAGTGAAATAAATGCGAAATGCCGCCAGTCACGGTCAAATATAGTTATCACGTTGTTTGCCGGTAATGGATTATTAGCTATTCAGTGTGCTCTCATGCTAAAATAGCATTAGTAGGAATTTAGCCAGTCTCGGCAAAATATCCACGGCCAAAAAGCTACTAAGCACTTGCACAAGAAATGGTACACTTAAATATCGATTCATAAATAAAAAATAACATCTTTGGGTAGTCAAAAACACTAGAAGAGGAATGGTTACATGCCAAATATTAACCCGTGTGCTATTGAAAAGTCCAAAATACTCCAAAAATGAAAATTTGCAACGGAAACCTAATAAATAGTTTTTTCTCTCTCTTTCTCCCTATAGAAATAGAAATTTGAAGTTCGGTGTTTGACCTAAAAGAGTTTTAAACTTTTTGATATTTTTTTTTTTGCACAATCTGTATATAGTACAGTACATGTAAGATTGAGTGGGCATGTAACATACTGAGTAGTAAAAAGATGTAGAAAATTGCATATTGTACGTCGATCCAGCATTCATAAATTTAGCCTACTGGAGACAGCAGCTGGGGGGATTCATTAGCCTATGGAAGACAGCAACTTCACATATAGGATGCAGGCTGATATTTTTAGTAATTTTTCAGACATAAAAGTGCGTCTTATATGCCCAAAAATAAAATAGTTAGTCGACCATTAGGACGTACCATACCTATACTTTAAGTTCTTGATCTATCTTTAACAAGTTCTTGGCCCAACTATATGAAGTACATTACTGCACTTAGTTTAAGTATAAGAGGCTCTTGGTCTAACCATAACAAGTTCTGAGCCTGATAATAACAGTTTCTTGGCTTAAGAGTACAGTGCAGTACAGTACTATACTGTAATAGAATGTCAGCATGACTACACTGTAACAGGAAAGGGTGTGAGGCATGTGTATCATTCATGTAACGACACACAAAGCCCTGTCAAGTCTTCACCATCACCTCCCACCATGTTTAGTGAGTGTCTGGGGCAAAATAGTATAATATAAAGGAACTTTGCTCAAAGCTGGATTTTCACTTATCTGCATTACACTCAGGCAGTAATAGTTTTAGAGAGTTTTTTGTATATTATTAATCAGGGTTAGAGAAAAACATTGTTTAAAAAAGATATAAAAAAAACACTCTTTTTAATGGTATAATGTTGGTTTTAATGAGTTATAAATATTTGTAGTCCTTTTTATAAACTTTTTATTTGGTAAGAATCATAAGCATTACATTCAGGATGATTTAGCAATCATTTATACTCTTCCATCTCAAAAAATCACTGTGCAAAGGCCAAATTTGAAAAACACAAGCTTTGATCAGTCATCCAAACTCATCCTACATGCTTAAAGGCAAAAACTATGTTTTAGTTCACCTTAATACATGGAAAAAACTATTCTACTTTTATAATTGAAACTTTTAAAAGAAATCATTGAAGTACAGTGGTATCTTGACTCCCTTGGACCCATTTACGTAATACATGATCTGAACAAATTAGAATTAGAGGTTCAGAGCCCAACCATAAACAGAAGCAGTCACCAGTTGTACTGAACAGTGGCAACTTGGCTCCCTTATAATCAGGATTTGAGATGTGTGCAGCCCTGTAAGAAAGCTTATTACCACCACATTCACCAGTGTATAATAGTTCACATCCATGCCTATATTTAACAACCACAGGGACATAATGCATCCCTGTCTAACACCCACATTTATTTCAAGTGTTTCACTTTCTTCCCCATTTGTTCTTACTGTTGCCTGGCTGTTTTCATGGAATATTTTTACTGGATTTAATAGCCTTCCTCCCACCCCAAACACTTGTAATGCCTCCCACAATGCTTTTCTGTTCACCCCAACATATGCCTTTTTCAAATCTACTATAAATTATTATAACCACCTGTAATTAATGGAAAAAATATATATTTTTTTGTTTGGTGTAAATCATGGTTAAAACCATTAGTTTAAATTGGCCAATCCTGAATTTTATTATGGTACTGTACATATTGCTGTGCAGCGATCACTTAATTACAGTATACTGTACCTTTTAATGAATTTTCCTTTTTCTTTCAGACACAAAATGCTGTTGAGAAGGTCCGAGAGTTACTAGAGAAAAATCCAGAGGCAGTGAGTGTTTTAGCAAACTGTGTATTATATTTTATAAGAGTAATACTGCAGTAATAATCAAACTAATTAGTTCATACATTACTGTAACTTTTCCGTCTTCATAATTGGAAACTCTGGGCAAAATGTTTTGATATTTTCTCCAGTGTATCGTCATATGTTGGTACCTGTATGCCTGCTCCCTAACTCCTGATAGTATTTAAACTTACACATTTGTATTTATAAAATATCTGCAGGAATAAAATTTACCATAAATTAATGGTCATTATGATATTCTGACAGTTCTCTACACAAAAATGTTTAGTGATAATTTGATCCACATACTGTAATAGATAATGGTGCACCTGTACGTAAGTTCGTACGTGGCAGTACACACCCAGTAAATTAAACAACAGTGGAGCCCCCCCCCCCCCCCCCCCCCGGTTAAGTTAGATGCAAAACTGTTTTTCTGATGGCTTTTGATGTTTTAAACACTTTTTAACCTAGATTTTGGTATTATTTTCTTTACACACCGTTCATTCCTACCACTAATCTATTATTATATTCGAATAAGACGTCTAATTATAAGATCATTTTCATCTATTACATTACCGGCGGAAATGTATAATAACGGAGATAGCTTTTCCAAAATATTTTCTATTTTCTTCCATTAACACCCCGCCATTATCGTCTGCCTCTCCTTCAACACTGCGTGTCTCCTGCGTCTCCTTCATAAATCATCCTACGCATGCGTTGCTGTACACGTCACGCGGCCAATCAAAAGCCTTTTTGATTTTGAAACCAATTAAAATGTTTTTGGGTTTAATTCGCGGTATTTTTGGCCCAATCAAATTCGAGTATTCTTTTTGGTCTCTCATATTTTGAAATTCAAGTTCAGTTCCGACCATGGAAGTCTGCGATGGGTGTCACTTAAAGCATATGGAGCTGATTGCGAGTTTTTGGGAAAAAAAAAACGAAGAAACTATAGCATTTTTTCGATCGCATGGTGTTCTTCCAACCTCAGTAAAGTGTACTAAGAGCAAGACTGAATGTAAATATCGCAAAGACCAACATATGTGGCGTTTTGTAAGAATCCCAGAATGCAACGACGAACAAGAACCAGGCCAATAAGGTAAGAAATAGGTGATTCCATCAGACGCAGGTCCGACTAATTACCCAAATGTAGCCACAATTAAGTCAAATGATTGTCCTACAAGACTAAATCGGACTGCTAATCACTTCTCGACTGGTATTTGGTGTCACGAAGTCACAAAAAATTGGTAAACTTAACTTAATCTGAGTTAATAGATCGAGTGCATGTACCTAACCTAACCTAACACAACTCAGATTAAATTAAGTTTACCAATTTTTTGTGACTTTATGACGCCAAATAATAATCGAGAAGTGATTCACAGCCCGATTTACGCTTGTAGGACCATCATTTGACTTCATTGCGACTACATTTGGGTAATTACTCGCTCCCTCGGTACATGCAAGCGATCTATTAACTCAGATTAAAGTAAGTTTTCCAATTTTTTTTTACTGTAACACCAAATACTAGTCGAGAAGTGATTGGCAGTCCGATTTATTCATGTAGGACCATTATTTGACTTAAATGTGGCTACATTTGGATACATTTGGGTAATTAGTCGGACCGATCATATGGTGAGAGTCAGTTAAGTTAGGCTAGGATAGGTTAGGTTTGGTTATTGTTTTTCTAGTGTTTTTTGTGTATTTTTTAGTCGCTTAGCCACTTTTTTTTCTCGGAAAAGGTCAAACGAAAAAAAAATCTTAAAAAAAAAAAAAAAAAAACGGCTAACTTCCGCCAAAAAGGAAGGTCATATTCGGTCTCAACACATACAAATACACTAGAAAAATATATTTTTAACTTGTTAAAAGTGAACGGTGTGACATAGATTATTGTTGCAAATATCTAAATTCTGATATGGGAAGGGGTGGGGGACTTATCTCTGAAACTATTGACTTGCTCCAGAAATTAAGGTAAAATTTGTTCATAACATCAAAAACCATAGGAAAAACATAGTGGCAACAAGTGAAAATTTACCCAGCTGCCATACCTACATCCTATACCTATTAAGTACTACTGAAAACATGTAATGGCATGAAAATTCTGATGTTCATAACCCCATTTCCCTCCTAAGAAGCACACAGTCTCTATGTGCTGAAAACCTCCACCATATATCATCCAAGCTACTAAACAATATGACATTCTGTGCCTTAAGCTCAATCCTTATTTTAAGAGATCAGTGAAGGACAACCAACGCTAGACAACATAACAGTGACATATTCAACCTCACACTCTCTCCCTCACCTTTTCTGTCTTGAACGGGATGATGGAGTACTGACCGTCATGAGGAGGATTACGCTTTAAATAATAACATCTTCGCTCCGCCATGTTCTGCCGTTGGGTTTGACGAACGAGATTACTGGTTTAAACTATAGGTTAACGATAACCTTCACTTAACAACCGCGTGTCTGATGTTGTCTAAGATACGCAACAGAACTACTCCTTGTCGATGATCAGTGTTGCCATCTACAAATTTACATTCCCGCTATATGAGACTCCAAAACACGCTAGATTTGATCCCTAATCCGCTAGATTGTGACTGTACAGATATGAGACTCCAAAACACGCTAGATTTGACCCCTAATCCGCTAGATTGTGACTACAGATAATAGCATGTGTTATATATACCGTATACAGTATAGCTATATAGACAATTGAACTGATTAATATACACAAATAGATAGAATGATAAATATAGAAAGTATAGTACACAGAAATATAGCTAATTAACACATCGGTGGGCATAATGTCACATAAGTAGCCTAATATGAATGTATAATCAACATCAAAGGATATGCATGGCTTGCTTTTAAAACAGGAAGAGAGAAGATTCATCGAATTCCTCTATCTCTATTTCCTCTCGAGATGCGCTTGCTCTTGGTGTTGATATCAGGATTGGTTCACTGACGTATGCATTGCTAGTTCCAATCAATTTCAAGATAGTGTAGCGTAGTGTATGTGGCCAGTTGTCAAATTTCTCTTGGTTAGGCTCACATACATACGCACACGTAGGAGATCTCGCACCAAGGATGGAGGTGAGAAAGCAAACTCACAATGCTGGGTGGCCCTAGGGAACGCTTACCGGCTAGCCCACAAGGACACTAAAAGCAGTTCTAGACTCTGTTATATTTCACACAAAGCCTGTTCATCGAGCTGATGGCGCCGTGAACCTCATTGGGAAACTGCCCGTGCCTCGTATGTGGTGTCAGTAGCATTTTACCGAATCCAGCTGGTATGAAACGCGAGGTTCACGGCGCCATCAGCTCGATGAACAGGCTTTGTGTGAAATATAACAGAGTCTAGAACTGCTTTTAGTGTCCTTGTGGGCTAGCCGGTAAGCGTTCCCTAGGGCCACCCAGTAGGTCGAGGGTTCGATTCCATGCTGGTGAGGTCGTTGATTATATGTTCAAAGTCCGCGTGTTAAATGGACTAAAAATGAAGTATATATATATATATATATATATATATATATATATATATATATATATATATATATATATATACATGAAGTATATATATATATATATGCAAGTAAATCACTGTAGGTGCGCGTGATCTAGGTATATGCTGATAACCACCAGGAAAGAAGAAAACACGAAGTTCCCAAGCGCTTTCGTGTAATTCATCTTGTTCTGCATTACTCTATCTAGTCTGTACTCACCCCTGAAGATGTGAATTACACGAAAGCGCTTGGGAACTTCGTGTTTTCTTCTTTCCTGGTGGTTATCAGCATATATATATATATACTAAAACCGCTAGAAATTCGCCAGACATCAGTTAAATCCGAAAAAAACGCTAGCAGCTAAACAGCAAATTTACCAGCTAGAATGAAGGGTCAAAAACATTTAGATTTGGAGGAAAAACCGCTAGAATGGCAACAATGTCGATGACTCGATGAACTACGAGCCTATTAATATATTTATATACACCGATGTCAATAATAACTTTTTTTTATTAAATGTAAATCTACTATAACATTTCCATTAGTTATAAGCTGTTCTTTGTTACTAGCTTTCATTGTCCAGTGTTAGTACAGGAGGAAACCACAGAATACTTATGATTAGTTTCAAATTCAATGGCTGATTTTTATATATACAGTACGTTATACACAATTGAGAATTCATGATGATTAGAAAGTAAAAGTATTAATATATAGCCCATGGTAAAAGAACGCGAAAATAATTGCTTGTAGACGCGTAAACAAAAAAAAAAGTACCATCGTAATTAGTCAAGACAATTTTGTACGTTGGTCAATGTATGTAAGTACCACGAACACAATCATTAATCGTTTTTTTAAAGCAACTTGAATATTTCAAACTTAATTTAACGTATTTATCTTATGTTATTTGTTCTGAAGTTAAATTTAGTTTGATTTCATTTCAATTTTCGATTCATACGACAAGAGTAATAAATGGGTATTGTGATGTTCGTGGTATGCTTGTAGCATTACGTAGATTAATAGTGAGTTTAGTCAACTTTGTGATCGAAGCGGCAGAGCCAGTCCCGTGACATGCAGGCGCCATACTGATAATGATACGAGGACCCTCTCATTAATTAAGGTTTCTCCATATAATGTGAGTAACAGCATGGCCCTTGATTGGCCAAACTCACTTTCTACGATTGAACCGTCACGTGCTGGCATCTGGTGGATTTCTTTTACAACTACAACCTTTTTATTCCTAAACGGTTGTGGTAAATTTCAAGTTTTGTGTAAATTTGTGATCCATTTTTCTTTTCTTTTTACTATTTATATAAATAAATAATTTGACATTAATTAAAGTATAGTTGACGACACTAGATGAGTTAATATTATTATCTCTGAACCACACAAATAACAAAAATTTGTTCTGTCAAACCAGACTTATAAGAAAAGATCCTAGTTCTCCAAGATGAGGGTTTTCTAAGCTTCCAAATGCTGGCAAAAGAAAGATGATATTTTTTTAACCCTTTTAATTCCTACGTATGAGTGTTAATTTTGTTTACTTTGTAGTGGATTCCTCCCCTACAAACGCTTTAGTCGCTGAGTAGCCGACCCCGCGAATTCCCCAGTGTATGCCTCGTGGTCTAGGTCAACCAGTGCCGCCTTACATGACGGAGGTCAACTATTAAGCCACGCCTACCTCCACTATATAAGATCTCACCTCGTGGTGACCTACCTCTTTCTACCTACAGCCAGTCTTCAAGCAACAGCTCCTCCTCCACTCCTGCCTGGCGACCCACAAGCTGTCCTCCTCTGAGCACCCTCACCAACCAGCTCTCTCTACATCACGCTTGTAACCACGCTGCCACTTCCCAGCACCAAGCTGTACTGTACATCCAATACAACATGTATACAGAGAGCACATTGTGAGTTTCCTTTCTCCATCCCATCCTGAGTGTGAACCAAATATCACGTATCCCACAACTTCTCCCAAAGTTGATGCTTGATAAGGCCATCCCTGATTCCTGAAAAGCTTGGTCACTGTAACACCACAATACCAACCCCTGACGGAGATAGTTGTATTAATCAATATGTAAAACCTGATTATGGTTACTATTAAGTATATGTATTAATTTTAACGTCCTCTTCGTTTTTTTTACAGGGAAATACGTTTTTCTGGTGTATTTTGCTGTGCTTTGTTTAAGTCTGACTGATTTTCTTTGGAAAATCTCCATTTATGAGAATATGTCAGACATTTTATAAAGATATGGAGAATTTACAAAGAAAATGATAGTCAGATTTAAACAAAACACACCAAAATACACCAGAAAATATATTTTCCTGACTGCAAACTAACCTAAACTAATCCAGGAGCAGGAGTATGAGAGCCATTGGTCATATTGAGGGTGGGGAGGTGGTAGATACGGAGGTGATGTCGAGACGCTCGTGATACAATTGTTTTCATCGAGTTTAACTTTCGACATTACCTCCAAGAATGTTGAAAGGTAACCTAAACTACATCTGAAGCCCAAATAACTAAACATTAACTCTTTATACAGAAACTGGCGGGGACGTTAAAACGAATCTTAACCAACAATTGGCGCCATATAATGGTCATTAATTACTCCATAGCCACATATTTGCCAAGTCCAGCTGAATTATTGTACACTTTCATGCATGTGGATAAATAAACTAATTTAATATAATTATAATTTAATATCAATGTAATTATCTATATTTCTATATATCTACTCACCCACCTATCCGACTATCTATCTCTCTATGATGATTTACTGAACTAATACCTATCCATCGATTCGAAGCAGGTCGTTTTCGGATCAAGGAGTCGAAATTAGTGGAGGAGTCAGTAGTGAGCTTGAACCAGTAGTGTGTGGAAGTGCTGACAGGGGGAATTGACAATCACAGAAAGAACTCGGTGTTACATAAAGGTGACAGGAGAAAATGACAGCTCACTTCGAGGTTAATATGTAGTAGTTGCCAACACCTACCTATACATGGAGTCTTATATAAGGAAATCGAACAAAAAATAAATAATAAATACCTAAACAAAAATACTTTATTATATTACGCGTCCATCGCAAATTTGTTTCTAGTATTTTCACCCAAAATACTGGTTGTTCAAAGTGGGCAGGGCTTTGAAATAGACGGAAATGTGGGGTAAAATACTGAAAACAATCCTTTGAAAACCTTACCCAGCCTTTTCTAATTTAGAGTTTATGGGCGCTTCATCTGAACACCGAAAAAATTTCCATCACATAACTGAACACCGAAAGCACGAATAAGATAAGCTTTTTATAGGTTAGGAGAATATTTAAAAGTTAAAAGTTCCATTATTTTTTTAATTTAAAGTTGGAAAATATTTTTTAAATATTTTTGTATTTAAAGTTTTTGAATTCAGATATTTCTAAATATATTTCATTAAAATATCTTAATTAGAAAAAAAAAATTAAAAATTATTTGTCACCCTTACGGCGTGATACAATATAACGTGTGTGCCGAATATTTTTTTTTTGGGGGGGGTGTACGACCATTACGAACGATCAGTAAACAGATTCTTGTCTCCTTCTAACAAAACAGTGACACAGGAGCCTGAAAATCGTGGTGCAGCACTTGCCAGACTGACAGAGACTGATTTTTCACATTGGTAAGGACTATAAATGCCCATAGTGGTAGAAGACACATTACTGTACCTGAGAGTTGCGGTGCAGTGTTGTGTGGTAGGCAGGCCACGGTGTTGCTAGTATTGGTGCCGGTGAGAGACTGAGGCCAGGTCAAGGAAACCTATATACTTTCCTTGGGCCAGGTTGTGCTCGTATCACTGTGTGATAGAGGTTTAAGATCACTTCACCTGCCGATCCTCCTCGTTCCCACACACTAAAACACTCCTATTTGAAGCCCAGCCCGACCCTCCTACTGAATCACCTGTCCCAAACCCTACTTGACTAAACAGTGAAGCAAATTGTTTTAAATACAATCGCCTTTATAATTATGTTGTTGGCAACAACAAAAAGTTTCACCTAAATAAAAATGTTATACAATGTAATATTTAAGACATTTTCTCTTTAAATTGAGAAAAATATAATGTGTACAAAATTGCCCGGCCTGTAGCCTGACTATAGATGGATTGATGTAAAACTGTTCAATTTTGCACCGTACACATTTCATAAAGTATATACGGTCCCAGATGTTACTGTTGGGGTACTGTACATTTTGCAATTATTTATACAGGTTTCTATAACTTTAATTATCGTATCATATTCACTGCTACATAATTCAGATATTGAAAACAGTTGAACATACGATAATACATATGTTAACTCTACATAAATTGCCTGTCAATGCAATAACTTCAACTGATTAATACAACAATATACAGGTCTACATTTTACTGCATTTCTATTACAATCCAACACTGGTGAACAAAGCTCAGGATAATGACAGTAATACAGATTGGTAATTTTTTATTCTACACAAGAAATAAAATCTTGTGTCAGTAAATAAATTATAAAATATCTCATAAAAAAACTTACATAAAGGGATAATAACAATATACAAATTCAATACATTATGATTGTATATAAAACGAATAGGCACACATTATGGCAATAGTGTCAATGACCAAACTCACGATTGTTACTGAAAACGAGATTAAGGAAGTGATTAAAAGCTATTAATTTATCTAATTTATACATTCCACTCAGTTAACGAGTATCCTACAGTAATACAGAGTTCTTTATCATTACACTATTTTACTTCAGAAGTTAGAGAAGTAAACACGTATAAAGTGAGATGATAAATTTTCTGAACAGCCGTGAGTTTGGGGGCAGCGAGTCGGAAGTGGCATTTTGGTTTCTGGTGACAAAATAGGAAGAAGATTATCACTGGAAAATTGTCTGCACCCAACACAGTCGAGAGAGCTTCACCCCCTCCAGACCTGTAAGGAAATTGATCACACAGTGTCTTTCTCTTCTTCTTTTGATCTGTCACTGTCATTCACCTGCTTTTTTTCTGTTTTCAAGCGCATGGGATACTTTTCACGTCCCACTGGTAGCAGCATCAACATATCACTGGGCACAAGGCATATCATTTACTATAGTGACCAACACAAACCTACATCAAACAAAACTCTTCCAGACACTGACTAAGTTAAGACTGGGCAATACCATGACTGATTGGCTATACTTTTCCATTATTTTCTTTGTTCTATAGACCCAAAACATTAAGTAACTCGCCGTCTTCTCCGTTCTTCAAACCTAACCAACCATAAATTTTCCATCCCTCTTAAGTCTTGAAAATCAATCTCATCACATTCTAATACAAGGGAAGAATACAGAATTACCGAGTTATATTTCCTGGGTTAAAAATAACAAACTCCAATAAAAAAAAAATTGGTAGACGTAACCTGAATTGACACTGTAGGGTTCAGTAGTTTTGTGTGAAATTAATTAGCAATAACTCACTATTACAGAATATCATGGTTTGGATTATATAAAAATACATTATGATTAAATTTTCTGGTCTAAAGATAATTTATTTTGAAATCTACCTTATTGATTTTTTATAGAATGGACAGGTAATGGTCACTAACAATTTGACCATATCAATACCCTACAATTTGTAATTCTTTAAAAAAAATAATATCACAAGTCTTTAAATAATCAGTTTGTTTACTATATTTGTGAAGACTGTAGAGAAAGTACTGTCATCTTGCCACACCTTGACTCGCTACAATAAAGTATAAAAAAGATCACAGATTCTAGATGCCTGTCCCACCAAGTGCTCCTGTAATCACGCTAGTTTCCCGCCCTCTTCACCATCTGACAGGTAAACAGTATAGGTGTAAACAAAGGCCATGACCTGATGTTATAAATTCTTACAGACAAAGGTGTAAATACAGAGGCTGACCTGTTTGTGTGAGGAGAATGGAACCTTCAACATTATTATTCTTTTTAATTTGTGCAGAGTTTAAGATTAATTAATGGCCGTAAAGGGTGTGAAAGAGACGCCTCATGTTCTTCAAGCTTGATAAATACTGTTTCACTACCAAATAGATTTGTATCGCTACTTCACTTTATTCAAATGTTTAGGGCTGAGGAAACTTTCAAAATTACGGATCTGTTAAGAGTGGTTCATGAGGAAGCTGTTGCTGTAGCTTGTAAGAGACTGCATATATATCATTGCCTGTAACCATTTCTGTACATGTAAAGTGTAATATTCAGTGAGAAGATGATGTGGCTGGTCAAAGTTTCTCAGAATGACATTCGAGAAGTTTAACAGTACTATATTTACGAACCATGCATAAGTAATCTGAGAGACAGGCATCCTTGGTACCAGACCTTCACGAAAGGCTTGGTGTGTGGTATAGAGTCATGCATCTGCTGGAAGAGACTTGATGGAACTATGGTCTGGCTAACTGTGTCTCCTACTGTACCCACACGTGCCACATACTAAGGCCAACACCTGTCAGATGCTAGGACCAATGACTGTCAGCTGCTAGGAACAATAACTACCAGATGCTAGGACCGATGACTCAGATGCTAGGACCAATGACTGTCAGATGCTAAGAATAATGACTGCCAATTGCTACGACCAATGACTGTCAGATGTTAGGACCAACATCTAGTAGATCTTAAGGGCCCAAAAGAATCTACACTTGGTAACTGGTCATCAAGAAAACAGGTGTAACCAATGAGAGCAACGGTAAACATAGGGGGGGGGGGGGGGGCAGGTATGGCCTGGTATGGTGGTAGACAGCCATGATGGTAGTGTGTTGTGGTAGATGGTTAAATGTTCATGGGCCCCTTTATGAGAGGACAATGGTAACAACAATGGTCGTCGTTTGGGAGGATAATAAGGAAAAATATTCTGGTAGTCATCAGATGAATGGTAGCAGTGGTTGCAGGAGCATGGTTGCCAGACATGGTAGTTAATGCCAGTCAGGAACAAGTCATGGGTCAGGAATGGTAGGACATTTGATAGTATGGTGAAGGTCAACCACAGTGGTGACCCTGACCCTCAGAGGTGGTTCTTAGAGACCAGGTGGTGGAGTATATATGGTAGCCAATGATGGTAGTAGCTGTCAGGAGAATGGTAGCAAGGTTGTGGTAACAGTTGTTAGGAACACCGGATTACAGCAACAGTCAAGCATGGCAGAGAGGACAATCAATAGTAGGTTCAATTGTAATGTGTGTGGGGGTGGGGTGGGGGGAGTAGGCTATCGCAAACACGTTGGTGAGTGTCATGATCATTAACAGAATGGTATAGTAGTCACTGGTAACATTGTAGCGATATGGTCTTCTGGTAGGTACTGAATTTATGGTAGTGGCCAGGCAGGAGAGTAACAGTGTAAATATTAGTAGAGGCCAAGCAGAGTGTGTGTGTGTGTGTGTGTGTGTGTGTGTGTGTGTGTGTGTGTGTGTGTGCTCTTAGGAACATGGTGGCTATAGTCTAGGAGAGGGAAAGTATGATGCATTTGGGAGTTGAGGTGTGATGGTGTGGTAGTCCTGGTAATGATGGTGTCTTACATAGTATACTGGTAGTCCTGGTAATGATGGTTTCTTACATAGTATACTGGTAGTCCTGGTAATGATGGTGTCTTACATAGTATACTGGTAGTCCTGGTAATGATGGTTTCTTACATAGTATACTGGTAGTCCTGGTAATGATGGTGTCTTACATATTATACTGGTAGTCCTGGTAATGATGGTGTCTTACATAGTATACTGGTAGTCCTGGTAATGGTGGTGTCTTACATAGTATACTGGTAGTCCTGGTAATGATGGTTTCTTACATAGTATACTGGTAGTCCTGGTAATGATGGTACTGTTCAAAAGGTGCAGTTGAGAACACTTACAAATTTATCTGGCAATAAGAAACAAAAAGGCACATATTGTACTGTATGCAAGTATAACAAACATTCTTTACGATTTTTGAGGCACTGTTTCAATTTTATATCACTTAACTCTGGGAGCTTAGAAGTAAATTTGGGATATATAAAAATTTCAAACAATTATATGATAGGGATAAATGATTTTCCATAAAAAAATAATGACCACATGTACATACTGTATATATATAAAATGAGACTCTGATTGCCATTTTGTAAAGGCACAATTGTCATATACTGGACAATATATTACAAACCACATTTTTTTAACTTCTCTTACGAAACTAAAACTTGTTGACATTGCCAATCGCAGGTAAACTCTGTTGGCTGCCTAAATATTCATGTGAGTGTGTATATGTCATTCTCAGTTTATTTTGAAGATTCTTGGAGCAAAAAATACCAGGATTGATCACTCAAATATTTACCCTGAATTTGAGCATGATAAGGCACCCCTAGAAATAGTTTTTAAAGCATGTTTTGTCTATCATGCAGCAAATGTAGAAGGTTAGTGTACAGTATACAGGACCCCGTTTATGTACAGGGATACAGCATAAGAAAAGGATGAATCCACATTACTGGCATACAATGTTACACTGCCTGGCATACTTAGTGGCATTATACATCCTGTCTACATAGTTACTGAAAATGTGGCTTTTGATGCCAGGATCCAACTATTGCCCAAACAATATTGTTTATCTCCTGGAAATACACTTGTAGGCTGTTGGTTCTCTTTGCAGACTCACAGGTACAGAACAACTGTTGCATCACAGATTTCATGAAGCAAATATTTCCTCATTTTATCACTGGTGAACTTTAAACATTGGAACTTTTTTCAATGCCAAAGTTATTCCTAAATATCACTTTGTATATGTTGTTGCATAATGTTTCTCTATAATCGGTAGTGAACAGATAAGGTCCAGACAGACGATGCTATTTGCTGTAACAAGGACTGGCACTACGGAAAAGGAAAATGATGTGATGAAAGTACATATGGTGAGGGTGTACACTGTACAGGTGCACAACATGAGAAGTTGCTACTGAAAGTGTACACAATAAGTGAACATCAATGGTACTTAATGATGATGAACGCGACAAAGATGCAAGTTATGGGGATGCACATGACAAAGGTACACACAGCAAATATGCTCATCGTGAAGGTGCTTGTGGTGAAAGCGTGTACTACACAGGTACACACTACACTGGTGCACGGAGATGAGTGTGCACACACTGCAGATGCATTACAACTGTGCATGCTACAAAGCAGCATCTGGCACTGTATGCAGGGCGACGGTAGCATTACTTTGGTAAACGGAGGAGTAAGTTATTTGATGCATGCTGCACATGGGAATCAGCTCACCGTTTTGGCACTGCAAACTTGGCACAGGTGAGTAGGCACACGTCTTGCCCAGGGCTGCATTAGAATTGGCACTGGGCTGTTCACAGCAGCACCCGGGTCTTGTCCCTGGTGGCACCAAAATTACAGGGGCTCACATTATTTGGCACTGGTACAATTTTTTGCTATAGTCACTGGCACAACACTGGGCGAGGCGCAGACACATTTTAGCTTCACTAAAAGAAACCCGGGTTAGTGTGCTCTATGATACAGCGCCGGCAGTACTTTTTAACTGTCCTATAACCCTCAATGGTCACTTGGCAGTCCTGGATATTGAGCTGCTGAAGGCCACGGCAGTAGTACGCAATGTACTGAACACCACGGTCAGTGATCATGTCACAAGACTTCACCGATAGCTTCTTCAAGTTTGGGCAGTGCTCTGAAATGAGTTTCATGCCATTATCAGTGACGTCACATTTGCCGATATCAAGTGCACGTAGTCTCGGGCATGACCGAGCCACCATCTCCATGGAATCGTCGCTGACCGCTTCACAGCCTCGCACATTAAGGTAGCGAAGCTTGTAGCAATGGCGAGCTATCTGCTTGATGCCAGCATCACTGATCTGGTCACACTTGGCCACACTTAGGTAGCGGAGGTTGGGCCCTAACTTGGCTAGTTCGTACATGCCGAAGTCGGTGATCTGGACACAGTCAGATACGCTCACTTCCCGCAGCATGAGGCAGTAGCTGGCCATGTGCTTCACTCCCGTATCTGCAACAATTACACATTATATTAATATTTGGCAGTATACACGAAAGGTATGCAGGTAACAAAGTAGCTTAAACCTAAAGTTAAGTGAAACACACAGGAACCCTAGACGTACAATTACTGACTTAAAAAACAAAATCCAATGAAACCAGGAAACCAGTATAGTACTGTATGTTGAAATCAGTTGTCGATAAACAAATAAAAGACACAACAATGGCCCAAAAGTTGATTAAGTCCTCTCACTTCACACCCTAACATCACTTGGGACTTGGGGAACACCTTTCATACTAATACTACATCACTTGGGGCTGGGGACTAATCTTTAATATTAATACATCTCCTGTAGCTGGGGGCTGACCTATATTAATACATTTCCTGTAGCTGGGGGCTGATCTATAATATTAATACATCTCCTGTAGCTGGGGGCTGATCTATATTAATACATCTCCTGTAGCTGGGGCTGATCTATAATATTAATACATCTCCTGTAGCTGGGGCTGATCTATAATATTAATACATCTCCTGTAGCTGGGGGCTGATCTATAATATTAAAACATCTCCTGTAGCTGGGGGCTGATCTATAATATTAATACATCTGTAGCTGGGGGCTGATCTATAATATTAAAACATCTCCTGTAGCTGGGGGCTGATCTATAATATTAATACATCTCCTGTAGCTGGGGGCTGATCTATAATATTAATACATCTGTAGCTGGGGGCTGATCTATAATATTAATACATCTCCTGTAGCTGGGGGCTGACCTATATTAATACATCTGTAGCTGGGGCTGATCTATAATATTAATACATCTGTAGCTGGGGGCTGATCTATAATATTAATACATCTCCTGTAGCTGGGGGCTGATCTATAATATTAATACATCTGTAGCTGGGGGCTGACCTATATTAATACATCTCCTGTAGCTGGGGCTGATCTATAATATTAATACATCTCCTGTAGCTGGGGGCTAATCTATAATATTAATACATCTCCTGTAGCTGGGGGCTGATCTATAATATTAATACATCTCCTGTAGCTGGGGGCTGATCTATATTAATACATATCCTGTAGCTGGGGGCTGATCTATAATATTAATACATCTCCTGTAGCTGGGGGCTGACCTATATTAATACATCTGTAGCTGGGGCTGATCTATAATATTAATACATCTCCTGCAGCTGGGGGCTGACCTATAACATTAATACATCTCCTGTAGCCCTGTAGCTGGGGGCTGATCTATAATATTAATACATCTGTAGCTGGGGCTGATCTATAATATTAATACATCTGTAGCTGGGGGCTGACCTATATTAATACATCTGTAGCTGGGGGCTGATCTATAATATTAATACATCTGTAGCTGGGGGCTGATCTATAATATTAATACATCTCCTACAGCTGGGGGCTGACCTATAACATTAATACATCTCCTGTAGCCCTGTAGCTGGGGCTCATCTATAATATTAATACATCTCCTGTAGTTGGGGGCTGATCTATAATATTAATACATCTCCTGTAGCTGGGGGCTGATCTATAATATTAATACAGTACATCTGTAGCTGGGGGCTGACCTATAATATTAATACATCTCCTGTAGCCCTGTAGCTGGGGGCTCATCTATAATATTAATACATCTCCTGTAGCTGGGGGCTGACCTATAATATTAATACATCTGTAGCACTGTAGCTGGGGGCTGATCTATAATATTAATACATCTGTAGCTGGGAGCTGATCTATAATATAAATACATCTCCTGTAGCTGGGGGCTAACTATAACATTAATACTCCTTCAGTTGCTGGGGGCTAACTATAACATTAATACTCCTTCAGTAGCTGGGGGCTAACTATAACATTAATACTCCTTCAGTAGCTGGGGGCTAACTATAACATTAATACTCCTTCAGTAGCTGGGGGCTAACTATAACATTAATACTCCTTCAGTAGCTGGGGGTTAACTATAACATTAATACTCCTTCAGTAGCTGGGGGTTAACTATAACATTAATACTCCTTCAGTAGCTGGGGGCTAACTATAACAGTAATACTCCTTCAGTAGCTGGGGGTTAACTATAACATTAATACTCCTTCAGTAGCTGGGGGCTAACTATAACATTAATACTCCTTCAGTAGCTGGGGGCTAACTATAACATTAATACTCCTTCAGTAGCTGGGGGCTAACTATAACATTAATACTCCTTCAGTAGCTGGGGGCTAACTATAACATTAATACTCCTTCAGTAGCTGGGGGCTAACTATAACATTAATACTCCTTCAGTAGCTGGGGGTTAACTATAACATTAACACTCCTTCAGTAGCTGGGGGTTAACTATAACATTAATACTCCTTCAGTAGCTGGGGGCTAACTATAACATTAATACTCCTTCAGTAGCTGGGGGCTAACTATAACATTAATACAACTTCAGTAGCTGGGGGGACTTACCTGTTATATTAATACATCTCCTGAGGTAGAGGTGAAGGAGCTGTGGACAGTTCTTGACAATGACCTTGAGTCCCTGGTCCTCAAGGGCGTAGCAGTCTGTCATGTCGAGGTATTGAAGGTAAAGCTGACGGGAGTGCATCGGCTCAGGCTCCACCGTTCCCTGTTGTGTCAGGTGGATGCACGTGATCTGGTGACACCCTGTGGATATAAGGAGAAGGGTTTAGTGGCACTGAAGGTATGGCCTATAATGGGTGTACTGTACTCTATCAGTGTGGTAACTATGACGTTCATGAACAGTATGCCTGACCTACAAGTGAGAGCAGTATGCCTGACCTACGAGTATGAACAGTATGCCTGACCTTTAAATAAGAACATACTGTATAACTAATCTTTAACAAGGAACAATACGCCTGGTACCTATATGGAAAACATGTACTGCATCAGACAAGTACTCTGGGTACCATGACTGGCTGAGGGTACTAACCGCTCTACCTGATCAACCAATAGGAAACACTACATTAACCAAGAATTCAATATAATTTATCATCTACAAATTATGTACAGTATAGTATATGGTCAAGTACAGTAGCGTTATAGTAAGGTAAGACCTCAGTATGTACTTTTAACTAATTAAGTGATTACAGGTGATACTCAAACATCAAATTCTTTTACAATTGTCCAGGAAAATTCCAGACAATCATAGGCTAGGAGAATTCTGGTTGTGTTTTCATATAAACAGCAAAACAACGTAATCAGAGCGAGAGACCAATCACAAACCAGAAGACTCACCGCCTGCACTACTTGAAGAGAACCTCATCTGTAGTATCAATCTCACCTGTGACGTCGAGGTGCTCAAGGTTAACACACTGCGTGACCAGCTCAAAAATACCGACGTTGGTGACATTGACGCAACCCTTGATCTCCAGGTGTCGCAGTTCAGGACACCGTCGACCAATCAACGACAATCCTCGATCTGACAGTCGTGAGCAGCTGTTGAGAATCACCTGGTGGGGAGGGAGAAGTGTTAATTACTCTTACATGATAAGGAAGGAAAGATTTAGTTTATTTGAGTATTCCTGAGGGTCATTCAAAGGTAAAGTTTTAACATACAAAACCGAGATATGATTCCCACAACAGAATTTCTGCTTAATGCCGTGTTCGCTGACTGTGTAGGAGACAACATTACTTCTATTTGTGTGACGTACATAAACATCATAAACCAAGGCCACGAAAAAAAAATAAAACCATTGTCGAGTGACTGTCTGTCTAGGTATAAGAATTAAAACAAAACGAATCATTTGAAAACAGTCCAATATACAAGCCAAGATTACTTTTTTCTTCTTTCTCTTAAGGTACAGCACGAGGTAATGGAAGGGGAGCCAACTGATTTAATCTCGACACTAATATATCTACTCAGACGGGCGTGGCTTGATACACAGAGATAAAGCCAACCCGGGAGTAAGTGATGTTGGGGCACTAGTGTTGTGTTATGGGTGTAGGTGGGTGAAGTGTAATGACTTTTGTGGGTAGTGTTGTGTTATGGGTGTAGTGTAATGACTTTTGTGGGTAGTGTTGTGTTATGGGTGTAGTGTAATGACTTTTGTGGGTAGTGTTGTGTTATGGGTGTACTGTAATGACTTTTGTGGGTAGTGTTGTGTTATGGGTGTAGTGTAATGACTTTTGTGGGTAGTGTTGTGTTATGGGTGTAGGTGGGTGTAATTCTTTTGGGTATAGAGGGAAACTAAGTAACGTAGAGGCAGTATGATGAGTTAGGTGTAGGTACAACTATAACATAATCTAAGAAATGTTTAATCTAATTCATGACACCTGGGTAATTACCACTGATAATTAATAGATGATACAGGTTAGAAGAGGTAATTAATGGATAGCAAATATTACAGGTGTGTAATTAACACACCATAAAAGTAAACAGATGAAAGGTGTTTATAGGTATAATGGAGGTATTGGTGAACAGTGTGGATGGTGACTGACCTTCTCGACGTGTACACAGCCGCCGGAGTCCCTGGCCAGGAGTCTGGTGATCTGCTTGATGGCTCTGTCGGCGTGTATGGCCTCACTGGCCAGGGTGATAGTGGACCAGAGCCGCGGGTCCCACGCCAACACGTACCAACGTCGACACACCCGAGCACACTGACACACCGAGTTGGTCGGCAGGAAGGACAAGATCCGCACCACCAGTTCGTCGCTTAGTTTGTCGAACGGCGACGACCGCGCCACCCGTTTACCTTTGTACGTGGCCAGCAGCTGGTCTGTGCTTTCCAACTGCTGCTGCGGCTGCGGCGTCGTCTGCTGTTGCTGTGGGGGCACCTGCGGCAGCTGCGGTCTCGGGGAGGACCGCGGACACGACGACAATGCAGACAGGTCGAGTGCGGGGAAAGGCGAGGCTCGCACGTCAGACCAGGGCGAGGGCGTGGTACGATCTCTGGTGGGCGTGGTCCGGTCTCTAGTGGGCGTGGTTCGGTCTCTGGTAGGTGTGGTGCGGTCCCTGGTGGGCGTGGGGGTCTGTCTGGTGACGAGGGTGTGGTAGCCCAGGTCGTGACCGGGACTGACACGCCCCAAGGTGCCGCCGCCCACATAAACGGAGGGTGACATGCGGCCCAGTTTGGTGGCGGCGGCAGGGCGGCCCTCCATGGCTTGCGGGCGAGGGGGTGGCGGGCTGAAGGGCGGCGGGGGCGGCGGGTCAGTGGCGGGGTGGCAGCCGGGCGGCGCCTCGCCCACACCCTCACTGTCCTCGTCCTCACGACCCCCCTCACTCACGTCTGTAAACATAAAACAACATCACTTAATAAACCCACAAGGAAACAAACAGTCTATCTCACTCTTCCTGATTTTATAACAACCGTGTCCCTCAATCTATCAATATTTACTTATCCATCCACCCATCCATCCATCCACCCACCCATCCAACCACCCATCCATCCATCCATCCATCTTCAGCACAAACAACAACAGTAAAAACACTACATAAGCCACTAACTCCACACATCTGTCCCTTTGTGTCTGTCAATCTCACTCTCCACCGTCCACAATGTGGGTGGAAGAAAGGCAACACACACACACACACACACACACACACTGTAAGCAACCTCTCATTACACCAATACAAGATCCAATTTCAAGAGAAAGCGTAAACAATTTTTTTTCTACCCATTAACGTCATCATCTCTCTAACTGGCCAGAATTAATCACCAATTCATTATTTACCGTCACACAACTCCTAATTAATATATAAATAATTAACATTGGTCACATAAATAAAATTTTTTAATATATAAATAAATTACTTCGCCAGATATATAAATTGCTTAATTACATATCACCGCGAGTGAGATGCAGTTGCCACCTAATGTTAAAATGGGGGGGTTAATTTTTATTTTCTGGATGCGTGTGTCAGCTCAATGTCTGTCTCTTTTGGGCTGATTAACGTGAGGGAGTTTTATTATTATTATTATTATTATTATTATTATTATTTAAATACGTTTCATTATATTCTATACCTAACCTAACTTAACCTACCCTTTACTTAACTTTATCCAATCTACCTCTAACCTAACCTAACCCGCCAAATCGAAATTTCTCCTGGTTTAACCCACGGTCTTATAATGCAAATTTAGGCCCGGTTTTGAGTCCGGACCCGGTAATATAATCAACTTCATTACAAGATTCAGGGATTCGTTTAAGGTTTCATTTCAGGGATTCATTCAGGGAATCATATAAGGATTCATTTCAGGGGGTTCATTTTAGGATTCATTTAGGGATTCGTTTAAGGATTCATTTCAGGGGTTCATTTCACTTAAGGTTTCATTTCTGGGGTTCAAAGGTGGCACGATACCTTCTGAAGCCGACGATGTGTGTGTGTGTGTGTAAGAGAATTTATCCCTTATACAAAAAAAACTCAATAGAATACTGGATTAATCTCATATTAAAAAAAAAAGTCACTGGATTTATCTTATATTCAAGTGTCAGCCAAGCACACACACACACACACACACACACACATAACTAACATACATGAATATAAATAGAAAAATACTGGTTTCTCATTCTCAAAAGCTCGCCACAATTAGTCTTCTTCCTCTTGAAAGTTAAAACAATAATAAGAATCTACGTTACTGATTCACTTAACACACAACGAGGTTAAACGTACGATACACACACACACACACACACACAAAACGTTAATATTCAAAACACTGAGATTTAAGTAGATACGTTTGTTTAACTTCTAATGAACGTAACTTAAATGAATCATAGGAAAGTTATTTTATCTTACTTTCATTTTCTTTTTTTTTTCGGCAGGGAATTAGGTTAGGTTAGGTTAGGTTGGGTTGGGTTGGGTTGGGTTAGGTTAGGTTAGGTTAGGTTAGGTTAGGTTTGGTTTGGTTGGGTTAGGTTGGGTTAGGTTAGAATACAGTCACACATCTTTAGTTACGACGAATATTCACTAATAGCGAATCACTTTGAGTAGTCGAACCCAGGGCTTATGGTTAAGTGTGGGAGAGGAGAACTAGTTAACACGACCAGTCTCTCAGGAGAACCAGTTAACACGACCAGTCTCTCAGGAGAACTAGTTAACACGACCAGTCTCTCAGGAGAACCAGTTAACACGACCAGTCTCTCAGGAGAACCAGTTAACACGACCAGTCTCTCAGGAGAACCAGTTAACACGACCAGTCTCTCAGGAGAACCAGTTAACACGACCAGTCTCTCAGGAGAACTAGTTAACACGACCAGTCTCTCAGGAGAACCAGTTAACACGACCAGTCTCTCAGGAGAACCAGTTAACACGACCAGTCTCTCAGGAGAACTAGTTAACACGACCAGTCTCTCAGGAGAACCAGTTAACACGACCAGTCTCTCAGGAGAACCAGTTAACACGACCAGTCTCTCAGGAGAACCAGTTAACACGACCAGTCTCTCAGGAGAACTAGTTAACACGACCAGTCTCTCAGGAGAACCAGTTAACACGACCAGTCTCTCAGGAGAACCAGTTAACACGACCAGTCTCTCAGGAGAACCAGTTAACACGACCAGTCTCTCAGGAGAACCAGTTAACACGACCAGTCTCTCAGGAGAACCATTTAACACGACCAGTCTCTCAGGAGAACCAGTTAACACGACCAGTCTCTCAGGAGAACTATTGTACACGACCAGTCTCTCAGGGGTCACTTCGGGGGTTCAGAGGTGGCACGATACTGTTCTCTCTCTCTCTCTCTCTCTCTCTCTCTCTCTGGTGGTGGTGATGGTGACTAAGAGGCCGAGTGGTGGTGGTGGTGAGCAGCAGGCGGGATAGTGAAAGCCGTGAAGCACCAGGTGGGAGCTGAGAACGCCGCGCCACCCTCCAGAGAAAGCTGTTCCTCTCTCCTGTGATCAGCTGATGCCTCTCCCTCACTCCTTCCAATGATCAGCTGATGGCTCTCCCTCACTCCTTCCAATGATCAGCTGATGCCTCTCCCTCACATTTTCCAATGATCAGCTGATGCCTCTCCCTCACTCCTTCCAATGATCAGCTGATGCCTCTCCCTCACACCTTTCAATGAACAGCTGATGCCTCTCCCTCACACCTTTCAATGAACAGCTATTTCTATTTACTGTACTTTGTCTTTCCCTAATTATTTTTTTCCTCCAGGACAAATCTCTCTCTCTCTCTCTCTCTCTCTCTCTCTCTTTGTTCTTCTCTTTCTCCCTTTCTCTCACTCCTCTCTTTGTGTCTCTTTTGTACCTAATAATGTCGCCCGTTCCCTTTAGACTTTAAACACCGGACCCAAAAGTTTGTTCCTCTACCCAATAACACACCAGAACGACTAATATGAACACACCACAAATTATACAGTTTTAGCTCGTCTATGAACCAAGAAATGCGGTAATAAAAACAGATGTTTGGCTAATAACGCGCGAAACGAATACAGGTCGAATGCGCCCCAAAAAATTATCGAAGCTAAAGGAATCATAAACTCAGTACAGTATTTAATAACATGTAAGGATGATTGACTGTTATTAATACTCCCCTAAAAAATATTCACCTACTCATAGCGCGTCCCCACGAAGTGTTTTACTTTTATCTGTAAGCACACGATAATGATTTGAACAGAATGAACGCACCAAAACACAGCAACGCTCACCTGAATGAACGCTCACCTGAAGTTATCGGATCTCAACGAGTCTAAGTAAACGTCAAATACCCAGTAACACACAAGATTCATCGACAGTACAATCGCGCCAAAACATCCGAGTATATCTTAGCCTGCCCACCGTGCACGAGGCCTGCAGGTACGGGCGGGAGGCGGGTATGTTCCCCAAGACATTCTACTCTGGTGCTACAAACGAGAAACGTTTTTGTGGAAACTGTCAATGAGTTGGCAGGTTCTGGCGATGACAGGAACGAGTTTGCTGCTCCTGATGAAGACAGACGAGTTTCCTGGTGAAGACAGGAACAAGTTTGGTGCTGATCTCGGTGGAGACAGGCGAGTCTCAAGGATTTGGGCTGAAGAGAGGATCAAGTTTGATGATCTTGGCACTTGGTGTTTTAAGAGTTTTGTGAAGACCGAATCAAAGTTTGGCGAGATTAGAGACTAGAGTATATGGGTAATGTCACTGAGGACACAAAACAAAGAACTAGTGTAAAAAACAAAAACAAGCAGTAATGAGAAACACTAAGGTACCAGAAAGATGCTGGAGGCCTTTGAAATGTGGTGTTATAGACGAATGCTAAGAATAAACTACACTGACAGGCAAACATTAGCAAAACCTTCAAGAAAAATACTTAAAATGTACAAAAAAAAAGGAAAAAAATACGATACTTCGGTCATATAATTAGTGATGGGGGAATAATAACAGAAATATTAATAGACAAAGTTGAGGGGTAGGAGAGCTAGAATGGACGAATGAAATAAAAAACTGGGTCCCCCAAAGAGATACAAAACCTTGGAGGATTGATAAAAACAGCCCCCAAAACGTTTAGAGTGAAGGACGGTGGTCGCCAACCCTCAGATCAGTTCACATACTAGGATCAGATCACACTAAGCTCACTTGGGATACTTTGAGATTAACTAGTAGAGACTTATGGTAGTGAGGACCTAGGGAAGAAAAACAAGAGTGCAATGAAAACAGTAAACAGAAACACCAATAAATGAGAAATAAAGGAAGAGGATAGAAGAATAAGGAAGAGAAATATATGATAAAGACGTTTAAGAGAGGAGAATCGGGAATAAACAGGGAATGAAGTAGAAGAGAATAACAAGAGAATTGGGAGTAAGTAGGAAGAATAATAAAATGAGAAATGTGAAGAAGAGAGGAGAAGGAAGAAGATAAAGAATAAGAAATATGGTTGAGGAAGATGGTGAGAAAGATGTGAATAAGAGGTGATGAAACAGGTAATCTATCACTAGCTGAGGAAGACGGACCATAACGGATTAATACACCAACGCTTATTATACACAATACCGAACAGAATATACACACACTATAAACAATAATACACACAGAGAGAAGACATGGTTAAAAGAAAAGGTGTATAAAATATTGATAAAAGTGAGAGAAGAAGAAGTAGTGATGATGATAATAAACTGTAAGGAAACGGAAGAGTGTTAGGGCAGGGCACACCACCGTAGGCCTAGCTGGCATACCGCAGTGGCCATCCATCCTCCGAAACGTACCATTCGTTCATGACTTCGCCTTCGTCATCTTATCACATACACATACATTAAATTTGTTTTATTATCTAGCAAATTTATATAATATTTAAATTAACGAATATGGATTTATTAATACATAGGATGTATTTTTTTGACATAATTGACACGTATTTTTTTTATATAAGGTGAGAATTATAAGACGAAGTCAGAGTCAGGTGGGGTTACGGAGGCGCGCCATCAGGGGAGGACGGGAGGGGCAGCGTCCGAGGGTGAGGAATGTGGCGTGAGTCTCCTGTTGTTGTTGTTGTTGTTGGTAGTAGTGGTGGTGGTGGTGACACTGTTGTTGTTAGTGGTGGTGGTGGTGGTGGTGGTGACACTGTTGTTGTTAGTGGTGGTGGTGGTGGTGATGCTGTTGTTGTTGGTGGTGGTGGTGATGCTGTTGTTGTTGTTGGTGGTGGTGGTGGTGGTGATGCTGTTGTTGTTGTTGGTGGTGGTGGTGGTGTGGTGGTGATGATGCTGTTGTTGCTGGTGGTGGTGGTGGTGATACTGTTGTTGCTGTTGTCCGTAGTGGTGTTGATACGGCATCTTATTGTTTTTGAAGTTGTTTATCATTACTGCAGTGTTCTTGTTGGTGTTGTTCTTGTTCTTATTACTGCTGTCGTCATTGTTCTTGTTGCTTTTGTTATTGATAATGTCACTTCCAAATCTCACCTGTGACGTCATGTGTCTAAGAGAGACTAGTTGAGTATGTGGGACTTGGTCAAACACCTTGGAGAGAGAGGTTGTCACCTAGGAGGACTCTTCACTTCACGAACCCTTACGAACCTTTACGAACACTTACGAACACTTACGAACCCTTACGAACCTTTACGAACCCTTACGAACCCTTACGATCCCTTACGAACCCTTACGATCCCTTACGAACACTTACGAACCCTTACAAACCCTAGCGAACACGAGACATGACTCACTATACGAATGACACAAAGATGGCTACGAAACTACTGAGAAATTTGACCGTATATATGTTCCTTTAAGAAGATCTAAGAACCAAGACATTTTATACATGTAATTACGCTTCATGATCTGTCAGAAAATTTATCAAATGTGGTGTGTAAGTGACGAGCTGAGCTAGTAAACATTGTCAGTCAACCAATCAGAAAAAAGGGAGGAATTGGGTTAAAAAAGTCGTTTATATTTAATTTAATTTTGTTCTCATGTTGGATAAATTAGTTCACCAAAGTTTGTTAAAAAAAATGGAATTCGTTTTCATTATTTTAAGTTTAATGTTAAGTAATTTTTATGCCATTGTGTGTGTGTGTGTGTGTGTGTGTGTGTGTTTGTGTGTGTGTGTACGACATTAAAACGCAGATTCTCAAAGGTTCTAATGTAAACTTTTCGTCGTAAATTTGGGGAATGGAAGACCCAAGTTCAACCACAAACCAACTCACCCCAAAAATAACACCAAAATAACACTAAAACTATCTCAACTATACACGGTAATATAAGTCAATCAAAATAAACCTTACGTTAACTATTTCCCATAAGTGAAGACATGGCAATTTATGGTTCCTTTAAATAGAAAACAATAACAAAACAACAACAAAGTTTCAACCCTAATGGCGTCAAAACAACACTGAGACTGGATGAACACAATTCATCTTAAGTTACGGGGGTTAAAAAATAAGAATAGCTTTACGAATCTCTAGTGAAGACCCAAGCGAGCGAGAGAGAGAGAGAGAGAGAGAGAGGCCAGTCTCTTTATCCGAGCCAGACAGCGAGCACCTGCGATGTATTATAATCACCTTTAATGAGTTCCCGGGGCTCTAAATGAGTCATTGTGAGCACTGCCACAGTTACCCCCAACAGATTAAACATGACTGCTGGAATTTTAAGTTAGTTTTAGTAGTGAAAATAAAATAATAAAAACTACAAGTACAATAATAATAATAATAATAATAATAATAATAATAATAAAGCAAAGTTTGTACACACAGTAGGGCGCAGGTGTGTGTGTTGTTACGAACCACGCCACCAATTGTCATGATTTACCTACCCAGCACTACGAACCACGCCATCTATTGTCCTGATCTACCTACCCAGCAACGCCATCTAGGGACGAAACACGAGTATGACTAGTCATACTCGTGTTTCGTCCCTAGATGGCGTTGCTCGTGGTGCTGGGTAGGTAGATCAGGACAATAGATGGCGGGATTCGTAAATAGTGTGTACCAGTCAAGAGACCAGGTAAGATTTCTTCTTAGGGTGGTGGGGGAAACGGGGGGGGGGGGCGAGGGAGGGGGTCAAGGGGTTATGGGTGGGGTGAGAGAGAGAAGGAAGAGGAGACAGAGACAGGGGGCGGGGGTGGGGGGGGGGGGTTGGGGGGTGTAAGGATAGGCCTATAACACCACCACACCCGAGAAGGGATTTAAACCGTGAACTATCCTCTCCTCTTCCTAGGGTCCGGCCGTCACCCTCTGCTGAGTGAAGGTCGGATAGTTTCTTTTTATGACGAATAGTAAATAAAAATACTAACAACAACAGCAACAACGACAACAATAACAACAACAACAATAAAAACAACAACAATAATAATAATAATAATAATAATAATAAGAACAACAACAACAATAATAACCAAAAACAAATAATAACAACAACAAAAGGTGAGGTGTTCCCTAACAGAGCAGGTAACCCAGACCAGCAGTGGCCGCGTCAGGACATATGGTTCATGGGCTCGTAACTCTGTCCAAAGTCGACCCAAAATACTGATCATCGGCTTCTAGTCTAGGCCAAGGAGGATTAATACACACACAGATACACACACATACACACATAGATACACACACACACACATACACATATAGATACACACAGATACACACACTAAGACTTCGTTCACAATAAGGTATTGAGTGAGACCAGACACTGCATTCAATCAACTTCACTTCTTCAACAGTAAAGTCAGGTGGCCTCCGTTCAATGCCGGGGAGAGAGAGAGAGAGAGAGCTGTCTTCATTGGGCCACCGCACCATTTACACAGAAGCGGACAATTGATAACTCTTTCGCTGCGACAAATTTAATACCGTTGTCATAGAGGTGTTGTCATGGAGGTGTTGTCATAGAGGTGTTGTCATGGAGGTGTTGTCATAGAGGTGTTGTTCATAGAGGTGTTGTTCATTGAGGTGTTGTCATAGAGGTGTTGTCATAGAGGTGTTGTTCATTGAGGTGTTGTCATAGAGGTGTTGTCATAGAGGTGTTGTCATAGAGGTGTTTTTATAGAGGTGTTGTCATGGAGGTGTTGTCATGGAGGTGTTGTCATAGAGGTGTTGTCAAAGAGGTGTTGTAATGAAGGTGTTGTCATAGAGGTGTTGTCAAAGAGGTGTTGTCATAGAGGTGTTGTCATAGAGGTGTTGTCATGGAGGTGTTGTCATAGAGGTGTTGTCATAGAGGTGTTGTCATAGAGGTGTTGTCAAAGAGGTGTTGTCATAGAGGTGTTGTCATGGAGGTGTTGTCATGGAGGTGTTGTCATAGAGGTGTTGTCATGGAGGTGTTGTCATAGAGGTGTTGTCATAGAGGTGTTTTTATAGAGGTGTTGTCATGGAGGTGTTGTCATGGAAGTGTTGTCATGGAGGTGTTGTCATAGTGGTGTTGTCATAGAGGTGTTGTTATAGAGGTGTTGTCATAGAGGTGTTGTCATGGAGGTGTTGTCATGGAGGTGTTGTCATAGTGGTGTTGTTATAGAGGTGTTGTCATAGAGGTGTTGTGTGTTGTCATAGAGATGTTGTCATGGAGGTGTTGTCATGGAGGTGTTGTCATGGAGGTGTTGTCATAGAGGTGTTTTTATAGAGGTGTTGTCATAGAGGTGTTGTCATAGAGGTGTTGTCATAGAGGTGTTTTTATAGAGGTGTTGTCGTAGAGGTGTTGTCACAGAAGGAGGACAGGAGAAGGACAGCAAGAGGACAGAAGGAGGACACCCAGGGGAGAGATCTGACAGTACCTTCCCTCTCCAGGTACAGCGAAGGATAACAAGCCAACTCAGGACCAGGTATGAGAAGAACCACCCTGAGACAGCTGAGTACACAAGACCCTCGGCAGGTACACTACTGACGGGGGGGGGGGGGGGGGAATACCCAGGGAATTATCCAGGACCCTTCTTCAACCCCCTGCTGCAGCGCCCCCGCCAGGCAGACCCCATGACCACCACCTCCTCCCCACCACCACCCCTAGGGAGGAGGAGGAGGGCACAAGGCCAGCTGAGAGGAGGGAGGTAAGGAGGTTTACAAGGAGAGGTTAGACTCCTGTTGTCATGGTGACGGGATGCTGTAAGCCTCTCTCCTCCTCCTCCTCCTCTCCCGCTGCGGTACCCTCACCATAAAGAGGGAAGACTGGCCTCCTCCTCCTCCTACCTAACCCTACCTCCATTCCTTAGACCTCCTCTACCTCACCTTACCTCCACCCCCTCAACCTCCTCTACCTCCACCTCTTAGACCACCCCTACCTCACCCCCTCAACCTCCTCTACCTCCACCTCTTAGACCACCCCTACCTCACCCCCTCAACCTCCTCTACCTCCACCTCTTAGACCACCCCTACCTCACCCCCTCAACCTCCTCTACCTCCACCTCTTAGACCACCCCTACCTCACCCTACCTCCACCCCTCAACCTCCTCTACCTCCACCCCCTCATCTCTACCTCACCCTAGCGATGGCGTGATGGGAAATAGCTCCACCACCTTACGGGAAATAAATACCTAAAATTAAAGGTCTCGGAAAATAAATGCAATAAAATATATATTATACAAAAATAAATTATATCTAAAAATACAATATAGTTCCTTAGTGAAAAATTAAATAACGATAATAATAAAAATAACAATAATAATGACTATAATAATAATAAAAATAATAATAATAAAAATAATACAATAATAATTTCATCTGTGTTTAATTTTCTCAAATCAATTTCCTTATTATTATTATTATTATTATTGTTATCATTATTATTTATTTCTTATTATTACCTTCATCACCGTGACCTCAATATTACAACAGTTACAAGTAATCATATCATTACCGTGTTTGATGTAATAACTATACCTTAAGTGAGAGTAACATCCAGCAGTTATTACTTACACGTCTACAGTAATTATCACTTACATCACTTTAATCCCGACACTATATCTCCTTTAAGTAGTGTACGTCAAGCGGCCTCTACATTTAACTATTTAATTCCTTCCAGTATCTCGCTTGATCTTTTTTTCTTATGGTTGAAGAGATCTTAATTTGACCCTAAAATATTAACCATCTTTTGCAAGCTTTCATTTGACCCTGTGTTTGCTGTCCCACAAAGCCTTATTTAGTTGCATTTTTTTTATGGCGTAAACTAATAATATTGCATTTATCTTAATTTTGTTTCGTATCTCATTTGATTCTTCGTTTCAGGATAGTTTTTCATTTGATCTATAGAAGCTTATACTGTCACGTAGTTTCTCAGTTGTTACTTTTAATACAGTACCTCATTTGACCCTTAGCGTGATCCTCCCCCGGCTCTCATTCATCAGTGGTGTCAGCGATTAATTACTTAAGGCTGGGGGTTTCTTTTCCCTTAAACCTCTTGACCACCTCAGACGTATTTAATTTTGTCTTCAGCAGCAATTACTCTTTCCTTCAAGTGCCTTAATAGGATGTGTTGATGGGGCAGCGATCCTGTCTGTTTCTCCACACATTAACGGGAATAATAATTGATTTTTGGCGGGAATGTCACACTAAATATTTCATATGAAAGTCTCTTCTGCATAAATTTCTCATATTATTCCTTTAAAATAACTTAAAAAAACAAAACATCAACACTAATATCAAAACAAATTTCTTAAAAGAGTTATTACACAACATGTCGCGCGCCTCAACGTAAACACATAAGCGCGGGAAATTTATAATGCGCGCGTCTCCACCACATCACCACGGGCTGATTAATAGTGAAACAGATTACCCGGAGAGAGAGAGAGAGAGAGAGAGAGAGAGAGAGAGAGAGAGAGAGAGAGAGAGACCTGTTACTCCGTCGAGGCTCACAGCTTATAGCCGGAGTAGTGTGAGATATGACCCTCACTGCACCATCACCACCATCACCACCATCAACAACACTATCATTGCCAATAGTACTATCACCAGCACCACTAACATCACTACCACTACCACCGCCACACCCACCACTTCCACCAACACCACAGCCACCACTACCACTACCACCGCCACACCCACCATCGGTAACACTGGACAATGCAATACACGCCTGGGAAAATATGCGTGTTAGTCATGTGTAATAAGTGTCCACACGTAAACAGAGTGTGTTGGTGATAATAACCGTATGCCAACTAGCAGAGGTCAATGTTAACACAGGGCATACCAGCAGAGGTCAATGTTAACACAGGACATACCAGCAGAGGTCAATGTTAACACAGGGCATACCAGCAGAGGTCAATGTTAACACAGGGCATACCAGCAGAGGTCAATGTTAACACGGCATACCAGCAGAGGTCAATGTTAACACAGGGCATACCAGCAGAGGTCAATGTTAACACAGGGCATGCCAGCAGAGGTCACTGTTAACACAGGGCATACCAGCAGAGGTCAATGTTAACACAGGGCATACCAGCAGAGGTCCATGTTAACACAGGGCATACCAGCAGAGGTCACTGTTAACTCGGAGCATACCAGCAGAGGTCAATGTTAACACAGGGCATACCAGCAGAGGTCAATGTTAACACAAGGCATACCAGCAGAGGTCAATGTTAACTCGGAGCATACCAGCAGAGGTCAATGTTAACACAGGGCATACAGCAGAGGTCAATGTAGTCAACCACGAGAGCAGAGGTCAATGTTAACACAGGGCATACCAGCAGAGGTCAATGTTAACACGGCATACCAGCAGAGGTCAATGTTAACACGGCATACCAGCAGAGGTCAATGTTAACACAGGGCATACCAGCAGAGGTCAATGTTAACACGGCATACCAGTAGAGGTCAATGTTAACACAGGGCATACCAGCAGAGGTCAATGTTAACACGACATACCAGCAGAGGTCAATGTTAACACAGGGCATACCAGCAGAGGTCTATGTTAACTCAGGGCATACCAGCAGAGGTCAATGCTAACACAAGGCATACCAGCAGAGGTCTATGTTAACACAGGGCATACCAGCAAAGGTCTATGTTAACACAGGGCATACCAGCAGAGGTCAATGTTAACACAGGGCATACCAGCAGAGGTCAATGTTAACACAGGGCATACCGGCAGAGGTCAATGTGAACTCAGGAAGAGAAAGCTGTGTCCACCTGGCTATACATGCGTGGAAAGAGAGCCATTACAGGGTGAAACTGGTGTGGTGTGTTATTGGACACCGCTGGCCCCCGTGTAGTGGTGTGAGGTTGTCAGTGAAGGTGGTGGCAGTTCACATGTCGTCCTATAGAACATTAATAAACGTAAAACACTGATTAGTTATTGTATTCATGTGTGACATTGATGTGTAGGGTACAACACAGTCCCACCACAGGTACAACACAGTCCCTCCACAGTCCCTCCACAGGTAAACACAGTCCCTCCACAGGTACAACACAGTCCCTCTACAGGTAAACACACAGGTAAACACAGTCCCTCCACAGTCCCTCCACAGGTAAACACAGTCCCTCCACAGGTAAACACAGTCCCTCCACAGTCCCTCCACAGGTAAACACAGTCCCTCCACAGGTAAACACAGTCCCTCCACAGGTACAACACAGTCCCTCCACAGGTAAACACAGTCCCTCCACAGGTAAACACAGTCCCTCCACAGGTACAACACAGTCCCTCTACAGGTACAACACAGGTAAACACAGTCCCTCCACAGGTACAACACAGGTAAACACAGTCCCTCCACAGGTACAACACAGTCCCTCCACAGGTACAACACAGGTACAACACAGTCCCTACCACAGGTACAACACAGGTACAACACAGTCCCTACCACAGGTACAACACAGGTAAACACAGTCCCTCTACAGGTACAACACAGGTAAACACAGTCCCTCCACAGGTAAACATAAGTCCCTCCACAGGTACAACACAGTCCCTCCACAGGTACAACACAGTCCCTCCACAGGTACAACACAGTCCCTCCACAGGTACAACACAGTCCCTCTACAGGTACAACACAGGTAAACACAGTCCCTCCACAGGTACAACACAGTCCCTCTACAGGTACAACACAGTCCCTCCACAGGTACAACACAGGTAAACACAGTTCCTCCACAGGTACAACACAGGTACAACACAGTCCCTCCACAGGTACAACACAGTCCCTCCACAGGTACAACACAGTCCCTACCACAGGTACAACACAGTCCCTACCACAGGTACAACACAGGTAAACACAGTCCCTCCACAGGTACAACACAGGTACAACACAGTCCCTACCACAGGTACAACACAGTCCCTCCACAGGTACAACACAGGTAAACACAGTCCCTCTACAGGTACAACACAGTCCCTCCACAGGTAAACACAGTCCCTCCACAGGTACAACACAGGTAAACACAGTCCCTCCACAGGTAAACACAGTCCCTCCACAGGTACAACACAGGTAAACACAGTCCCTCCACAGGTACAACACAGTCCCTCCACAGGTAAACACAGTCCCTCTACAGGTACAACACAGGTAAACACAGTCCCTCCACAGGTAAACACAGTCCCTCTACAGGTACAACACAGGTAAACACAGTCCCTCCACAGGTAAACACAGTCCCTCCACAGGTACAACACAGGTAAACACAGTCCCTCCACAGGTAAACACAGTCCCTCCACAGGGAAACACAGTCCCTCCACAGGGAAACACAGTCCCTCCACAGGGAAACACAGTCCCTCCACAGGTAAACACAGTCCCTCTACAGGTACAACACAGGTAAACACAGTCCCTCCACAGGTAAACACAGTCCCTCCACAGGTACAACACAGGTAAACACAGTCCCTCCACAGGTAAACACAGTCCCTCCACAGGTACAACACAGGTAAACACAGTCCCTCCACAGGTACAACACAGTCCCTCCACAGGTACAACACAGGTAAACACAGTCCCTCCACAGGTACAACACAGGTAAACACAGTCCCTCCACAGGTACAACACAGTCCCTCCACAGGTACAACACAGTCCCTCTACAGGTACAACACAGGTAAACACAGTCCCTCTACAGGTACAACACAGTCCCTCTACAGGGACAACACAGTCCCTCCACAGGTACAACACAGTCCCTCTACAGGTACAACACAGTCCCTCCACAGGTACAACACAGTCCCTCTACAGGTACAACACAGTCCCTCTACAGGTACAACACAGTCCCTCTACAGGTACAACACAGTCCCTCCACAGGTACAACACAGTCCCTCCACAGGTACAACACAGTCCCTCCACAGGTACAACACAGGTAAACACAGCCCCTCCACAGGTACAACACAGGTAAACACAGTCCCTCTACAGGTACAACACAGTCCCTCTACAGGTACAACACAGGTAAACACAGTCCCTCTACAGGTACAACACAGTCCCTCCACAGGTACAACACAGTCCCTCTACAGGTACAACACAGTCCCTCCACAGGTACAACACAGTCCCTCTACTGGTACAACACAGTCCCTCCACAGGTACAACACAGTCCCTCTACAGGTACAACACAGTCCCTCTACAGGTACAACACAGTCCCTCTACAGGTACAACACAGTCCCTCCACAGGTACAACACAGTCCCTCCACAGGTACAACACAGGTAAACACAGTCCCTCCACAGGTACAACACAGTCCCTCCACAGGTACAACACAGTCCCTCCACAGGTACAACACAGGTACAACAGAGTCCCTCCACAGGTACAACACAGGTAAACACAGTCCCTCCACAGGTACAACACAGTCCCTCCACAGGCACAACACAGTCCCTCTACAGGTACAACACAGTCCCTCTACAGGTACAACACAGTCCCTCCACAGGTACAACACAGTCCCTCTACAGGTACAACACAGGTAAACACAGTCCCTCCACAGGTACAACACAGGTAAACACAGTCCCTCCACAGGTACAACACAGTCCCTCTACAGGTACAACACAGTCCCTCTACAGGTACAACACAGTCCCTCCACAGGTACAACACAGGTAAACACAGCCCCTCCACAGGTACAACACAGTCCCTCCACAGGTACAACACAGTCCCTCCACAGGTACAACACAGGTAAACACAGCCCCTCCACAGGTACAACACAGTCCCTCCACAGGTACAACACAGGTACAACACAGTCCCTCCACAGGTACAACACAGGTAAACACAGTCCCTCCACAGGTACAACACAGTCCCTCCACAGGTACAACACAGTCCCTCCACAGGTACAACACAGTCCCTCTACAGGTACAACACAGTCCCTCTACAGGTACAACACAGTCCCTCCACAGGTACAACACAGTCCCTCTACAGGTACAACACAGGTAAACACAGTCCCTCCACAGGTACAACACAGGTAAACACAGTCCCTCCACAGGTACAACACAGTCCCTCTACAGGTACAACACAGTCCCTCTACAGGTACAACACAGGTAAACACAGCCCCTCCACAGGTACAACACAGTCCCTCCACAGGTACAACACAGTCCCTCCACAGGTACAACACAGGTAAACACAGTCCCTCCACAGGTACAACACAGTCCCTCCACAGGTACAACACAGTCCCTCCACAGGTACAACACAGTCCCTCCACAGGTACAACGCAGGTAAACACAGTCCCTCCACAGGTACAACACAGGTACAACACAGTCCCTCCACAGGTACAACACAGGTAAACACAGTCCCTCCACAGGTACAACACAGGTAAACACAGTCCCTCCACAGGTACAACGCAGTCCCTCTACAGGTACAACACAGTCCCTCCACAGGTACAACACAGTCCCTCCACAGGTACAACAGATGTAAACACAGTCCCTCCACAGGTACAACACAGTCCCTCCACAGGTACAACACATGTAAACACAGTCCCTCCACAGGTACAACACAGTCCCTCCACAGGTACAACACAGGTACAACACAGTCCCTCCACAGGTACAACACAGGTAAACACAGTCCCTCCACAGGTACAACACAGTCCCTCCACAGGTACAACACAGTCCCTCACAGGTACAACACAGTCCCTCTACAGGTACAACACAGGTAAACACAGTCCCTCCACAGGTACAACACAGGTAAACACAGTCCCTCCACAGGTACAACACAATCCCTCCACAGGTACAACACAGGTACAACACAGTCCCTCCACAGGTACAACACAGGTAAACACAGTCCCTCCACAGGTACAACACAGTCCCTCCACAGGTACAACACAGGTAAACACAGTCCCTCCACAGGTACAACACAGTCCCTCCACAGGTACAACACAGGTACAACACAGTCCCTCCACAGGTACAACACAGGTACAACACAGTCCCTCCACAGGTACAACACAGGTAAACACAGTCCCTCCACAGGTACAACACAGTCCCTCCACAGGTACAACACAGGTACAACACAGTCCCTCCACAGGTACAACACAGTCCCTCTACAGGTACAACACAGTCCCTCTACAGGTACAACACAGGTAAACACAGTCCCTCTACAGGTACAACACAGGTAAACACAGTCCCTCCACAGGTACAACACAGGTAAACACAGTTCCTCCAAAATGTACAACAAGCACTCAAACACCTCTCCTCCTTCCCACCTTCAACTTAACTACCTCACTGATTAAAACTCTTAACTCTTTTAACAGGATTGCGGTGGCTGAGTTGATACAGTACTCTCTCCCCATCCTAAGGGTCTGTGGTTCAATCCCAGGGTACTCCCAGTGTATGCCTTAAATTTACAGACGAGGCAGTGAGGGTAGTCGAGTGCAGTGTCGGTCGTGGTGTCTCCTTACGTACTGAAAAAAGCTTTGTTAAATAGCACAGCGTCTTAATGGAGCGTTAGGCCAATGGAACTCACTTTGATATCATAACACTGTCTTCTGTAGCTCATGTTATCAAGCTATTAAACTATTTTTATCTGTTTATAATTTAATATCACCAATTCTTACACCTCATGCCTAACTACGTAACACCTCACACCTCCCCGCCATACCCCCCTCCTACACCTCATGCCTAACTACGTAACACCTCACACCTCCCCGCCATACCCTCCTCCTACACCTCATGCCTAACTACGTAACACCTCACACCTCCCCGCCATACCCCCTCCTACACCTCATACCTAACTACGTAACACCTCACACCTCCCCGCCATACCCCCCTCCAACACCTCATGCCTAACTACGTAACACCTCACACCTCCCCGCCATACCCCCTCCTACACCTCATACCTAACTACGTAACACCTCACACCTCCCCGCCATACCCCCCTCCTACACCTCATGCCTAACTACGTAACACCTCACACCTTCCCGCCATACCCCCCTCCTACACCTCATGCCTAACTACATAACACCTCACACCTCTCCGCCATACCCCCCTCCTACACCTCATGCCTAACTACGTAACACCTCACACCTCCCCGCCATACCCCCCCTCCTACACCTCATGCCTAACTACATAACACCTCACACCTCCCCGCCATACCCCCCTCCTACACCTCATGCCTAACTACATAACACCTCACACCTCCCCGCCATACCCCCTCCTACACCTCATGCCTAACTACGTAACACCTCACACCTCCCCGCCATACCCCCTCCTACACCTCATACCTAACTACGTAACACCTCACACCTCCCCGCCATACCCCCTCCTACACCTCATACCTAACTACGCAACACCTCACACCTCCCCTCTTACACCTCACCTTACACTTCAAAATTTATTTACCATGGTTGGCTTCTTAAGGACCCCCCCCCCCCTAGCCACTGTCGACTCCACCACAGTGAGTAAAAAAAAAATAAAAAATAAAAAAAAATACAAATAAAAAATAAATAAAAAAGGGGATCCCTCATTTGCATAAACCAACAGCCTGGGTCTTCCACTCCTTTCCCTCACACTTCACATTAGCTCTTCTTCTTCTTCCTCCTCCTCCTCTCCTTCTTCCTTCTCCGTGATTCCTAGTACCTCACCTCTTCCTCCTTCCTCCCCCATCCCTCCTCCTCCTCTCCCCATCACCACCTACCATCACCCATCTCTCCCCATCACCTACCTACCATCACCCATCTCTCCCCATCACCACCTACCATCACCCATCTCTCCCCATCACCTACCCACCATCACCCATCTCTCCCCATCACCTACCTACCATCACCCATCTCTCCCCATCACCTACCTACCATCACCCATCTCTCCCCATCACCTACCTACCATCACCCATCTCTCCCCATCACCTACCTACCATCACCCATCTCTCCCCATCACCTACCCACCATCACCCATCTCTCCCCATCACCACCTACCATCACCCATCTCTCCCCATCACCTACCTACCATCACCCATCTCTCCCCATCACCTACCCACCATCACCCATCTCTCCCCATCACCTACCTACCATCACCCATCTCTCCCCATCACCTACCCACCATCACCCATCTCTACCCATCACCTACCTACCATCACCCATCCCTCCCCATCACCTACCTACCATCACCCATCTCTACCCATCACCATTTCTTCATATCTCAGACACAAGGGTGATTTAAAACAACACAACCTCTTAACCTCACAGTGGATTTAGACATCAGTTGACGCATATGTGACCCCATAAACCACGCATATGTGACCCCATAAACAACGCATAATCCCACCAATGTATTAACGCATATCACAAACATGTACTACGCTTATGTACCCCCCCCCCCCACACACACACACACATAAAATCCCTAACTTACGCATACACACACACACATCGCACATCCCACGCATCCCACCACACATCCCCGCCGTCCCAACACATCACTTCCGGTTCGTGAGTCCTGATTGACACACCACAGCATAACATCACACCGTGGCTGGTAGTGGCGGCGGTAGTGTTGTCATTCGTGTAATGCGTTATGTCCCGTTATTACGATGTGAGATGGTTTTGTTTATCTGTTTTGGTTGGTAGAATCTTTATTATTATTATTGTTTTATTATGCTTGTAAGAGAGAGAAACCTAACCTAACCGACTTAAACCTAACCTAATCTAACGTAACGTAACCTAACCAACTTAAACCTAACCTAACCAAATCTAACGTAACCTAACGTAACGTAACCTAACCTAACCTAACCGACCTAAACCTAACCTTATCTAGCCCTAATCTAACGTAACCGTAACCTAACCTAACCTAACCTAACTAACCCTGATTTAAATTAGCATTACCGCCGCTTCGTCTGTACCAACAAAACGAGCTGTTTGGTATCTGTGTCTGTGACGTAGAGTAGGGTAGGGTAGGTTAGGGTAGGCTAGGGTAGGGGTAGGTTGGTCAGGGTAGAGTAGGGTAGTGGTAGGTAGGGTAGGGGTAGGTTGGTCAGGGTAGAGTAGGGTAGTGGTAGGGTAGGGTAGGGGTAGGTTGGTCAGGGTAGAGTAGGGTAGTGGTAGGGTAGGGTAGGGTAAGGTAGGGTAGTGGTAGGGTAGTGGTAGGGTAGGGTAGGGTAAGGTAGGGTAGTGGTAGGGTAGTGGTGGGGTAGGGTAGTGGTGGGGTAGGGTAGGGTAGAGTAGGGTAGATCTTTACACCGTCTATGGCTGGCTGAGCTGACCGGGTTCCTGAGATGTGTGTATTATATATCAATGTTATTTCCTATTTGTTCTTTGTATTCATTGTATAGATCAAGTCCACACACACACACACACACACAAACACACACACACACACACACACGCACACACACACAAAGTTCAGATGCACAAAGCAAGTCCAGACACCTACATAGAAATTCCCTATATGGGGTCAGTCATACACACGTACATACACACAAACCTCTGGTCCAACACTCAGACATACACACGCACATACACACACCTCTGTCTGGTCCAACACTCAGTCATACACACGTACATACACACACACCTCTGTCTGGTCCAACACTCAGTCATACACACGTACATACACACACACCTCTGTCTGGTCCAACACTCAGTCATGCACACGTACATACACACACACACCTCTGTCTGGTCCAACACTCAGTCATACACACGTACATACACACACACCTCTGTCTGGTCCAACACTCAGTCATACACACGTACATACACACACACCTCTGTCTGGTCCAACACTTGTTTCCCTACATTCCAACAGGTAAGACGGGAGGGCGGCAGGGGGGGAGGGAGGGGGAAGGGGGAGGGAGGGGGAGGGAGGGGGGAGGGGAGGAGGGGGTGGGGGGGGGAGGAGGGGGAGGGGGGAGGAGGGTGAAGGTATGGCCCCCAAGAAAGAGGAGAGGAGACGAAGAAAAAGTAGGAGGAGGTCTAGTGAGGAGACAGGGTAGGGGGGGGGGGAGGGAGGGTAGGGGGGGAGGGAGGGAAGGGGGGAGGGAGGGTAGGGGGGGAGGGAGGGAAGGGGGGAGGGAGGGAAGGGGGGGAGGGAGGGAAGGGGGGGAGGGAGGGAGGGAAGGGGGGGAGGGGGGAGGGAGGGAGGGAAGGGGGGGAGGGAGGGAGGGAGGGAGGGAGGGAGGGAGGGTAGGGGGGGAGGGAGGGAGGGAAGGGGGGGAGGGAGGGAGGGAAGGAGGGTGAAGGTGTGACCCCCATGCAGGAGGATGAGGAAGAAGAGGAGAAGGAGGATGAGGAGGAGGAAGGATAGAAGAAGGAGGAGGAGGAGGAAGGATAGAAGAAGGAGGAGGAGGAGGAGGAGGAAGGATAGAAGGAGGAGTAGGAGGAGGAGGAGGAAGGATAGAAGGAGGAGGAGGAAGGATAGAAGGATAGAAGAAGGAGGAGGAGGAGGAAGGATAGAAGAAGGAGGAGGAGGAGGAGGAGGAAGGATAGAAGGAGGAGGAGGAGGCCCCACCCTCAGCCCATCATAACACTCGGGCGTCGCCACAAGCAGCGGGAGGCTGACGAACGCCCACTTGGGGGTGTGTGAGCGTCAACACGGCCGAGTCTATCTTAGTCATTTTAGGTGTCAAAACTGACCTTGGGGGTGTTGTTCTTCCTCGCGTTGGGGGCCAGGAGTGGGGTGGGGCTAGTGGGGGGGGGGTCAGGGGTGGGGTGGGGCTAGTGGGGGGGGGGGTCAGGGGTGGGGTGGGGCTAGTGGGGGGGTCAGGGGTGGGGTGGGGCTAGTGGGGGGGGGGTCAGGGGTGGGGTGGGGCTAGTGGGGGGGGGTCAGGGGTGGGGTGGGGCTAGTGGGGGGGTCAGGGGTGGGGTGGGGCTAGTGGGGGGGGTCAGGGGTGGGGTGGGGAGGAGCTAGTGGGGGGGTCAGGGGCCAGGGGTGGGGGGGCGGAGCTAGTGGGGGGTCAGGAGCCAGGGGTGGGGCTAGTGGGGGTTCAGGGGCTATGGGTGGAGTGGGGAAAGTGGGGGGGGGGGTTCAGGGGCTAGAGGTGGGGTAGGGCAAGTAGGGGAGTCAGGGTAAAGCTAGTGGGGGAGTAAGGTGGGGCTAGGGGTAGGGGGTGGGGCTAGTTGGGGTCATGGGTGGAAGTGGGGCTAATTAAAGGGTCAGGGACCAGGGGCCAGGGGTGGGGGGTGGAACAGGACGGAAGATGGAGGTGAGATGAGTAGTGGAAGAGGTGGGGGTCTGTGTGTGGGAGGGGAATCGAAATGGTGAAGGGACGGTGATGGGGTGCTGAAGGGAAGGGAAGGGAAGGGAAGGGAAGCCGCTGAGAACAATTTAGTAAAAATTACTGTTGGAGGTGAGGAGTTTAAGATAGGGGGAGGTAAGGGAGGGAAGTAAGGGAGGGAGGGAGGTAAGGGAGGGGAGGGAGGGAGGCAAGGGAGGGAAGGGAGAGATAGACGGAGGGGGAAATAGTGAAGTGAAGTTAGGAAGCAATAGAGAGGGAGGGAAAGAGGGATGAAGGAACAGTGGGATGGAAATGGAAGGAGGGAAGGAAGAAGTTTGTAAGATACTGGATGGAGGGAAGCGGGACTTGGGTATAAACGGGGAGGGCTATAGGAGAGGGCTGGGTGCTGGCTTCGAGGGGCTAAGAGCAAACTGGGCTACAGGACCAGGTAGGGACTAAGAGAGAAGACTAGAGGGCTACAGGACCAGGTAGGGACTAGGAGAGAAGACTAGAGGGCTACAGGACCAGGTAGGGACTAGGAGAGAGGACTAGGGCTACAGGACCAGGTAGGGACTAGGAGAGAAGATTAGAGGGGTACAGGACCAGGTAGGGACTAGGAGAGAAGACTAGGGCTACAGGACCAGGTAGGGACTAGGAGAGAAGACTAGGGCTACAGGACCAGGTAGGGACTAGGAGAGAAGACTAGAGGGCTACAGGACCAGGTAGGGACTAGGAGAGAGGACTAGGGCTACAGGACCAGGTAGGGACTAGGAGAGAAGATTAGAGGGGTACAGGACCAGGTAGGGACTAGGAGAGAAGACTAGGGCTACAGGACCAGGTAGGGACTAGGAGAGAAGACTAGGGCTACAGGACCAGGTAGGGACTAGGAGAGAAGATTAGAGGGGTACAGGACCAGGTAGGGACTAGGAGAGAAGACTAGGGCTACAGGACCAGGTAGGGACTAGGAGAGAAGACTAGAGGGCTACAGGACCAGGTAGGGACTAGGAGAGAAGACTAGGGCTACAGGACCAGGTAGGGACGAGGAGAGAAGACTAGGGCTACAGGACCAGGTAGGGACTAGGAGAGAAGACTAGAGGGGTACAGGACCAGGTAGGGACTAGGAGAGAAGACTAGAGGGGTACAGGACCAGGTAGGGACGAGGAGAGAAGACTAGGGCTACAGGACCAGGTAGGGACTAGGAGAGAAGACTAGGGCTACAGGACCAGGTAGGGACTAGGAGAGAAGACTAGAGGGGTACAGGACCAGGTAGGGACTAGGAGAGAAGACTAGGGCTATAGGACCAGGTAGGGACTAGGAGAGAAGACTAGAGAGGTACAGGACCAGGTAGGGACTAGGAGAGAAGACGAGAGGGCTACAGGACCAGGTAGGGACTAGGAGAGAAGACTAGAGAGGTACAGGACCAGGTAGGGACTAGGAGAGAAGACTAGAGGGCTACAGGACCAGGTAGGGACTAGGAGAGAAGACTAGGGCTACAGGACCAGGTAGGGACTAGGAGAGAAGACTAGGGCTACAGGACCAGGTAGGGACTAGGAGAGAAGACTAGAGGGCTACAGGACCAGGTAGGGACTAGGAGAGAAGACTAGAGGGCTACAGGACCAGGTAGGGACTAGGAGAGAAGACTAGAGGGCTACAGGACCAGGTAGGGACGAGGAGAGAAGACTAGGGCTACAGGACCAGGTAGGGACTAGGAGAGAAGACTAGAGGGGTACAGGACCAGGTAGGGACTAGGAGAGAAGATTAGAGGGCTACAGGACCAGGTAGGGACTAGGAGAGAAGACTAGAGGGGTACAGGACCAGGTAGGGACGAGGAGAGAAGACTAGGGCTACAGGACCAGGTAGGGACTAGGAGAGAAGACTAGGGCTACAGGACCAGGTAGGGACTAGGAGAGAAGACGAGAGGGCTACAGGACCAGGTAGGGACTAGGAGAGAAGACTAGAGGGCTACAGGACCAGGTAGGGACTAAGAGAGAAGACTAGAGGGCTACAGGACCAGGTAGGGACTAGGAGAGAAGACTAGAGGGGTACAGGACTAGGAGAGAAGACTAGGGGGGTACAGGACTAGGAGAGAAGACTAGGGGGGTACCTGCTAGGATTCTGACCGACCGTCTCGTTACGTTAGGTCTCGTCCCTTTTTTATCTATTTTTTTTATTTTTTTTTTACGTCAGTGTTGTGATTAATAGCCGCGGGTTGAATCTAGTTGTAGAGCGTGATGACTAGAGGGACGAAACATGGATCAAACCTAATAACTAAGGGTCTTCAGGTCTCTCCCCACCCACCCCTACCTCACCCCGAACCCCCTCTCCCCCTCCCAACCCCGCCCCCCCCTTCTCACCCCTCGCCCTCACTCCTCCTCCTCCTCTCCAGTTAATGAGTGAGGGCGACTGGAATTGATTCGAAGTTAATGGCGGTCATGAGGAGGTTTAAAGATTTGTTGTAGCAAAAAAAAAAAAAAAAAATATTATTTATATATAAAAATACAAATAAAGACTATGGTGGTTAAGACTTGTTGGGGGTATTGGCTAAGAGGGTTTTAAAGACTGGCTGGAGTATAAAGAAAAGACTAGTTAAAGGATATACAGTAAATTCCTTTCCCAGACTTTACAGCAAAAAAAAACTATCCTTGAGAATTAAGACTTTACTATACATAGGCCAATACGGCATTCAAGTCTGAATATACAAAATGTAGAATTACATTTTAATCTGAGGAAGGTTGTAAATAAATTTCTTTCTAAGACTTTACGGTACAAAACTATTACAGACAAGTCTAAACCACCTGGGGGGGGGGGGGGGTGTCTGTAGACTTTATACTCAAACACACTACTAAATATGTGCATTTAGACTTTATCCTTAAAGTCTAGATACATATAAACTGTACTGAAATAAGCTACATATGACTACTGTGCCAGATGTGAAGAAGAAACACAATCAACACTATACAGTATAATCATAGGTACACAAGTTAACCTGCCCGGTGTACTGTATAACATGAGGGGTGTGTTCAGAATGTGTAACAGGGACCAGCACGCCTAAAAAGTGGCCAGGAAGTCTTAAGAATGGCCAGGGAGGCTTAGGAATGGACAGGGAGGCTTGGGAATGGCCAGGCAGGCTTAAGAGGGGCCAGGGAGTCTTAAGAGCGGCCAGGGGGTCTTAAGAATGGCCAGGGAGTCTTAAGAGCGGCCAGGGAGTCTTAAGAGCGGCCAGGGAGTCTTAAGAATGGCCAGGGAGTCTTAAGAGCAGCCAGGGAGTCTTAAGAATGGCCAGGGAGTCTTAAGAGCGGCCAGGGAGTCTTAAGAGCGGCCAGGAAGTCTTAAGAGCGGCCAGGGGGTCTTAAGAATGGCCAGGGAGTCTTTAAGAATGTGTTATGGATCGACGTCATCAGGGGGTAGTCAGGGTGAGGAGTACGGTTGATGATTAATTGTTGAAGTTGATAAGTTCTCTCAGTTACCTCCCTCCTTCTCTCCCTCCTTCCTTCCTTCCTTACCTCCCTCCTTCTCTCCCTCCCCCATCCCTTCCTTCTCGCCCTTCTTCACCCAGCCTCCCTTCATCACACTCCCTCAGGACCTTCATCACCCTCCCGACGGGCCTCCCTTCCTCCCTCCCTCTCTCCCTCCTCCCTCTCTCCCTCCTCCTCCTTCTCCCCTACCCCCACTCTGATTACCCCTTTGCCCACTACCAGTAGCAATGGTAGCTATTAAAGAGAAGAGGGGCGGGCAGCATCAACAGGAGGAGGAGGAGGAGAGGGAACGGGCAGCATCAACAGGAGGAGGAGGAGTAGAGGGGACGGGCACCAACAGGAGGGGGGGGGATAGAGGGGAAACAGAGGGGGGGAGAGATGAAACGGTGGGAATAAGGAGGAAGAGGAGATGGAAAGAAGAAAGAAAGATTGAGCAAAAGAGAGAAGAGGAAGGAAGGGAAATGATGAATAAGACAGAGAGAAGAGGAGAGGAGGAGTAAAAGAAGAAGAAGGGGGAGCAAAGAGAGTCTAATAAATAATAAACAACAACAGAAGATAAATAACATGGAAGGTACAATATTGATAAACATATACACATAAATAACTTACATAAGGAACAAAAAAACTAAATAATAATAATATTCAAACAAAAATAATTACTACTTTTATTTAATGATATTCAAGCTTCCCTCACAGCCATACTACTACTACCACTACTACTACCTCCAGCCTCCCCCAATAGCCACACCTTCGCCACCATTTATTTACCTTAATATTAAATATCCTAATACATAAGAAGCTATCCTAACTGTGTTAAATTAGTTGAGCCGTAGATCTATGCGGCATTCAGTGACTGTAGCCTCATAGTCAATATCTGCAGCAGTTGTCGGAGTAGGGGCAGAAGCTCTCGTTCCCCTGAGGCAGAGCAAAGCCGACCGAAGGAGAGAGAAGGACAGTCGACATCTCATCCAGGCTGTAACATAACTTCTGGGCTGCTGCTTCTGTTCGGAGATCAGCTCCGCGAGTCTGGCGTAGAAACATCTTGCACTTGGGCCCATCCCACCAGAGGTTGTGAACACTAGAGGAGTGAAGTTGCCTTGATCAACATTGTGAATTCTCTCCCCATATGCCCTTCTCTTGTCGTTCTCGTTCCTCCTATGCGCAGCATCGAGAGCTAGGTTACGGTGACAAACGGCCATGGGATCAAAAATCCTGATGTCGAAGAAAGCTCGCTGTCCCCGCGTCCAGAATCCTCGAGCACTGACGTCCACACGGGCTTCGTTAAATGTGTTTGAAGTCCTGTGTTGGAAGATCTCGCCATCCAGTGGAAGGAGGGTCGGTTCTACCATAACGTCCCGGCAGATTTCCTTCAACATATTTGCTGTGAGATCCCTTACCTCGTCATGCCTCATGCATATGAAGCCCCCTTTCTTGCAGACCATGGCGTGATCGCCATCATAGGAAGAGCCACACACGCATTGGGAGGGCAAACCATCTACTGGCCAACCGTACCTTAGAGCAATGGCATCTGTAAATTCTTGTTTGTTAAGGCTGAAACCATTTGCCCTTATCGGTAACGTAGTTAACCAGTTCGAGGCGCCCACCTCCTGCGCTATAGCTACTTTTTTTGTCAAATTTTCTGGAACCTGCAGCAATAGTTGCTGCAACATGTCATTTTGGCAGTGCTGCCGATCTGTTGTAATGGACCTAAGGATCTTATTAACTTCGCTGGTGTCCACTTCCCCTGTTGCATTCTGGGTTATTATGTGGTCAGTGAGGGCTGCCGTGAGCTTAAGTGAATTTTGCTACTACTACTACTACTACTACTACTACTAAAATAACAACAAAAACAACAACAATAATAATAAAAAAAAAAAAAAAAAAAAAAATAATAATAATAATAATAATAATAATAATAATAACAATAATAATAATAATAACAATAACAATAATAATAATAATAATAATAATAATAATAATAATAATAATAATAATAATAATAATAACAATAATAATAATAATAATAATAATAATAATAATAATAATAATAATAATAATAAACATCAGTCATAATTCCTAATAAACTTAAAGACGACAAAGTTCTTTCATAAGGGAAAAACTTTATTGAACTTAGAGCTATCGTGTTTACAATGGGGGCGGGGGGTGGGGGGGGGTAGAAGGCTTTGGAGGGGGTTGGAAGAGGGGAGTGGGTGGGGGAAGTATTGTGGTGGGAGGGGGGAACCTTCAGACACCACAAGACAATCCCCCCGCCCCCCCCCCCTCACCAGTCACAATCTGAGAGGGGGGGAACCTTCAGACACCACAAGACAATCCCCCCTCACCAGTCACTCCTGAGAGGGGGGAACCTTCAGACACCACAAGACAATCCCCCCTCCCCCCCCTCACCAGTCACTCCTGAGAGGGGGGAACCTTCAGACACCACAAGACAATCCCCCCTCCTCCACCCCTCACCAGTCACTCCTGAGAGGGGGGAACCTTCAGACACCACAAGACAATCCCCCCTCCCCCCCCTCACCAGTCACTCCTGAGAGGTACCGGTAAACTCATTCATACTGGTGTGTGTGTGTGTGTGTACCTCAACACCTGGGTACCTTAGCTATTGATGTTGTTGTTGTTGTTGTTGTTGTGGTTGTTGTTGTTGTTGTTGTTATGGATGTTGTTGTGGTTGTTGTTGTTGTGGTTGTTGTTTTGTTATTGTTATTGTTGTTGTGGTTGTTGTTGTTGTTGTTGTGGTTGTTGTTGTTGTTGTGGTTGTTGTTGTTGTTGTTGTGGTTGTTGTTGTTGTGGTTGTTGTTGTTGTTGTGGTTGTGGTTGTTGTTGTTGTTGTTGTGGTTGTAGTTATTATTGTTGTTGTTGTGGTTGTTTGTTGTTGTTGTTGTTGTTGTTGTAGT